>OY882872.1:47154777-47714777 GCA_963693515.1 Pipistrellus nathusii | reverse complement strand
AGAGATAGAGCCTGCACTCAGGACAGGTGCCCTGACTGGGAATCGAACCAGCAATTTCTTGGTTCATAGGACGATGTTCAACCACTGAGCCACACTGGCTGGGCGCAGGTCTTAAAATATGTATGTATTGTACCTCAATTGAACAGAATCTGTTTAAAAATAAATAAATAAATAAATAAATAAAAAGCCCTGGCTGGTGTTGCTCAGTTGGTTGCGTCGTCCCAGCCACCAAAGGGTGGGTTGCCAATTGGATTTGAGG
Source organism: Pipistrellus nathusii (assembly GCA_963693515.1). Taxonomy (NCBI): domain Eukaryota; kingdom Metazoa; phylum Chordata; class Mammalia; order Chiroptera; family Vespertilionidae; genus Pipistrellus; species Pipistrellus nathusii. Next base: position 47,714,518 of record OY882872.1, on the reverse strand, counting down.
CAGGGCACATACATGCCCAGGTGTCGGGCTCTCTTCCAGATCCCCAGTAGGGGGCGTGCAGGAGGCAGACGATGGATATGTTGCCCTCACATTGGTGTTTTCTCTGTCTTGCTCCTTCTTCCTTCTTCTCTCTTTAAAAATCAATTTAAAGATCTTAAGTAAACAAATTAAATTAAAAATTACATTGAATGACTAAAAGCCGTTAGGCTAGCACACAAAAAACAAACACCCCGATATAATAAGAAAATAAGAAATATTTGTATTTTACTTATTTATTTTAATGTATTTATCGGGGGTGACATTGGTTAATAAAATTGCACACAGGTTTCAGGTGTGCCATTCTATGACACATCACCTGTCAACTGCAAAAAATAAAACCTATTCATGCCCTCACATCGTGCATAGGAATGTGTTTCAGAAAAACTTCCTGACCAAAGACCTCCTTGTTTGTAGAGAAGGAATCATGCTTATAAAGCTCAATGTGCCCTGCCCAGTTTGGCTCAGTGGATAGAGTATGGGCCTACAGACTGAAGGGTCCCAGGTTTGATTCCAGTTAGGGCACATGTCTGGGTTGTGGGTTCAATCCCCAGTGTGGGACGTGCAGGTGGCAGCCGATCAATGATTCTCTCTCATCGTTGATGTTTCTTGCTCTCTCTCTCCCTCTCCCCTCCTCTCTGAAATCAATACAAATATATCTTTTTTAAAAAAGGTCAGCGTGTGGCTAATTGTGTCCAAATAGCAATGAGTGTGAAAATACTAAGATGAGCTCCATTAACATGAAGGAGAGCCAGAAAGGAGGAGATGGGGGTTACCTGAGGTCACAAGGATGGGGCCCTGATCTGATAGAATTGGTGTCCTCACAGGAAGGGGGAGAGACAGCTGTGACCTTTGTGTGTGTGGGGGGGAAGGAGAGGGCAGAGAGGGATGACTGGAGGACAAAAGGTCTATCTGCAAGTTAAGGAGAGGCCACAGGAAGAACCAGCCCCACCATCACCTTGACCTTGGACGTCCAGCCTCCAGGACCATGAGACAATACACATCTGCTGTTTTTGTTAAATATATTTTTTATTGATTTCGGAGCGGAAGAGAGAAGGAAAGAGAGACAGAAACATCCATGATGAGAGAGAATCATGGACCGGCTGCCTCCTGCACTCCCCCTACTGGGAATGGAGGCTGCAACCCGGGCATGTGCCCTTGATGAGAATTGAACCTGGGACCCTTCAGTCCACAGGCCGATGCTCTATCCACTGAGCCAAACCGGCTAGGCTACAAAGGTTATTATAAAATGCACTTTTATAATCTTCCAGCTTCTGAAGTGGTCGATGAGAATCCTGATGTGATGGTGATATCTGGTACTTAAATATTGTTGTTGTTTTTCTCTCTCTCTTCCTCTCCCCTGTTGGAGCTGTTGGTTTGTTTTGTTTTTTCTCTTTATTTTTGAAAAATGCCCTGATAATAGTGTACTTTGGTGAATGCCTTGCCCGCTCACATCCTCTCTCTCTCTCTCTCCCTCTCTCTCTCTCTCTTCTCTCTTCTTCTAGCTACAAAAGTTGCATGCTCAGCAAGTAATTCCCCAAACTTCATAGTTCCTTTTTTTTTAAATTTATTTTTTTAAATCTTGAGTACATTAACATTTTCTTCTCAGTATGACGGTCAGTGCATCTAACAAGTAGTTTCCATATGAGTCACTCTTTGTGTGCACATCTAAATACTTCCTAACAGCTGTGTTTTGTGTTATTTTTTTTTACTGTCATTCACAAGTTAGGCAGAACTTCTTGGGGTTTCAAAATGTATGTTTTTCGCCCGGCTGGCGTGGTTCAGTGGTTGAGCATCGACCTATGAACCAGAGGGTCACGGTTCAGTTCCCGGTTGAGGCACAGGCCCTAGTTGTGGGCTCAATTCCCAGGGCGGGGCTTGCAGGAGGCAGCTGATGGATGGTTCTCTCTCATCATGGATGTTTCTATCTATCTGTCCCTCTGTCTTCTTCTCTGAAATCAACAAAAAATATAACAAAATGTATGTTTTCTCATCCTTTAATTTTTGCTTTCTGACACCATTTCCGGAGTCAGGGAATAGGGTTTGTATTAGAAAAAAAAAAATCTGTGGACTATTTTGAGATCTCTCTTGGTGGATTAGCAAGTGGTTGGTGTTTGCAAACACTGCTCTTGAAGGAATGTTGAGTCTCTGACAGTGCTGTTTTGTGTAGGTAAATAGATGATGACAACAATCATACTAACCACCAATGTTTGAGCTCTTATTATACCTCAGGCTTTGTCTGAGCACTTTGAAGATATTGACTCATTGCATATTCACAGGCATTCTAAAATCTAGAAACTGTTATTTATTATTACTAGAGGTCCAGTGCACAGATTCGTGCACCAGCGGGGTCCCTCAGCCTGGCCTGCCCCCTCTCACAATCCGGGACCCCTCGAGGGGATGACAGACTGCCGGTTTTGGCCTGATCCCTGCAGGCCAGGCTGAGGGACCCCACTGGTGCATGAATCCATGCACTGAGCCTCTAGTATGCATACAAGATCATTGGTTAATCTTTTCCCATCCTCTCCCCCTTTCCCTCTGAGATTTATCAGTCTGTTCCATGTTCCCATGCCTGTGTGTTGAGCGTCTGTCCCCTAGTGGTCAGTGCGTGTCATAGCTACAAGTTGAATGGTCACTTAGGCATATATATATATATATATATATATATATATATATATATATATATATATATAAAATTTCCTGGAGGAAGAAGCGGACGCATAAGGAGATTCCTTAACTTGCCCAAAGTTACAGAGCTTGTGGGTGGCAGGGCCAGGATTCAAATAGAGAAGTCTGGTTTCTCGAGTTATATGTATCTACTAGAAGCCTGAGGCATGAAATTCATGCAAGAAGCTCAGCCCTCGCAGCCCTGGCTTCATCTGGAAGGTTGTCCAGAAGGTCATTTGGCTGTCCTGTCTAATTAGCATATTATGCTTTTATTATTATATTATAGACCAGAGGCCTGGTGCATGAAATTCATGCATGTGGGGGGAGGGTGTCCCTCAGCCCAGCCTGCACCCTCTCCAATCTGGGGCATCCCTCTCACAATCCAAGACTGCTGGCTCCCAACCACTTGCCTGCCTGCCTGCCTGATTGCCCCTAATTGCTTCTGCCTGCCAGCCTGATCACCCCCTCTAACCACTCCCCTGCCGGCCTGATTGCCCCTAACTGCCCTCCCCTGCAGGCCTGGTTGCCCTTAACTGCCTTCCCCTGCCGGACTGGTTGCCCCCAACTGCCCTCCCTTGCAGGCCTGATCGCCCCCAACTTCCCCTCCCTTGCTGGCCATCTTTGACCACATGGGGACGGCCATCTGGTGTCTTGGAGTGATGGTCAATTTGTGTATTACCTCTTTATTACATAGGATAATAATGCACTAGGTAACCCTGGCTGGGGTTGCTCAGTGGTTAGAGAGTCAGCCCATGCACCCAAGGGTCACAGGTTCGATTCCTGGTCAAGGACCTGGAATTGCCGGTTCGATCCCTGGCCATGGTCAGGGCGTGTGGGTGTGTGCAGGAGGCAGCCAATCCATGGTGTCTCTCACATCGATGGCTCTCTCTGTGGTGTCACATAATTACAGTTTCTTCTTGTGGGGGAACCATTGAGTCTCTTAGCAAGTGTAATGCTTACAACACAGTATTGCTGTCTACGGGTCTCCAGGATTTATTTAGCTACTAGTTGCAACTTTATACCTTTAACAACATCTCTGGTTCCCTCACTTTCCACCCTGGTATCCACCATTCTCCTCTGTTTCTGTGAGTTTGCTGTTCTCTTCCTTCCTTCCTTCTTTCCTTCCTTCCTTCCTTCCTTCCTTCCTTCCTTCCTTCCTTCCTTCCTTCCTTCTTTCCTTCCTTCCTTCCCCCTCTCTTTCTTTCCCTCTCTCTTTTCTCCCTCCCTCCCTCCCCCCTCCCTTCCCCTCCCTTTCTCTCTTTCTTTCTTTCTTTCTTTCTTTCTTTCTTTCTTTCTTTCTTTCTTTCTTTCTTTCTTTCTTTCTTTCTTTCTTTCTTTCTTTCCAGCCCCCAGAGTGGATGTGCATGTGCCTCTAGTAAAGAAATATATTTCAAATTAATTAATTAACTAATTAATTCATTAAAAAATTCAAAATCAGGCCCTAACCACTTTGGCTCACTGGATAGAGCATCAGCCTGCAGACTGAAGGGTCTTGGGTTCGATTCTGGTCAAGGGCATATGCCTGGGGTTGCAGGCTCCTCCCCAGCCCAGACCCTGGTCAGGGTGCCTGCAGGAGGCAACCAATCTATGTTTCACTCACATTGATGTTTCTCTCTGTCTCTCTCTCTCTCTCTTCCATTCTCCCTAATAAATCAATGGAAAATATCCTCAGGTGAGGATTAAAAAAAAAAAATTCAAAGTGAGAACAAAACTCCAAGTCCCTGCCCCTCTCAGGTCCTCCTCTTCCTCCTCCTTCTTTTTAATATATTTTTATTGACCTCAGAGAGGAAGGAAGAGGGAGAGAGAGATAGAAACATCATTGATGAGAGAGAATCATGGTGGATTGGCTGCCTCCTGTAAGTCCCTCACTAGGGATCGAGCCCACAACCTGGGTATGGGCCCTTGACCAGAATCGAACCTGGGACTTTTCAGTTCACGCTCCATCCACTGAGCCACACCGGCCAGGGCGCTCTCAGCTCTTGCTGGTGCCCTGGTAACTGTTATTTCCGTGAGTGGCCCTTCCGGGGTCCAGCCCGAATCCCGGGGGTGTTTCTGGGGCGCCCCATGCATGGGGAAACCCTTCTGGCGGATGCTCCCCACTTGACATGTTTGCCTAACGGGACCTCCCAACGCTCCCCTCAGCTTTGTGGTCTGCCACCTGCTCCGTTCACTTTCAGAATCATCACACTGTCTGTGTGAAACTAACCCCGAACTATAAATTCCTCTTTCCCCGCTTCCTTCCCTTTTCTACCTCAGAGCCGAACGCTCTGTCTGCGTTGGCAGCTCTCGAGGTCTGGAAACAGATGTTCTAGTTTGGGTGGCTGTTCTCTCCCCTCCCCAGTGGGAAGTTTAGTCTAAAAACTTCTCATCAGACATGGGAACCAAACCTTCACTGACATTTTAAAAAAAAAAATATATATATATATATATTTTATATATATATATATATTTTATTGATTTTTATACAGAGAGGAAGGGAGAGGGATAGAGAGCTAGAAACATCGATGAGAGAGAAACATCCATCAGCTGCCTCCTGCACACCCCCCATTGGGGATGTGCCTGCAACCAAGGTACATGGTCTTGACTGGAATCGAACCTGGGACCCTTCAGTCTGCAGGCTGACGCTCTATCCACTGAGCCAAACAGGCTTCGGCTTTTTTTTTAAATTTTCATTTTAAAATATATTTTTATTGATTTCAGAGAGGGAGGGAGAAGGAGAGATAGAAACATCAGGATGAGAGAGACTCATTGATCCGCTAGTTCCTCCATGCCCCCTACTGGGGATCGATCCTACAACCTGGGCTTATATCCTTGACCAAAATCAAACCCGGGACCTTTCAGTCCGCAGGCCAACGCTCTATCCACTGAGTCAAGCCAGCTAGGGCTTATTCTATTCTTTTTTAAAAAAAATATGTTTCTTTTTTTAATTAATTTCTTTATTGATCAAGGTACCACATATTTGTCCTCAACCCCCCCATTCCAATCCCCACCCCCACTGCTGCCCCCACCTCCCTATTGTCCTTGACCACTGGTTAGGCTCATATGTATGCACTTAAGTCCTTTAGTGGATCTCTCCCTTTTATCCCCACCCTCCCTCTGAGGTCCAACCGTCTGGCTCCTTATCGCTGGGTCTGTTCTTGTTCATCTGTCTATGTTGTTCACAATTTCCCCTAGATGAGTGAGATCATCTCTTGATTTCAGAGAGGAAGGGAGAGGGAGAGAGAGACAGAAACACCAACGATGAGACAGAATCACCAGTTGGCTGCCTCCTGCACACTCCCTACTGGGGATGGAGCCCACAACTCAGGCATGCGCCCTTGACTGGGGATCGAGAGGTGACCACCAGCGTCATGGGTTCAATCCTCAGTTAGGCACCCGCCCAGGTTTGGGGTTTGATCCCCAGTCAGGGCGGGCATGGAAGGCAACCGACTCATGTCTCTCACATCTCTCTCTCTCGCCCTCTTCCTCTCTAATATAAATGAAAAAATATAGATCAACTGGATTATAATGAGATTTGGAAATCCTGTTCTTCAAAATGCACCAGCCAGACAGTGTAACCTCAGCTAGATGAGTAGATACCATGTTTCCCCGAAAATAAGACATCCTCCGAAAATAAGACCTAGCGCAACTTTGGGAGAAAAAATTAATATAAGACACTGTTTTATTTTGGGGGAAACAGGGTACTAGCAGTGAGTGTCTCTGAAAAAGGAACTCATAGGCAAAACAGGGAAATTGAAAGCTCTGTACAAAAAAACAAAAACAAAAACAAAAAACCCAAAACATCACACAGAGAAAAACCAAAAACATTTAAATGAGGAAATGAGAAAAAAAACAAAAAACAAAAAACAAAAACACCCAAATCGACAGTTTACAGAAATAAAAGGGGCCTCCAATACACCCAAACCCCACGGAAATGTCCCCAGGGGCGTTAGTCATCAGAGACAAGCAAGCTAAACCCATGAGATGCCTTTGCCCCCCGCAGGGTAGCTAAAACCAAGGGGTGGGGACTTGATGAGGTGGCTGAGAAGGTGACTAGGACACTGGAATTCACTGGTATGAACTGATACCGTCACTCTGCTTGCTTGATTGTTTAAGATTTTAAAAAATTGATTTTCAGAGAGAGGGAGGGAGTAGGGAGAGAGAAACATCAATGTGAGAACTGAACATCCATGGGCTGCCTTCTGCACACCTCTGACCAGGGTTCCAGCCAGCAACCCAGGCACATGCCCTGACTGGGAACTGAACTGGTGACCTTTTGGTGCACAAGACGCCGCCCGACCCACTGAGCCTTACCAGCCAGAGGCATGTGATCCCTTTGAAAAATGTTTGGCGTTTCCCACAAGAGTCGAATCGCACAGCATCAGCAAAATAATTACACGCCCAGATTTACACGGAGTGGCCAGATGATGATGATCTCTGAACGCATAATAATCTGGCCACTCCGTGTATAGCCTATAGAATAAAAGGCTAATAGGCAAATTGTCCCCTTGACCAGGAGTTCGACCAGCAGGCAGGCCAGCCAACTGCCCATGTTCCTTAAGGGTCCCAGGTTCGATTCCGGTCAAGGGCATGTACCTTGGTTGTGGACACATCCCCAGTGGGGGGTGTGCAGGAGGCAGCTGATCCATGTTTCTCTCTCATCGATGTTTCTAACTCTCTCTCCCTCTCCCTTCTTCTCTGTAAAAAAAAAAAAAAAAATCAATAAAATATATTTTTAAAAAATAATTAAAAGCATGTAGTGAGTGAAATAACCAAGACTTTGTAACCAGAGAGGAAGGATTGCATTCTGTAAACTTAAAAGCAGTTACCACTAACTAAAATAAATAAATAAATAAATAAATAAATAAATAAATAAATAAATAAAAAATTTGGTGCTGCCCTCACTGGTGTGGCTCAGTGAATAGAGTGACGGCCTGCAGACTCAAGGGCATGTACCTTGGTTGTGGGCACATCCCCAGTGGGGGGTGTGCAGGAGGCAGCTGATCGATATTTCTCTCTCACCGATGTTTCTACCTCTCTATCCGTCTCCCTTCCTCTTTGTGAAAAATCAATAAAATATATTTTTAAAAATTAAGTGTCGCTAGGAGTTCAGCAAGAGATAAAACCACACCGTGCCCAGGTGGGAGTTGGGCTGCCCCCCAGTGAGGCCCTGATTGGAAGAGGGGGTGCCTGGCACGGCTCCTGTCCAGGAAGCGGGGCCCCTTGCTGGGCCCCACCCTGGGAGGCTTGGGGACTCGCCCAGGATGGGGTGGAAAGCCACTTCCTGAGGTCCGATTTCTGCCGAGGCCGCGGGCGCACCACATCCTGCGCGCTTGTCTGCGGGGCCGCCTCCTGCGCTGGTTCGGAGCAGCCCAGACGCTTTGCACCCGCCGCGCCCGCCGGTGGCCTCCTACGTGTCTCCGGGAGTCCAGGGGACGCAGGGAGGAGGGGGTGCTGCTGGAAAAAACCCTGCCCTGAGCACGTGGCCCTGCACCCCACGAGGCTGCGTGGGAACCCGTGGGGAGCTGAGCCCGCCTGCGAGCACCGCCCAGTGCAGGCCGTGCTGGGCCGGGTGCCCGGTCCCCCGAGGCTGGCCTCAGACCCAGATGGGTGCGCCGTAGTGAGGTCTTCCTTCCTGGTTCCATCGAGGCCGGAAGACCCCGACACAAGTGGGTGAGTCCACCTCTGACCCCCTAACCCCACCCCTCCACCCCGAGGTTGCTTTCCGGGCTGGGCGCACAGGTTTGGGGACGTGGGGAGGAGAAGGGGCTCACCCGGATGGCTGGGAGTGAGAGGGGGGGAGACAGCGGGGGTTGCCTGTGAGTCTCCTGTAATCGCCAGGACACAGAGACCCCCCTGGGCCTGGTGGGACCAGACCCTGTCCTGGAGAGCCCACTGCAGACGCCCCCATTTCGGAACGCTCAGGAACAGGAGGTCTTTGCTCCCTGGCGGAGCGTCCACCCCAGGAACCAGGAGGTCACAGTTGGGATTTCCCGGTTAAGGGCACCTGCCCGGGTTGCAGGCTCCATCCCCAACATGAGGCATGCAGGAGGCAGCGGATCCGAGATTCCCTCTCATCATGGGTGTTTCTCTCTCTCTTTCTCTCTCTCTCTCCTATCTCTCTCTCTCCTCTCTCCTCTCTCTTCTCTCTCTCTGCCCCCCTTCTCTCTCTCTCCCTTTCTCCCTCTCCCTCTCTCCCCTCTCCTCCCTCTCTCATCTCCCTCTCTCCCTCTCTCTCTCTCTCTTTCTCTCCTCTTCCTCTCTCCCTTCTTCCCTCTCCCCTCTCCTTTCTCTCTCTCTCTCTTTCTCTCTCTCTCTCTCTCCTCTCTCTTTCTCCTCTCTCCTCTCTCCCCTCTCTCTCTGCCCCCCCTTCTCTCTCTCTCCCCCCCCTCTCCCTCTCTCCCCTCTCCCTCTCCTCCCTCTCTCATCTCCCTCTCTCCCTCTCTCCCTCTCTCCCCTCTCCCCTCTCCCCTCTCCTCTCTCCCCTCTCCCTTCTCCCCTCTCCCCTCTCTGTTCTCTCTCACTTCCTCTCTGACATCAATAAAAATCTATTTTTACAAAAGGGAAGTAGGACTCTGAGGAGCTGCTCTGTGCCGGAGGGCCAGACCCAGGTCAGCAGCATGCAGACGGGCCCCGGGTCCACCCACGGGCTGCGCCCGCCGCCGGTCTGTCCGTGGGGGTGGGGGGGTCATGACCCCATCGCAGTCCCCCCGAGGAGGGCCACTCAGCCTAGGGGTGTCTCCATATGCCAAGCCTTCTGATGCAAACACCTCTTTCTCCTTAGAGTTGAGTTGCGATTAGCTTAGGACATTGTGAAATTTTAAAGTGAACGGTATCTGATGTGCTTCGATTGCAATAGAGTTGCCATTGCAGGGCACGGATCCCTCTCCGACCCCGGCCCTGCCCATTCTCCCAGCAGCCATGGGGGGCCAAGGCGGTGCCACCCCCAGGCCCAGCTCCCTCAGTCTCTCTCCTGACCCTTCCATCCCATCAGGTCACCCTACCCTCTCCTGTTTCCGTTGCCACTGGAGGAATGGGAAGAGAACTCTTGTTAGCAGGATATATATATATATATATATATATATATATATATATATATATTTAAAATTATTATTAACTAGAGGCCCGTTGCATGATATTCGTGCAAGAATAGGCCCCTGGCTGGGAGCTGGCAAGTCCTTCCTTCTGTCTGGAGCACCACTCCTCTGTCCCCTCTTCCCCTCACAGCAAGCTTCACATGCTCTGCATATGCAAACTAACCCCCATCTTTGTTGGGTTAATCTGCATACTCACTCTGATTGGCTGTGGGCTTAGTGGAGTGATGGTTAATTTGTATGTTTCTCTTATTAGGTAAGATTTCAGAGAGGAAGGGTGAGAAATAGAAACATCGATGATAAGAATCATGGATTGGCTGCCTCCTGCACGCTCCCCCCCCCCCATCCTCCTCCCTCCCCCTCCTTGGGGCCCTTCAGTCTGCAGGCCGATGCTCTATCCACTGAGTCAAACCGTGTAGGGCTAGGGCAGAAGGATACGTGTTTGTTTATATTTAAAAATTTTTGTTGTTGTTGTTGTTAATCCTCACTCGAGGATATTTTTTCCATGAATGTTGTTAGAGAGAGGGAAAGTGAGGGGGTAGGGGAGGGAGAGAGAGAAATATCGATGTGAAAGGGACACAAGGATGGGTTGCCTCCCACATGCACCCCAACCTGGGCTGGGGATGGAATCAGCAGCCTCCTGCACACCCCACGCTGGGGATGGAGTCCCCAACCGGGGCCTGTGCCCTTGGCCGGGAATCGAACCCTGACCTCCTGGTTCCCAGGTGGATGCTCACCCACCAAGCCCTGCCCCGGCTGAGCTGGGAGTGTAGCCTGTCCTCACACACATGGAGGGAGAGGGCAGGTTCCCCATTTTCTTTCTTTAAAAAAAAATATAGTTTATTGATTTTTTACAGAGAGGTAGGGGGAGGGATAGAGAGTTAGAAACATTGATGAGAGAGAATCATCGATCAGCTGCCTCCTGTGCACCCCCCACCGGGGATGTGCCCGCAACCAAGCTACATGCCCTTGACGGGAATCGAACCTGGGACCTTCCAGTCGCAGGCCGACGCTCTATCCACTGAGCCACACCGGTTTTGGCAGGCTCTCCATTTCTCATATGAGGCCGTGGCCGTGTGAGGTGGAGTAACTAGCGCCTTGCACAAGCCCAGGGGGTCCGTTAGTGATGCTGGAACCCGCAGCCGGGGGTTGGTCTGAGGTCAGCTGGCTGCACAAACCCACGCAGGGCCTCGTCCCGCAGGTCGGAGGCAGGTCCACGCTCAGGGCTCATCCCCAGGTGAGCTCAGTCCCCCCATCGCAGGTGGGAGGCTGTGGCGGGCGGGCGGGGGGGGTGGTGAGAATTAGGAGGGAGGGAGAGACGGCTGGGGAAGCCACAGCCCTCCCCTTCTCTAGCAGGAAGGCCTGGAGGGAGGTCTTCTTCCCCTTTGGACAGAGACGTTGATGTAGCAACGACGGGAGCGCCTGACACACACATCCTGTGCCCTGTGCCAGCTGTGGGCTCTGCCCTCCCACTCCTGACTCCAGGGCTGCGCAGGCTGCAGGGCTGGCCATGGGCCCCCGGCCCTCCACCCTCCTGGGCATCGGTGAGTCCCAGATGGAGGGACCGCATCCCAGGGGCTGAGGGGGTGGTGGCTGGGGGAGGCGTCTCCATCCCTGCTCAGTCTGACCCCAGCCCAGGAGACTCTTGGTCCCTCCTGGGGGCCTGGCCCCTCAGCGCTGGCCCTGACCTAAGTGTGACCAGGGGAGGGTCAGTCCTAGAGGCAGGGGCCCGGTCGTGGGGACAGGGTTCTGACTGAGGACCCGATTGGAAGAGGGGGGTGGGGTTGGTCTGGAAACCCAGAGCAGGAAGCAGGATTGTGCTCAGAGGGGATGCTGAGGAGGGAGCCTGAGAGATTCTCCAGGCCGGGCCCGCTGCCTCCAGGAAGGCCTCCTGATTGCAGCCCAGAGAGGACCCGGGTGCTGGGCGTTGTCCTCACCAGCCCTTCCCTTGCAGTGCTCTGTCTGGGCCAGATGATCCACACGCAGGAGGGTGAGTCCCCTTTTTAAATGGAGTATTTCACACGTTTCATGTTCAGGCAAAATATTGATTTTCCTTAGAGTCCTCTCCTGTGTGTCTTCAGCTGGAATGAGCCTGAGCCTCTCTCCTTGTCTGCATCTGTCTGTCCTCACACCCTCTGGCTAAGTGACCTTCAGAAACCCAGCCTTCCTGTCACTTCCACAAACTCCATGTTCTGTCTCTACCATGACCCCCTCCCAGGCTGAGGGCTCCTGTAGCTCAGCTTACCTTATTCATATTTGGCCTTTGGTCTCAGCTCAGGGCCTCTCTCCTCTGCCTCTGAGGAGAGGTCAGCTCTGCCCTCCTCACCCTGAGCCTACACACTCAACCTGACACCCCCATACTCACCCTGAGCCCCCACACTCACCCTGAGCCCCAACACTCACTGGGATGCCTTGAGCCCCACCCTGAGCCCCAACACTCACCCTGAGCCCCCACACTCACCCTGAGCCCCCACACTCACCCTGAGCCCCCACACTCACCCTGAGCCCCAACACTCACCCTGAGCCCTCACACTTACCTTGAGCCCCCACACTCACCCTGAGCCCCCACACTCACCCTGAGCCCCCACACTCACCCTGAGCCCCCACACTCACCCTGAGCCCCAACACTTATCTTGAGCCCCCCCACACACCCTGAGCCCCCACACTCACCCTAAGCCCCCACACACACCCTGAGCCCACACACACACCCTGAGCCCCCACACTCACCCTGAGCCCCCACACTCACCCCGAGCCCCCACACTCACCCTGAGCCCCCACACTCACCCTGAGCCACCTCTCTCCTTCCGCCTTTGAAGGCAGAGGTTCTCCTGTGTTTCTCCTGTTTGTGGGGCCAAAGACACAAGGAGGCATCTATAAAGGGGAGGCAGGAGCTGAGCTGTGGCTGACGGAATGAGGGAAGGAGGGAAGGAGGGAATGAGTGGTGGGGGTGGCCAGCTCTGTCTCTCAGGGATTGGGTAACTGGGATGCCTTCTTCCTGTTTCAGGGCCAGAGCCCTCTCTTCCCCTCCCCACCCACTTTAGACACGTGGGGTTGCAGGAGCCTCAGTCACAAGGAAGGGGAAACGGGCTGAGAGGGAGGTGGGGAATGCAGAGGGAACCTCAGTGAGTGCTGCTCAGAGGACGAGCCCAGGGGTTAGGGGTTCTCACCCACTCGGGTTCTGTGCGGAGGTCTGAGCTGCAGCTGCACCCCCAAACCCACCAGACTTCCCATGGGGCCCTGCATCCCCTATTGTTCCCCACAATCTCCCCCATCTGCCTGCAGACCCGGCCAGGCCACTCCCACCATCTCAGACTCCGGCGTCCCTGTGCCCACGAGTGACCCGCTCATCTTCACCCTCTGCCCCCCTCCCAGCCCTGTCTGTCCCCCTGGAGAGTGGCCGTGGGGACAGCTGCTCTGACAGGTCCCCGGTCCCTTGAGGAAAGCCCATGAGGCCACCAGATCTTGGTTAGTGTCAGGTGGGGAAGTCACTGGATGATGAGAACTCAGTCCCCTGGAGGGGGCAGAGAGCGTGGTCTCTTGGGAAAGGGGTGGTGAAATGGCTTAAAATTAGATTGCAGACATAGTTGCACAGCTCTGCAAGTTTGCTAAGAACATTAACGTGCACTCTTGAAACACGGGCGGCGTGAGGTTAGAGATTTCCTCGCGATGGAACCTGAGATCCTGCTTTGCTTCCTCCCAGGGGCCCTGCCCAAGCCCTCCCTCAGGGCCGAGCCAGGCCCTGTGATCCCCCGGGGACGGCCTGTGACCTTGGTGTGCCAGAGCCCAGCTGGGGCTAGGTTATTCCGCCTGGAGAAGGATGAAAGACAAGTAGTCTCTGATCAGGAAAGTGTGTCTCAAGATGGTCGGCAGGGGACAGAGGCCAGATTCCTCATGCACGCTGTGAATGAACACACTGCGGGGAGTTACCGCTGCCTCTACAACCAAGGACCTAATAACTGGTCTGAGCTCAGTGAGCCCCTGCAGCTGCAGGTGACAGAGGAGGACGTCTCCACTCGGCCCCCAGGTGAGTCCCAGGGCCCCGCATCCTGTCCCAGCCACATCTCTGCCCTCGGGCTCCTGCCCTCCTGCTCACCCCCATTCCTGGGGCTCCCCTCCCCCTGCACACAGGACTCGGCCGTCACCCCTGGCTCAGGGCCCTGGTGTCTGGTCCCATCTGGACACCACGGTGGCCTGGACCCTGAGCCCCGCCTCAGAGGGGACACAGAGCTGTCCCTGCTGGGCTGGGTGGGGCCTGAGCTCCCAGCCACCAGGTGGGCACAGACCCCTTCAAAGGGCCCTGAGTCCTTCCCCTGGCCAGGCTCTGAGGGGCCCAGGCAATGTGTCCCCTGGGGTCCTCCCTCCATGGGCAGGTGGCATGGTCTGGGGGGCATGGCCAGGGTGGGCGGTGCCCTGAGGGATTTGGGGTTTGAAGCTGACCTTCCCTGTGTGTGGTCAGTCCCCAATACCTCCTGGACTCAGGGCCCATCAGGGACCACCCCCCCCATGTCCTGGGCCTCATGGGAGCTGCTCCCTGAGGTTCTGGGAGGCAAGAGCTGCTGGCTCATCTCCTCTCCTACCCCCCCAGCCCCCCAGCTCAGGTGCCATCTGGGATTGAGTGATGGACAGACGTGGCTGTGAGTGGTGGACACTCAGGGTGGAGGGGGGCCAGAATGTGTGGGAGGAACCCAGGCAGCCCCCACAGAACATCAGCCCTTTCCCTGCCCTGTTCACAGGAGCCGCCCCAGTTCCCAGCTCCACCCCCAGCTCCACCCCCAGCTCCACCCCCAACACACACACAGAGACCCACTCCTCAGGTGGTGAGTAGAGACCTCAGCTTGGAGGGGTTTCGGAAGGGGGCTCAGTGCTGGGTCTCAGACTCCATCCTCCCAACTCTAGTGGGGAGAATTAATTAGAATAAACAACAAGAAATGCACATCCTATATAATAAAAGGCTAATATGCAAATAGACCGAACGGTGGAACAACCGGTTACTATGATGGGCACTGACCACCAGGGGGCACACGCTCAACACAGGAGCTGCCCCCATGTGGTCAGTGCACTCCCACAGGCTCATGGCTGGCGAGCACAGTGGTGGTGGCAGTCTGACATCCCCTGAGGGCTCCCCGACTGCGAGAGGGTGCAGGCTGGCTGAGGGAAACCCCCACTGAGCGCACAAATTTCATGCACTGGGCCTCTAGTATGTCCATATGGGCAAATATCTATACTAATAATAGAGGAATATGCAAATTGTCTGCGATGCTGTCACAGTAACAGTAACAAACAAAGAGCAGGCTGCATGGGGCGACCAGACTGGCAGGGGGTCAGTTTGAGGAAACCAGGCTGAAGGGGGTGGAGGGGGAGAAGAGAAGTTGGGGGCAATGAGGCTGGCAGGGGGGCAGTTAGGCATCAATCAGGCTGGCAGGAGAGTGGTTAGGGGGTGATCAGGATGGCAGACAGAAGCGGTTAGGGGCAATCAGGAAGGCAGGCAGGCAAGCATTAGGAGCCAGCAGTCTCGGATTGTGAGAGAGATGTCAGACTGGCGGATTAGGCCCAATGTGGGATTGGGTCTAATCTGGCAGTTTGACATCCCCCAAGGGGTCCCAGATTGAAGACAGTGCAGGCCAAGCTGAAGGACCCCCCCCCCCCATGCACAAATTTCATTCCCAAGGCCACTAACAAATATGCAACTTACAAGGTAAAGTTTCAGATCTATAATTTATGTTAGTGTATATAGTTGATTATACATTAACTATGTCAATACTATGATTGATATAATAAGCACCTTACAAATGAATATTATGATAAATTATATCATGTATTACTACAATCAATATATGCAAATGTGAACATAAATACGCACCATGCGTTATATAATAACATGTATAATTGATATATGATATCTTACATAGTATAAGTTCTTTTAAATTTATCTTTTTAAATATTTATGTAGTTCAAATTATACAGGCATAAATGAAATCGCATAATTTTAAGTATACACGTACACCCACTATAGAGTATAATTACTTAATTTTGTTATAAAGAGGTCACGTTACACATAGTACATATATGATGCACATATGGCGTATACATCTAAGTGTAAATTGTGCTAAATGCCTTAAAAGGAAGGACAGGTGGTGGTGTGTGGAACAGGGGTGGGTCCTGGGTCCTGGGTCCTGCGTCCTGGGCTGTCTCAGGTGTCCAGGAGGGAAGACCAGGCAGGGGAAGTCTCCTGCTTTCTTAAGGGATGTGGGGACATGGGGGTGCCGCTGCTCCAGAAGAGGAAACAGGGGATTCACACCTTGTGCGTGAACCAGCCCTGGGACCTCAGTCTGATCACCTGTGAAATGGGCGGCACTGTGTGCGTGCGCAGAGCAGGTGCCTGGTAACAGGTGGGATGAACACACAGTGCATGTGCCAAGCCCAGACCAGGGCCAGGGGACCAGGACCCGTAGTGTGCCTCGTGGGGAAGGAAAAGAATGGGCTTGGGTGCTGGCCACACCTTAGCTCTGTCGACATCCTGTGGACAGAGGGCGTCCACACTCAGGACCCTGGTTTAGTAAAATGAGGATGATGGGTCCCTGCCGGGGTTCTTGTTTCAGCATTAAGAAGGGTTCAGCATTCTGGAGAAAGGCTGTGTGTAGATTAAGTAGGAGTCCAGAGATGAAAGATAATTTTGAAAGGCATTGGGGGTCAGAGGAACCTGGCTGAAGAAACCAGATTCTCCTTGACTCAGGACCCCTTGCTTTTTATTAACACAAATTGTCCTAAGGCAAGGTGGAGATAATACACTTCAGAGGGTAGGGTGTACAGAAGCATTGTCAGATTGGGGAATAGCCCACAGCTGTTCAGGTCTCCGGCCAACATGGAGGCAATCACATGTAGACTGAGAAGCCCTGAGCTGTCTGGCAGCAAACACTCATCCTATTCAGGTTTGGGGGAAGTGCCTTTCAGCCATTCCCACAGGTGATTACATATGTGTCTCAGTCCTTGTTGAGCCCCCAAGCTTCATCAACCTTTTGATGAAACTCTTGCAGTTATGACATGCTGGGATTGGCTTCCGGCAGATCCCATGCCACAGGACTACCAGGCTTGTAGGAGATTAGATACATCAGTGTGAACAGGACAGGCACCCAGCATATGCATGGTTTGCAGTTGGTGCTCCATACATGCATCCTGTGGATACTGTGGTTCTATCTTCACTGCCCTTCCAGGCCTGTCGAGCACATACATTTACATCCTTGTTGGGACCTCCGTGGCCTTTCTCCTTTGTGTCCTCCTGCTGGTCCTCTTCTTAGTTCACCGTCAGCATCAGAGAAAACACAGTAGGTCTCAGGGTCAGGGTGGGGTGACCTGGGAAGGCTGTGTGGAGTGCTGGGGAGATGGCCTCCCTCCTAATTCCCACCCTGATTGTCCTCAGAGCCCCTCCACAGCAAAGGCGAGGAGCAGAGGCCCCAGGAAAGGTGAGGACCCCGGAGAGAATGACCCATGGACACCCCACCGGGGTCTCTGCCTCCAGAGCACCCCACCTCCACCTCCACCTCCACCCCGTACTCTCTTGTTTTTCTCCTCAGGCTCAATCCGGCTGCTGACATAACAGTGAGCACACCAGGTAAGGGATAAGGGAAGTAACTGCTTGGGGTAAGGGGAGTGGCATTGAGCCCATTGAGGAAGCAATGAGGAGGGGGCAAGATGACTGGATGTTGCAGCTGGAGGTTGAGACCTAAACCCGTGAGGTTTCAGGCAAATTTCACCCCAAAGATCTGACTGTTGTTCTCTTCTCCCTCAGATGAGGCCACAGTCTATGCACTTTCTGAGAAGAAGAGGGAGCTGCAGAGCCCAGTAAGTCCTTGGATTAGTCACCTATTTCTGTGTAACCACGTCATGTCCCATCGTTGTTGTTTTTTTTTTTGTTTGTTTGTTTGTTTTTTTAATACTCACCTGAGGATATATCTTCATTGATTTTTCAAGAAGAGTGGAAGGGAGAAAGGGAGAGGGAGAAAGAGAGAAACATGGATGTGACAGAGACGGGCTTCCACCAGGGCTTCCACCAGGGCGGGATTGAACCTGTGACCCTTTGTTCTATAACCAACGCTCTAACCATGGGAAACACCAGCCAGGGCCAAAGTTCCTTGACTTGAACAGCTTCACACAAGTATCTCAGTTTCTTGGGCTGGAATTTGGAAGCAGATTGAATCTGCTGGGTGGTTCTGGCTCACGGACTCTCAGGAGGCTGCTGTGATGACGATGGGCTGCATTCATCTGAAGGTTGGACTGGGGCTGCAGGTCCACGTGCAAGATGGCACCCTCTTAGTCTGTGGGCGGGAGGCCTCTGTTCCTCCACATGTGGGGTTCTCCTTGGCAGCCACCTCCCTCAGACGGCAGGGCCCCAGGGAGGGAAGACAGAAGCCCAATGTGTCTGGAGGCCTCTCCATGGAGGTGGCATGCTCTCCCTCTGTCATATCCCCCAACTCTGATTCTATGGGGAAGGGAACTCCACAATGGAGATTCGGGAGGTGGGACCACCGGGGCCACCTGGAAGCCGGCCACCATAATCTGTCCTTCCCACAGCTCCCCCCCCCCTTTGTCCCCCACACACTAACCCACCTGGCTCTCTCCCTCAGAGCCCTGCTGCGGGAGACGCCCAGGAGGTGACATACGCCCAGCTGGACCAGCGGGCCCTCACCCTCAGAGCAGGCCAGGCTGTGTCCCCACCGCCCGTGGAGTCCACAGCTGCTGCCAGCACATACGCAGAACTCCCCAGACGCTGACTCGGACCCCTGGCCTCTGCACCTACAGACACACGCCACTCTTTTTTATTTTTAATTAACTTCTTTATTGTTTAAAGTATTACATGAGTCTCCTTTCCTCCCCATTGACCTCTCCCCAGAGTCCACCAATTCCCACAAGTCCCTCTGGCAAAAGCCTGAAGCACCACCAGGAAGGCTTCCCTGTGGAATCAACCCATTATTGTCGCCATCTATTCATTTCTCCTGGAGGGGAGAGCTGGAGTCTGGGGACTCCATTAGGTTCATTAACCAGGTGACCCCTCCTACAGTCCACCAGCTCCTTGGAGCACCCATATAATTCTTGTTTCCAGAGACCCACCTACTATTGTCCAGCAGTTTCTAGCAACCCAGCTACAGTTGTCCAGCAGTTTCTAGAGACCCAGCTTCTGATGTCCAGCAGTTTCTGAAGATGCAACTACTGGTGCCCACAGTTTCCAGAGACCCAACCACTATTGCTCAGCAGTTTCCAGAGACCCCACTACAGTTGGTGGGCTCTTTCCAGAGACCCAGCTACAGTCCTACAGTCACCCATTGGTTCCACCCATGTCCTGTGAATCCCCCCACCCCCCAGAGACTATTGGAACCACTTTCTTAGCTGACTCTAACCACTTTCCCCTTGTTCACCTTGAACCTGGGCCATATCGATGCAGCGAATCTCAGATGCCTCGTTGTCTCTGAATCCTGCTTCACCTTGCTCATCAATAAATCTTCTCACACACCCAGCTATGGCAGCCCTGCACGAGGCGCTGGGGCACACGGTACCTGGTCCCCAGTGTCTGCCTCCACAGATGCTCAAAACAGTAAGAGAATAAAGACAGGAAAAAATGGCATCTTTGACTTCTGATCTGAGTGTGATTCTTAGTCACAAATGAGCAGGCATCTAAGGGAACGTTTGGCGGGGTGAGGGTGCAGAGTGTATACCACCACCCACATCACATGCACACACATGCCCGTGAAGGCACAACTGCACATACACACACACACACACACACACACACGCACACACGGGTACAGACCCATATACATGCATACACCCATGTCATGGTCACGTGTGGGCTGGGCACAGTCTTGGGAAGGCCATGATGGCACGGGAGGGCCCCTCAGTTGTTAGTCCACTCTGAGGGACATGGCCTGTTCCCACTTCCTGTCCCCACCCCAGCTTCCTCTCTACTGGACACCATGCATTCTCCCAACAAATTGCACCTACCCAGCTCTCCAGCCTTGTCCTTGGTCTGAACTTCCTTTCCTCCCCTAGCTAATGCCCTTCCAGACCCGGATTAGCTGCTGCTTTGCCCAGTACGTTTGCCTCGACTCTTCCCCTAAAGCGAGAGTATTCGCTTCTTGCTGGTGCTGTAACAAATCACCCCACACTCCGTGGCTTCAGACAACACAGTGTATTATCTCCCAGGTCAGGACGCCAGGCGCCTGAAGTGAGTTTCGTTGGCGAAGATCAGGGTGCTGCAGGGCGGCCCTCCCTCGGGGGCAGGAAGGGAGAATCCGTCTGGTTACCTTCGGCAGCTCCGAGGGGTCGCCCGCACTCCTTGGCTTGCGGCCCCTTCCTCCATCACCAAGGAGCGCTGCAGCTCCTTCCAATCCCGCTCTCTGACCGGGGACGTCTCCGTCCCTCCGTCTCTGAGCCTCCTGCCTCCCTCTGAGAAGGACCCTGGTGGTGACATGGGTCCACCTGCACCCGTGGCTCACCTTCCGATCTGCAGTCACCGGATGGCTCCAGGGAGTGGGACGTGGACACCGTTGGGGCTGTCATTCTGTCCTCAGCACCATGTCTGTTCCTGGGCTTCCTCTCTGTCAGTGGGCTCTCCCCTCTGCGGCTGGACCCCGATGTCCTGGGTGACCCTGGGAGCCACCCCGTGAAGCTGGCCCTTGGTGCCCAGGAGGACTGCCTGGAGCAGAGCTTGCTGTGCCTCCTTGTTGGGCCACGTGTCAGGCGTCTGTCAACCTGATGCTTTAGCATCCCTCTCACAGGTGTCCGTCGGGCACACCGTGTTCTGGGTGACCCTGTACGATGCCTGCGTCACTGGCACCAGCCTCCTGCCTCCCTCACTGCTGCCCCAATCCCTGAGCAGGAATCTTCTTTCTGCCTGGATGGTGTTGCTCAGTGGATAGAGCATCGGCCTGGAGACCAAAGGGTCCCAGGTTTGATTCTGGTCAAGGACACGCACCTTGGTTGCAGGCTTCTTTCCAGCCTGGTCCCTGGTCACGGCTCAAGTAGGAGACAACCAACCAATGTGTTTCTCCCACATCGATGTTTCTCTCTGCCTTTCCTTCTCTCTCCCACTCATTCTAAAAAATTAATGGAAAAATATCCTTGGGTGAGGAATAAAAATATATACACTGAGTGGCCAGATTGTTTTGATCTCTGAATGCATAATAATCTGGCCATACAGTGTATATCCTATATAATCCTGTATAATAAAAGGCTAATATGCAAAGTGTCCCCTCAAACAGGATTTAGACCAACAGGCAGGCAAGCCAACCGCCCATGTTCCCTCCCCCTGGCCAGGCAGGTCAGACCCCACCATGCACGAATTCATGCACTGAGCCATGCAGGTTTTAGACACACCATTTGAGGTGTGTCTGTGTGAGGCAACTAATCCATGTGTCTCACATCTCTCTCCCCCTCTCTCTCTCTCTCTCTCTCTCTCTTTCTCTCTCTCTCTCAAAATCAATGGAAAAGTTATCCTGGGGTGAGGATGGAAATAATGAGGAGGGGAGGGGGAGAGGTCTATGGGAGAAAAAAAGGAGACATATGTAAAACGTTAAACTATAAATAATTAAAAAAAAAACAATTTATATATGGAGTGGCCAGATTATTATGCTTTCAGAGTTCATATATAGGAATCCTCTTCCTGGGTCCCCCTTCACATACAACCCCTCCAATCCTGAGCCTTCACCCCGTCGCCCCTTTTGTGGGGCTCTCACACTCTGGGCCATGACCCCCCTGCCCTAATGACCCCCAGACCAGGGGCCAGGCAGCTGGCACCACCCCCTCCACCCCAGGGCCCACTGCAAGAATTAAAGCAGCCATTGCTAAGCCTGCTCACCCTGTCTCCCCAATTCCTCCTCCTGGAAACCACATCAAAGGCCCCCGGCCTGTGATCCTCACCCCCACCCCTCCCACATCTCCTCTCCTCTGACCAGTCTGGGGCTTCCCTGGTGCCCCTCCCCCGGGTACCATGAGTGACAGCTGTCTCCAGTGGCCCAGCATGTCCTTGCCTGCAGGCCTGGCTTCCCTTCACACTTCCTGTTGGTCATAGAGTTTAGGCCCCGCCCCCTGGGGAGCTGCAGGGACCCTCACCTGTTTCTTGGGCGGGAAATTGCCTTCCATCCGGGTAAGTCCTCGCCCCTGGGGGCCTGCTGGCTGTAAGGGTCACACTCCCTGATCACACACATTCTGGCAGCTGGTCTCTGCCCAGGGCAGGGCTGTGGCCCCCATGGTGGCTGTTACCCCAGAGGCACCCCCCACCTGTGCAGTGTACCCTCTTTTTTTGAATCTGCTCTTCCTCTTTGGTCCCTCCCCCCCATGGGGTCCAGTCCCCTGTGCTCTCCAATGCCACAGGTACGCCCACACTCCCTGACCTCCAGCTGGGGTCACTGACCTCGTGGGCAGATCTCAGGAATCAGGTACGTGAACACATCCCCCGCTTTCCTGGGTCCCCTCGTTCTTTTTTTCTTTTCTTTTTTAAATTCTTTATTGTTGAAAGTTTTACATATGTCTCCTTTCCCCCATCGATCTCCTCCCCCCCTCATTATTTCCATCCTCACTCCAGGGTAACTTTTCCATTGATTTTTAGAGAGAGAAAGGGAGGGAGGGAGGGAGGGAGGGAGGGAGGGAGGGAGGGAGGGAGAGAGAGAGAGAGAGAGAGAGAGAGAGAGAGAGAGAGAGAGAGAGAGAGAGATGGATGTGAGAGAGACACATGGATGGCTTGCCTCTCTCACAAACATATTCTGACCGAGTTGGGGATCGAACCTGCAACCCAGGCACGTGCCCTTGAGTCGAAGCTGACAGCCTTTGGTGCCCGGGCTGTGCTCTGACCACTGAGCAACATTGGCCAGGCTCCTCTGTTATTCCAAAGTCTGTTCAGGAACACCCCACTCAGGTGCTTAGCAAGGTTGCTGGAGGCCCCAGGGCTTGCAAAGAATGCTGCTGCCCAGCGCTGTCTCCATAAAGAAGCATTTGGGGTCTGAGGCACCCCGACCCCAGAGCAGGACCCGTAGCCAGGAGAGCTGGGAGACACAGCCCCCAAGGCGGAAAGTGCCCACATTCCTGCCTCTTATGGGGTCCAGCCAGCTGCCGCATCAGGTTACAAGGAGATGTTACCCTGAGAACCGCTAGGGGGCGCGCGTCTCGTGCGGATTAATTGTGCGGGTTTTTGCTGTTGCTGTTTGGATAGAAAAGGTAAGAAGAGGCCTGCATGGCTGTTGCAGGCATTAGACATGTTATTCTACATTAAAATAATATATATATTTTTAAAGTTCAACCAAGACTCAGCCAGCTGTTACAAAGGTGCAACTCTTTTATTCTGTCAAAATTGCATATTGAATCCTGGGCCAAACCCTCTGAGGCCTGTTCCAGTCCTTCCTCCCTTTTTTTCTTGCAGAAACCAGGGAGCAGGCATTCCCTAAGCGGCCAAAGGTCAGCGAGCTCAGGGGTGGGGGTGCAGACCCTCATGGGGGACCCAGTCCCTGCTCTGAGTCACAGACCATGCGCCTCAGTGAGGTGGGTCCCCAGCCTTCCGGCTGCATTTTATTTTATTAAAAAATATATATATATATAATTTGTAACAATTTCAGAGAGGAAGGGAGATGGACAGAGAGATAGAAACATCAATGATGCAAGCCTCCTGCACACCCAAAACCAGGGATTGATCCCCCAACCCTGGCATATGCCTTGTCAGGATTCAAGCCCGGGACTCTTCGGTCAGCAGGCCGATGCTCTATCCACTGAGCCAAACCAGTTAGGGCCTCACCCTACAGTTTTCATCTTTGTTTTCTTGGGGTTACATCCTGTATTGAATTTCTGAATCTCTCTCTCTTTGTCTCTCTCTGTCTCTCTCTCTGTCTCTCTCTCTGTCTCTCTCTCTCTCTCTCTCTCTCTCTCTCTCTCTCTCTCTCTCTCTCTCTCTCTCTCTCTCTGCCCTCCCACTCCCCCTCTCTCCTCCTCCTTATCCCCTTCCCTCCCTCTCTCTCCCCTCTCCTCCCCTACCCCTCCTCCCTCTCCCCTCCCTCCCG
Source organism: Pipistrellus nathusii (assembly GCA_963693515.1). Taxonomy (NCBI): domain Eukaryota; kingdom Metazoa; phylum Chordata; class Mammalia; order Chiroptera; family Vespertilionidae; genus Pipistrellus; species Pipistrellus nathusii. The sequence continues at coordinate 47,690,706 of OY882872.1, read as the reverse complement.
CTCTCTCACCCGTTACTTTTCACCTATGAGTTCCTTGGTCTGGGCCCTCCAGGGGGACAGAACCCACAGGTTCTGAGCTTGGAGCACAGAGTAAGGAGGGGACTGAGCACAGGATCAGCTCACCGGCTGTGGAAGCTGGAGTCCCCGCCGCCTTCTGCACGGAGACCCAGGGCGCCCGCGGTGCAGTTCAGCTGGAGTCCAAGGCCCGGAACCGGAACCGGCGGGAGAGAATCAGGAGCTCCAATGTCCATCCCCGGGCAGGGAGAGGGCAGGGGAGAGGGACAGGCGCCCCAGCTCAGGGAGACTGAGCCCTTCCTTCCCCTTTTGGGTCTGAGGGTGGGTGGTGCCGCCCACACTCGGAGGGCGGGTCCCACAGCCCGTTGATTGACAGCTCCTCCCCTCCAATGACCCCGCCCTCCCCCTGAGTGCAGACAGCTCACCAGGCCCAGGGCTGCCCCTTGAGTCCACGCAGTGCAGCCCCGTGGGGAGAGACACCCTTTGGGGGAAATGACAAATAAACCAAGCCCGGGGCCTGGCCCAGTGGGTGAGCATCGACCTAGGAACCAGGAGGTCAGGGTTCGATTCCTGGTCAGGGCACAGGCCAGGGTTGCTGGCTGGATCCCCAGTGGGGGGCGTGCAGAAGGTAGCTGATCCATGATTCTCTCTTATCATTGACGTTTCTATCTATCCTTCTATCTCCCTTCCTCTCTGAAGTCAAAACAAACTATAAAAATAAATAAAACAAAAACCTTTCCATCTCAGGGGTTACTAGAAGGAAGAGGAAGGGGTCAGAGAGAGGACAGACGAACAGACACCAAGGGCCTCCTCCTCCTCCTCCTCATTGTCCTTCTCCTCCTTCTCCTTCTCCATCTCTTTCTTCTTCTCCTTCTTTTTCTCTTCCTCTTCTACTGTCCTCCTCCTCCTTCGTCATTTTCTTATTTTCTTGGTGAATGCTCCCCTGAGGATATTTTCCCATTGATTTTCAGAGAACTGGAAGGGAAGGAGAGAGAGAGAAGAGAGAGAGAAACATGGATGCAAGAGAGACACTTGGACTAGCTGCCTCTGAAACTCGCCCTGACCAGGGATGGAACCTGCCACCCAGGGACCTGCCCTGGACTGGGAGTCCAAACCAAAACCCTTTGGTACCTTGGCTGATGCTCTAACCACTGAGAAACACCAGCTGGCGCTGATCTTTTCTTCTTGAACCTCCACCTGCCCACCTGGGGGACGCAGGGCCCAGGACAGGGCCATGGGGTGCAAGGACACCCCTGGCAGAAGGGCACCTGTCCTGCTTCTGGGCCATAAGAGGCCACATGGAGGCTGGGCCCCCTGTGGCCCTCTTGTGGGCAGGTGGAGAGGGGGGGACCTTGCATGGGACTCCCTCCAACCCCCCAGGTGTGTTGGGGGGAGGGTAGCTGAACACTAGGGAGCTGTAGGGGCCCGTGTGATGGGAGGAGAAATCCCACTTGGCCCGATGGGGCGGAGACTGATTCTCAGACACGCCCATCGGGGACAGATGCTGAGGACAGAATGACAGCCCCAACGGTGTCCACGTCCCACTCCCTGGAGCCATCCGGTGACTGCAGATTGGAAGGTGAGCCACGGGTGCAGGGTCCTTCTCAGAGGGAGGCAGGAGGCTCAGAGACGGAGGGACGGAGACGTCCCCGGTCAGAGAGCGGGATTGGAAGGAGCTGCAGCGCTCCTTGGTGATGGAGGAAGGGGCCGCAAGCCAAGGAGAGCGGGCGACCCCTCGGAGCTGCCGAAGGTAACCAGACGGATTCTCCCTTCCTGCCCCCGAGGGAGGGCCGCCCTGCAGCACCCTGATCTTCGCCAACGAAACTCACTTCAGGCGCCTGGCGTCCTGACCTGGGAGATAATACACTGTGTTGTCTGGAGCCAGGGAGTGTGGGGTGATTTGTTACAGCAGCAACAGGATGCAAATACTCTTGCTTTAATGGAAGAGTCCAGGCAAACGTACTGGGCAAAGCAGCAGCTAATCCGGGTCTGGAAGGGCATTAGCTAGGGGAGGAAAGGAAGTTCAGACCAAGGACAAGGCTGGAGAGCTGGGTAGGTGCAATTTGTTGGGAGAATGCATGGTGTCCAGTAGAGAGGAAGCTGGGGTGGGGACAGGAAGTGGGAGCAGGCCATGTCCCTCAGAGTGGACTAACAACTGAGGGGCCCTCCCGTGCCAGCATGGCCTTCCCAAGCCTGTGCCCAGCCCACACGTGACCATGACGTGGGTGTACGCATGTCTATGGGTCTGTACCCATGTGTGCGTGTGTGTGTGTGTGTGTGTGTGTGTGTGTGTGTGTGTGTGTATGTGCAGTTGTGCCTTCACGGGCATGTGTGTGCATGTGATGTGGGTGGTGGTATACACTCTGCACCCTCACCCCGCCAAACGTTCCCTTAGATGCCTGCTCATTTGTGACTAAGAACTACACTCAGATCAGAAGTCAAAGATGCCATTTTTTTCTGTCTTTATTCTCTTACTGTTTTGAGCATCTGTGGAGGCAGACACTGGGGACCGGGTACCGTGTGCCCCAGCGCCTCGTGCAGGGCTGCCATAGCTGGGTGTGTGAGAAGATTTATTGATGAGCAAGGTGAAGCAGGATCCAGAGACAACGAGGCATCTGAGATTCGCTGCATCGATATGGCCCAGGTCCAAGGTCAACAAGGGGAAAGTGGTTAGAGTCAGCTAAGAAAGTGGTTCCAACAGTCTCTGGGGGGTGGGGGGATTCACAGGACATGGGTGGAACCAATGGGTGACTGTAGGACTGTAGCTGGGTCTCTGGAAACAGCCCACCAACTGCAGTGGGGTCTCTGGAAACTGCTGAGCAACAGTGGTTGGGTCTCTGGAAACTGCTGGACAACTGTAGGTGGGTCTCTGGAAACAAGTATTATATGGGTGCTCTAAGGAGCTGGTGGACTGTAGGAGGGGCCACCTGGTTCATGAACCTCCTAGGTGTTGAATAGGCGTCCCCAGACTCCAGCTCTCCCCTCCAGGAGAAATGAATAGATGGCAACAATAATGGGGTGAATCCACAGGGAAGCCCCCCCTAATGGTGCTTCAGGCCTTTGGAAGAGGGACTTGTGTTGGGGGTGGGGGCCGCCGGGGAGAGGTCAATGGTGGGGGGAAAAGGAGACTTACGTAATACTTTAAACAATAAAGAAGTTAATTAAAAATAAAAAAGAATGGCGTGTGTCTGTAGGTGCAGAGGCCAGGGGTCCGAGTCAGCGTCTGGGGAGTTCTGCGTATGTGCTGGCAGCAGCTGTGGGCTCCACGGGCGGTGGGGACACAGCCTGGCCTGCTCTGAGGGTGAGGGCCCGCTGGTCCAGCTGGGCGTATGTCACCTCCTGGGCGTCTCCCGCAGCAGGGCTCTGAGGGAGAGAGCCAGGGTGGGTTAGTTGGGGGGGGGGGGGCAGAGGAGAGGGGGCTGTGGGAAGGACAGACTATGGCGGCCAGCTTCCACATGGCCCCTGTGGTCCCTCCTCCGGAATCTCCATTGGGGTGTTCCCTTCCCCACAGAATCAGAGTTGGGCTGTGTGACCCTAGAATACGACAGAAGGAGAGGGCATGCCACCTCCATGGAGAGGCCTCAAGACACATAGGATTTCTGCCCTTTCTCCCTCCCTGGGGCCCCACCCTCTGAGGGAGGCAGCTGCCACGGAGAACCCCACGTGTAGAACAGAGGCCTCCCACCACAGTCTAGGAGGGTGCCATCTTGCATGTGGACCTGCAGCCCCAGTCCAACCTTCAGATGAATGCAGCCCATCACCATGACAGCAGCCTGGTGAGAGTCTGTGATCCAGAACCACCTGGCAGATTCAATTTGCTTCCAATTTTGACCCAAGAAACTACTGAGATCCTTGTGTGAAGCTGTTCAAGCCCGGGCACTTTGTCCCTGGCTCGTATTGCTCAGTGATTAGAGCATTGGTTATAGAACGAAGGGTCATATATTCAATCCCGCCCTGGTGGAAGCCCGTGTGGGAGATAACCAGTTGATGTGTCTCTGTCACATCGATGTTTCTCTGTTTCTCCCTCTCCCTTTCCCCCTTCCACTCTTCTTGAAAAATCAATGAAAAAAAAATACCCTCAGATGAGCATTAAAAACACAAACAAAAACTTTGGGGTATGGCATGGTTACACAGAAATAGGTGACTAATCCAAGGACTTACTGGGCTCTGCAGCTCCCTCTTTTTCTTGGGAAGTGCATAGACTGTGGCCTCATCTGGGGGGAAGGGGAGAGGGGAAGAGAACAATGGTCAGTTCTTTGGGGTGAACCTTTGGAGGCAAATTTGCCTGAAACCTCATGGTTTTAGGTCTCAACCTCCAGCTGCAACATCCAGGCATCTTGCCCTCTCCCCATTGCTTCCTCAGTGGGTTCAATGCCACTCCCCTTTCCCCAAGCAATTCCCTCTCCTTATCCCTTACCTGGTGTGCTCTCTGTGATGTCAGCAGCCTGGATAAGCCTGATGAGAAAGAGAAAGAGAGTACAGGGGGTGGGGTTGGGTTGCTCTGAAGGCAGAGACCCGGGTGAGGGGTCCGTGGGTCATTCTCTCCGGGGTCCTCACCTTTCCTGGGGCCTCTGCTCCTCGCCTTTGCTGTGGAGGGGCTCTGAGGACAATCAGGGTGGGAATTAGGAGGGAGGCCATCTCCCCAGCACTCCACACAGCCTTCCCAGGTCACCCCACCCTGACCCTGAGACCTACTGTGTTTTCTCTGATGCTGACGGTGAACTAAGAAGAGGACCAGCAGGAGGACACAAAGGAGAAAGGCCACGGAGGTCCCAACAAGGATGTAAATGTCTGTGCTCGACAGGCCTGGAAGGGCAGTGAAGATAGAACCACAGTATCCGCAGGATGCATGTATGGAGCACCAACTGCAAACCATGCATATGCTGGGTGCCTGTCCTGTTCACACTGATGTATCTAATCTCCTACAAGCCTGGTAGTCCTGTGGCATGGGATCTGCCGGAAGCCAATCCCAGCATGTCATAATTACAAGAGTTTTATCAAAAGGTTGATGGAACTTGGGGACTCAACAAGGGCTGAGTCACATATGTTATCACCTGTGGGAATGGCTGAAAGGCACTTCCCCCAAACCTGAATAGGATGAGTGTTTGCTGCCAGACAGCTCAGGGCTTCTCAGTCTACATGTTATTGCCTCCTACTAACCATACGCCTGAACAGCCGTAGGCTGCTCCCCAATCTTATAAGATCTCCACCTTGCCTTAGGACCATGGTAGGCAAACTGCGGCTCACGAGCCACATGCGGCTCTTTGGCCCCTTGAGTGTGGCTCTTCCACACGTCTATTTTGAAGAAGTGGCGCTAGAAGAAGTTTAAGTTGAAAAATGTGGCTCTCCAAATAAATTTCAATGGTTGTACTGTTGATATTTGGCTCTGTTGACTTATGAGTTTTCCGACCACTGCCTTAGGACAATTTGTGTTAATAAAAAGCAAGGGGTCCTGAGTCAAGGAGAATCTCCTTTCTTCACCCAGGTTCCTCTGACCCCCAATGCTTTTCAAAATTATCTTTCATCTCTGGACTTCTACTTAATCTACACACAGCCTTTCTCCAGAATGCTGAACCCTTCTTAATGCTGGAACAAGAACTCTGGCAGGGACCCATCATCCTCATTTTACTAAACCAGGGTCCTGAGTGGAGACAGAGGGTGTCGACAGAGTTGAGGTATGACCAACGCCCAAACCCATTCTTTCCCTTCCCCATGAGGCACACTCCGGGTCCAGGTCCTCTGTCCCCATCACTTACCGCGACTCCTATTGTCCTGTGACTGGGTCCATGTGTCTCCTAGGAGTGAGGAACCAGGAGGACATGCGTCTAAGTCCCGAGCTGGACAGAGGAGGCTCTGAGTCTCTAGGCCCCCTGGGGAGGTCTCCTCACTCTGGGGCCCTCAGCTGCTCCCTCCAGGACTGTTCTGCCTGTGGGATTTTCTGAGGGGATGGAAATGCCCTCCATGTGTCCTGTCCAAATTAGTACCCGAGGGTCACTGTATCCACTGGCATTTAACTGAAATAAATTTAAAATCCAGATTCTCAGCCCAGGCCGGCGTGGCTCAGTGGTTGTCGATCTATGAACCAAGAGGTCACAGGTTTGAATCCCAGTCAGGGCACAGGCCCAGGCTGTGGGCTCCATCCCCAGTGTGGGGCGTGCAGGATGCAGCTGATCCTTGATGCTCTCTCATCAGGGATGTTTCATTCTCTCTCCTTTCTTTCTCTCTGAACTCTGAACTCAATAAAGATATATTTTTTAGAAAAGAGCCAGAGCCTCAGCTGCACTAGCCACATTTCCACGGAGGTGGGAGAGGCTCCCGCCACCACCACTGTCCTCACCAGCCATGAGCCTGGCTTCTGGCTGAACAGCACTCCCCTATGGGAGTTCACTGATCCCATGGGGGCAGCTCCTGTGTTGAGCGTCTGCCCCCTGGTGGTCAGTGCCCATTATACCGACCGGTTGTTCCACTGTTGGGTCTATTTGCATATTAGCCTTTTATTATATAGGATGTGCATTTCTTGTTGTTCATTCTAATTAATTCTCCCCACTGGAGTTGGGAGGATGGAGCCTGAGCCCCAGCACTGAGCCCCCCTCCGAAACCCCTCCAAGCTGAAGTCTCTACTCACCACCTGTGGAGTGGGTCTGTCTGTGTTGGGGGTGGAGCTGGGGGTGGAGCTGGGGGTGGAGCTGAGAACTGGGATGGCTCCTGTGAACAGGGCAGGGAAAGGGCTGATGTTCTGTGGGGGCTGCCTGGGTTCCTCCCACTCAGCCTGGCCCTCCTCCACCCTGAGTGTCCACCACCCACAGCCACGTCTGTCCGTCACTCAATCCCAGATGGCACCTGAGCTGGGGGGGTGGGAGGGCAGGAGAGGAGATGAGCCAGCAGTTCTTGCCTCCCAGAACCTCAGGGAGCAGCTCCCATGAGGCCTAGGACATGGGGGAGGAGGGTTCCTGATGGACCCTGAGTCCAGGAGGTATTGGGGACTGACCACACACAGGGAAGGTCAGCTTCATACCCCAAATCCCTCAGAGCACCGCCCGCCCTGGCCATGCCCCCCAGACTATGCACTTGCCCATGGAGGGCGGACCTCAGGGGACACATTGCCTGGGCCCCTCAGAGCCTGGCCAGGGGAAAGACTCAGGGCCCCTTGAAGGGGTCTGTGCCCACCTGGTGGCTGGGAGCTCAGGCCCCACCCAGCCCAGCAGGGACAGCTCTGTGTCCCCTCTGAGGCGGGGCTCAGGGTCCAGGCCACCGTGGTGTCCAGATGGGACCAGACTCCCGGGCCCTGAGCCAGGGGTGAAGGCCGAGGGTCCTGGGTGCAGAGGGAGGGGAGCCCCGGGGCTGGAGGTGAGCAGGAGGGCAGGGAGGCTGAGTACAGAGATGTGGCTGGGACAGGGTGCGGGGCCCTGGGACCCACCTGGGGGCTGAGTGGAGACGTCCTCCTGTGTCACCTGCAGGTCCAGGGGCTCACTGCGCTCAGACCAGCTGTATCCTTGTTTACAGAGGCAGCGGTAACTCCCGGCAGTGTCATCATCCACCTTGCTGATGAGGAATCTGGCCTGTGTCCCCTGGGAACCATCTTGAGGCTCACTTTTCTGATCATTGACTTCTTGGCTTCCATCCTTCTCCAGGCGGAATAACTCAGCCCCAGCTGGGCTCCGGCACACGAAGGTCACAGGCCATCCTCGGGGGATCACAGGGCCTGGCTCGGCCCTGAGGGAGGGCTTGGGCAGGGCCCCTGGGAGGAAGCAGAGCAGGATCTCAGTTTCCATCATGAGGAAATCTCCAACCTCACACTGCCTGTATTTCAAACGAGCACCTCCATGGTTTATACCAAACTGGCAAAGCTGTGCAGCCCTCACCACAGCCCAGGCTTAGACCATTTGCACCATCCCTCCCCCAGAGACCACGCCCTCTATCCCCTCAGGGGCTCATCACTCCAGTGACTTCCTCACACAACACAAGTTCTGGTGGCATCATGGGCTTTCCTCAGGGGGTCCTGGGAGAAGTCAGAGCAGCCTGAGGCCCCAGCCATGTCCCCCTCCCCACGGCCACTCTCCAGGGGGACAGACAGGGCTGGGAGGGGGGCAGAGGGTGAAGATGAGCGGGTCACTCGTGGGGACAGGGACGCTGTAGTCGGAGATGGTGGGAGTGACCTGGCTGGGTCTGAGGGCAGCTGGGGAGATTGTGGGGACCAATGGGGGATGCAGGGCCCCATGGTGGGTCTAGTGGGGGTGGAAGTGGACACCAGCCCAGACCTGCTCACAGGACCCCAGTGTGTGTGGACTCCCCTCTGACTGTGGGCATGTCCTCTGAGCAACATTTACTGAGGTTCCCTCTGCATTTCCCACCTCCCTCTCAGTCCATTTCCACTTCCTTGTGATGGAGGATCCTGAAACCCCAAGTGTCTAAATTGAGAGGGCAGGGGAAGAGAGGGCTCTGGCCCTGAAACAGGAAGAAGTCATCCCAGTCACCCAATGTCTGAGACAGAGCTGGCCACCCCTACCACTCATTCTCTTGGTCACCCATTCCCTCATTCCTTCAGCCACAGCTTAGCTCCCATCTCTCCCCTTTACAGACGTCTCCTTATGCCATTACCCCAGGCCTCAATTTGGGGGCTACCTCGGGGCTTGTGGAACCACCCAGGGGATGTCTGAGACCCTCCAAGTTAAAGAGAGAGGAGAGAGAAGACACTCAGTGTTAAAGGAAGAATTTCCCTCCATCCCTCCTTGCCTCTCTCTTTCCCTCCCTCCCTTCCTACCTCCCTCCTTCTCTCTCCATGTCCTTGCTGGACTCTCAGTTCATCTCAGGGTCTGACCACAACAGGCCATGGGTAAGCTACATCCAAAATAAATACCCCAAAGCACCGTCCCGCTCTGGTTAGGGACCCCGTGGACCACGAGACTTGCCCATGGAGGGCGGACTCCAGGGGACACATTGCCTGGGCCCCTCAGAGCCTGGCAAGGGGAAAGGGCAGGGCACCCCCACACTGAGGGGAAGGACTCAGGGCCCCTTGAAGGGGTCTGTGCCCACCTGGTGGCTGGAAACTCAGGCCCCACCCAGCCCAGCAGGGACAGCTCTGTGTCCCCTCTGAGGCAGGGCTCAGGGTCCAGGCCACCGTGGTGTCCAGAGGGGACCAGACTCCCGGGCCCTGAGCCAGGGGTGAAGCTGAGGGTGCTGTGTGCAGAGGGAGGAGAGCCCCGGGGCTGGGGATGAGCAGGAGGGCAGGAGCCCGAGGACAGAGACGTGGCTGGGACAGGGTGCGGGGCCCTGGGACTCACCCGAGGGTGGAGTGGAGACGTCCTCCTGTGTCACCTGCATCTGCAGGGGTTCACTGCGCTCTGACCAGTGGGGCCCTTGCTTGTAGAGGCAGCGGTAACTCCCAGCATCATGTTCCTTCACAGCGCGCAAGAGGAATCTGGTCTCTGTCCCCTGAGAATCATCTTGAGACACACTTTTCTGATAAGAGAGTACACGTCTTCCATCCTTCAACAGGTGGAATAACCTTGCCCCAGCTGGGCCCCGGCACACGAAGGTCACAGGCCGTCCCCGGGGGATCACAGGGCCTGGCTCGGCCCTGAGGGAGGGTTTGGGCAGGTTCCCTGGGAGGAAGCAGAGCAGGATCTCAGGCTCCATCGTGAGGAAATCTCCAACCTCACACAGCCTGTGTCTTAAGCGTGCACCTCCATGGTTTATACCAAACTGGCAGAGCTGTGCAGCCCTCACCCCAGCTCATTTGCACCCTCCCTTCCAAGGGACCTGCCCCCCCCTCCCCCACCAGGGGACTCAGTTCTCATCCCTCCAGTGACTGCCCGATGTGACACGAGAACCCGAGTCTGGTGACATCCTGGGCTTTTCTCAGGGGGACACGGGAGGAGTCCGAGCAACCTGAGGCCCTGGTCACATGCCCCTCTCCACAGCCACTCTCCAGGGCTGGGAGGGAGGCAGGGCTGGGAGGGGAGGCGGGAGTCTGACAGGGTGTTTGTGAGTGTCCCCAGCTTGGCTCAGCCAAATGGGAGCGTCTGCAATGGGCTCCAAGGACAGAGTCTGATCCCACAATGCCCCGGGGTCTGCTTCTTGGTGATTCCAGGAGACTCCAATGCAAAGCCCTCTCTCAATGTCACCCAAATTAGCCCACTTCACTCCTCCTGCTGGGCCGGGTCTGCAGGCAGATGGGGGAGATTGTGGGGACCAATGCAGGGCCCCATGGGAAGTCTCGTGGGTTTGGGGTAGAGCTCCAGTCCAGACCTGCTCAAAGGACCCCAGTTGTGAACACACCCCCGACCCGTGACTGCAGGGCATGTCCTCTGAGCAGCACTCACTGAGGTTCCCTCTGCATTCCCCACCTCCCTCTCAGCCCATTTCCACTTCCTTGTGATGGAGGCTCCTGAAACCCCACGTGTATAAACTGGGCTGGGAGGGGAAGAGAGGGCTCTGACCCTGAAACAGGAAGAAGGCATTCCAGTTACCCAAACCCTGAGAGACAGAGCTGGCCACCCCCACCACTCATTCCCTCGTTCCTTCAGCCACAGCTCAGCTTCTGTCTCCCCTTCACAGACGCCTCCTTGTGCCTTTGGCACCACGAACAGGAGAAACACAGGAGGACCCCTGCCTCCTTAGGCGGAAGGGGAAAGGAAGCACAGGGGCTGAGGGGGAGTGTGAAACCCGCAGCCACAAGCTGTGACACTGGCCCAGGGCTGAGTGTGGGAGGCTAGGGATCAGGCAAGCAGAGCTGACCTCTCAGAGGAAGAGCTGGGAGGCCCTGAGCTGATACCAGAGGGTCAGGGGGGGGATGAGCCAAGCCCAGCACTGGAGCCCTCAGCCTGGGAGGGGGTCATGGTAGAGACAGAACATGGAGTTTGTGGAAGTGACAGGAAGGCTGGGTTTCTGAAGATCACTTAGCCAGAGGGCGTGAGGACAGACAGATGCAGACAAGGAGAGAGGCTCAGGCTCATTCCAGCTGAAGACACACCAGGAGAGGACTCTAAGGAAAATCAATGTTTTGCCTGAACATGAAACATGTGTGAAAAACTCCATTTAAAAAGGGGACTCACCCTCCTGCGTGTGGATCATCTGGCCCAGACAGAGCACTGCAAGGGAAGGGCTGGTGAGGACAATGCCCAGGACCCGGGTCCTCCCCGGGCTGCAATCAGGGGGCCTTCCTGGAGGCAGTGGGCCCGGCCTGGAGAATCTCTCAGGCTCCCTCCTCAGCATCCCCTCTGAGCACAATCCTGCTTCCTGCTCTGGGTTTCCAGACCAACCCCCACTCCCCTCTTCCAATCGGGTCCTCAGTCAGAACCCTGTCCCCATGTCCCGGCCCCTGCCTCTAGGACTGACCCTCCCAGGGTCACACTTAGGTCAGGGCCAGAGCTGAGGGGCCAGCACCCCAGGAGGGATCAGGAGTCTCCTGGGCTAAGGTCAGACTGAGCAGGGATGGAGATGCCTACCCTAGCCACCACCCATCCAGGACTCACCGAGGCCCAGGAGGGTGAAGGGCCGGGGCCCCATGGCCAGCTTCTCCCCGTCTTCTCTGTCCTTGTCCACACGGAGGAGATGTGTCTGCCTGGAGGAGGAAGGACAGGGCCCTGCAGGTCAGTGAATGTGCAGGGCGGCCTTAAAGGGGCCGGGTCATGTGGCTCGTTTCCGTGGTTTCTCATGGAGGGAGGCGGGGTGCTCCCAGCCCCAAACCCAGTTTCCCCTTTGTGGGTCCAGAAAGGCCTGGGTGATACTCATATGAAAAACAACATTTCACATATGTCCACACAGCAGTTTTTAGCGACATATGTCCTAACCAGGCTCAATCCATGATATCAAACCACATGGTATTAATTCACCAGCAATAGCCAGACACAGATGATGATAGATAAATAGATAGATAGATAGTCCCTAGATGGATCCTACATAACTGGATCCTCAGATACCTAGATGTATAAGTTGTTACACAGATACACAAATTGATAGTTACATAGATAAATGCATAGATGCAAACATGGATATAGAGATAGTTACAAAGATACTTAATTACCTAAACACATACTGGGATACGTACATAGCTATGCAGATTGTAAGACACATAATTATAGAAATACATAGAGTTGAATAGATATTTAGATAGATATAGAGATAGTTATGTAAATACATGGATACTTTAGATACATAGTTACACAGATTGATAGATACATAGAAAATTAGACGCATAGTTACATAGATAGATATACTGATACAATGATAGTTATATAAATAGATACTAAGATAAATTTTACATATATAGATATATACATAAGTGACTAGATAGATACATAGTTACATAAATAGATAGATGAATAGTTACATAGATAAGTATATAGATACAAAGATAGATACTTATATACATAGATATGTAGATAAATTGTTACATATATAGATAGACACATAAATGATTATATAGATACATAGTTACATAGGTAGATATATGGATACAATGATAAATACTGAGATACATAGAATCATAGTAGACAGTACGTGCTGAGAAACTTCCTGTCTTGCCCTCTGGCCCTCACAGGCTGACTGTCCCCAAACCACACATTTCCTGATGCAAAGGCTTCAGCTTCTCAGTGCACACAGGAGACCATAGAACTCTCCTGACACCTCCACGCGGTTCCTGGGGCAGCATAGAGCTGAGGGGGACCCTGGAGGGACTCAGCCTGCCCTCCCCGCCTCCCCCCCACCCATGTACCCAGGGCAGGCGGTCCCCAGCTCAGGCTCTGAGCCACTGTCTCTGTGGCCTTTGTGCTCAGTGAGACCCTGGCCTGCCAGCTGCCTCTGGTTATGTCACACCGAACGCCCCCATGTCCACAGGAGTGAATGCACTGAAGACACCGTCATGTGGGCAGGACTTCCGGGAAAGTTGAGTGTGCAGAGAGCCATAGGGGCCTGGGCGGGTGGCCAGATTCTGGTCTGGATGGTGGTGTGTGTCCATGGGTCCATTGAGGGCCCAGAACACAGACACTGTGCCTAGGGAAGGTGGTTCCATAGACTCTTCCCCCTCACAACACTGAGGCCCATCCTTGTGACCTCCCAGGGGAGGGGCCTTCCACCACCAGGAGGAGCAGACAGAGGAGAGTCAGGACCTGGAGGGAAAGGCTGAGACTCTCAGGTCCCAGCTCAGGGATGGCTGTGAGGCCGCAGCCCCAGGCAGGCCCCAGGCAGAGCTGGGCCACCAGGAGGGCAAAGGTGGGCGAGGGGAGGAAGGGGAACTTCTGTAATAGTGTCAACAAGACAGACAAGATCCTCAGAAGGGGGTAGGTGTACAGTTCTGCTGCGGTCTTTTCTGCACCAACAAGGGTTCAGGAATCTGGAGAAGGGCTGTGCATAATTGAACTAAAGAGACCAGAGAAGAAATAGGAATTTGGAAGGCATTTTGAAGGGCCAGACAGAAACTTGGTTCTAGTGACTTAGCTCCCTAAGTCTCCAAGACCCCCTGGGTTTTTATTCCCACATTTTTCCCTATAGCAATGCAGATATATAAATCAAAGGTAAAGTTTGGTAAACAGTAAAGGATTATCAGGTTGGGGGAACTGCCCTCAGCTGTCTGGCAGCAGCAATAATAAGGCAAAACTTCAGCCCTGCTGTAGCTGTCCATCAGCCTTCTGATAAACTTCTCCTCTTTATTGTGCTAACTTCTACAATTTGCAAACAGCATATCCCCCTTTTTGTTTTAATAATTTTAGAAATCAATCACATTCGTGTCCCTTTAAATTGCTTCCTGGTATCAAGGGAATCTTTCTGCATTAAGCTCCTTTCTGGGCCAACAGTTCTTTGATTCCCCTTCCCAATCACTGTCCAACAGATTTTCATGGGTTCCGCTCTCAGTCACTGTCCCCTGTGATATGACAGCAGTGATATTCCAGTTCTGGATGGTGGACAAACAGTGATCAATGGCAATGCAGGTCCGACTTGTTTGGCTTGTTCCTGGGCAGCCTGCACCGAGGCACAGCTGCTGACCGCTGGCACGGCAAGGCATCCTCACCATCCTCCATCTCTGGACTGTTTCTCCTCTGTCTCCTCGGCCTGTTGCTTGGGGCCACCACCATCTGTGCCTGGAGTCGTCTGGTCAGTTCCTCTCTTGGATCCATTGTGGCAGGAATCCACATGGGCTTGAGGGAGTTTTCTGGAAATAGATGAGCATATTCTCGACCAAAGGTTAATAAAGGAATCCTTTCTATAAACTGGACTCAGGATCTTTTCGTGTTTCCAAAACATTTTCCTTTGGCTTATTCTGATAGCACGTGTAATTCCATGGGAGGTTTGCCGTTAGCATTACAAGTGAAACATCTCAAAGTAAAAACATTGAAAGTAATCAAGGCTTGATGTAATTTTCTTACTCCACTATCCCCCCTTTCTCTGTTTAAATAATATCAAGTCCTATCTCCCCGAATCTCCAGAACCCCAGCTTTTTATTCCCACGCCAGCAGCCCAGTGCATGAAAATTCATGTACTGGTGAGCTGTGGTCTAGGGATATATATTGGCTTCAAAACTACTCTCTGTCACCCCCTGTGGCCACCTGATTTATTATCTCAATTGTTACTGCCCCCTCTGACATTCCAGGAGCCCTCAGGTGCAGGAGGCAACTCGGCAATCAGGGGAATGACACCTCTGCTGCTGCCACTGCCGGCAGCGCAAGCCTCAGCCAGCCCTGGGTGGCTGGGAAGCCACTGTCCAAGGCTTGCCTGCACCACAGGCTGGCTCTGGGCTGCTGGGTGCTGAGGGAATTGAGGGACTCTGGAGGCAGGCACGTGGAGCAGCCCAGCAGGACTGAGAGGACTTGGTGCAGCCATCTTGTGGCTTTGGGCACCGCCATCTTTGAGCACTCAATTAGCATATTCCCTCCTTATTGGCTGTGGGTCCTATCATTTTTTTTTTTTGCAAAGGCATGAGGGTCAATTAGCATATTCTATCTTTATTAGGCAGGATTTTGCCCTATAGCAAAGCAGATATACATATCAAAGGTAAGGTTTGGTGAACAGTAAAGGATTATCGGGTTGGGGGAACTGCCCTAAGCTATCTGGCAGTAGGCAATAATAAAGCAAATCTTCAGCCCTGCTGTAGCTATCCATCAGCCTTCTGATGAACTTCTCACAGTTATTATGCTAACTACTAGAATTTGGTTTTAGCAGTATTCAATGGCATTTTGTACATTCACCATCTTGTGAAACCATTACCTCTACTTCATTCTAAATTATTATCATCACTCCACCCCCAAAGATACTGTGTGCGCACTGTTTCCGTGCAGGTCTCTCCCAGGCACGGGACCAACAGGACTTGTATATACAGAGAGATGCCTGTGGCAGGGTTGGCTCACACAATTCAGGAGTCTGGCAAGGCCAAAATGTGCAGGGAGGGCTGATGGCAGGAGACCAGGAGAGCTGCTGTTGCCCTGCAAGCCCCAGGGAGTCGGCCGGCGGC
Source organism: Pipistrellus nathusii (assembly GCA_963693515.1). Classification (NCBI taxonomy): domain Eukaryota; kingdom Metazoa; phylum Chordata; class Mammalia; order Chiroptera; family Vespertilionidae; genus Pipistrellus; species Pipistrellus nathusii. The sequence goes on along the minus strand of OY882872.1, from coordinate 47,675,246 downwards.
GTCCAGGGGTCCGTCCTGTTCTCTTCAGCCGATGCGAGGAGGCCTACCCATATGGTGGAGGGCAGTTTGCGTTCCTCCCATGACATAGCGGCCCTGGGGGGCTGGGTTGGGGATCGTGGTGATACCCACAACAGCGAGCTGAGGTTTCATCCCCCCTCCCAGCCCATACGGCATCTCACACACGCAGAGAATGAAGAAATCTCACACCAGAAGATTGAAGCCAAAGTGTGGAAACTTTATTGCAAGCAGATTAAACTTTATTGCCTGCACCACAGGCTGGCCCTGGGCTGCTGGGTGCTGAGGGAATTGGGGGACTCTGGAGGCAGGCATGTGGAGCAGCCCAGCAGGACTGAGGAGGGACAGTCCCACATGGGGAGGGACTCAGTCGTGGTTGTCCCTGAAGCCTGGGGTCTAGGGGTACCTATATATTTGCTACAAACCTGCTCTCTATCGCCCTCTGTGGCCACCTCATGGATTCTCTCCATTGTTGTTGCCCAGAAGCAGACCTGAACCTTCTGGGTCCCTCTGCCTCAGCTCACCTGATTGTGGCAGCCCCTCCCTAGTTCCCCTGCTTCCCCTCTGAGCCTAAAATCATCCTGTTATTTCTGTGAGGCTGGCTTCCGCAGTCAGGGTGGCTCGGGTGGCTAGGTCTGCTCTGCCTACATTCCACCGGCCTTTGTCTCCCCTGGACCCGGCCTTGTCTGCCTGCTGGTCAATCAAGCTGACTCCTCTCAGTGGTCCTGGGAAGAGGAGGGGTTGAGGCCACGCATCCTAACCCACGTGGGCCTGGGTGTTCTTGTCCTTGAACAACAGCGGGGGCAGACCTGGGTGTCCTGGGCTCTAGCGTGAACCGTGGGGCACTCAGGGAGCTCCCTGCTGGCGCCCTGGGGTCCCCTCTCTCTCTGGGGGGAGCGGTTCCTTGTGGTTACTCCTGTGGTCGCTGTGGGGCTCTGCGCTGGCTGAGCCCAGCTTCCACCAGAATCGCCAGCAGGATCAGCAGGACCACGCCCGCCAGGCCCAGGCGGATGCTGTTCTCCACACTGTAGTTCCGGGAGGCGGGGCCTAGAAGCAGAGGGCAGAGGTCACTGACAGGACGACACCACCCTGTCAGTGACCCTAGGAGACAGGAGCCCATGCCCAGCAGAGCCTTGAGGAGGCGATGCCCCAGGCTGAGGTCCCCCCTCCACAGCCCAGGCTACAAGTTGGGGAGCAGAAGTCTCCAGGGGCTCCTGAGAAGGGGGCGGGGCAATCACTGAGCCCAAGGTCCTCTCCCTCTGCCCCACTCACCTGGTCCACACGCCCCAGAAGGGCTCAGGGAGACGAGGGCACCCGGATGGCACCCTCCCTGCTTCCGCTTGTCTGAGCGGGTGGCCACCCCTCAGGACAACGTCCCATTAGCACAGGCAGCTGGTCCTGGCCCCTGGACACATGGGGTGGGAGCCCCCTGACCCGGCCACGGGGTCACAGGGCCTGGATGCTGAGGTCACCTCACCCGGCCACTATGCCACCCACAGTCCCCCAGGGCAGGGAGGTCAGGATTAACTGGGTGGACACCCCTGGCCTGGCAGATGGGGTTCACCCCTGGGCATGTGCTCCCCCATGACATGTCTGAGTCACAGCAGGATGAGGAGAGACGAGAGAGGAGACACTTGGACTTGAAGAATTTCCCCTTTCTCCCTCCCTCATCGTTTCTCCCTCCTTCTCTCCCTCCATCCCTCTCCATGTCCTTGCTGGACTCTGACTCCAGTTCATCTCAGGGTCTGACCACACCAGGCCAGGGGTAAGCCACATTAAAAAACATACCCCAAAGCACCGTCTCACTCTGGTCAGGGTCCCCGTGGACCACGGGACTTACCCATGGAGGCGGACCCCAGGGGACACATTGCCTGGGCCCCTCAGAGCCTGGCCAGGGGAAAGGGCAGGGCACCCCCACACTGAGGGGAAGGACTCAGGGCCCCTTGAAGGGGTCTGTGCCCACCTGGTGGCTGGGTGCTCAGGCCCCACCCTGCCCAGCAGGGACAGCTCTGTGTCCCCTCTGAGGCGGGGCTCAGGGTCCAGGCCACCGTGGTGTCCAGATGGGACCAGACTCCAGGGCCCTGAGCCAGGGGTGAAGGCCGAGGGTGCTGTGTGCAGAGGGAGGGGAGCCCCAGGGTTGGGAGTGAGAAGGAGGGCAGGAGCCCGAGGACAGAACATGACTGAACAGGGTGGGGGGCCCTGGGACCCACCTGGGGGCTGAGTGGAGGCGTCCTCCTGTGTCACCTGCAGCTGCAGGGGCTCACTGCGCTCAGACCAGATATTAAGCTGGTTGTAGAGGCAGCGGTAACTCCCGGCAGTGTTGTTACTCACCGCGGGGATGTGGAATCTGCCCTCTGAGCCCTGAGAACCACCTTGAGACACACTTTTCCGAACATCGTACACAGTTCTTCGGTTTTGCTCCAGGAGGAAGTACTCAGCCTCAGCTGGGCCCCGGCACACGAGGGTCACAGCCGTCCCTCGGGGGAGTACAGGGTGTGGCTCAGCCACGAGGGAGGGCCTGGCCATGGGCCCTGGGAGGAAGCAGAGAATTGGGACTCAGGGACCATGGTGAATCAGGGAACGGTCCTTCTCTGGGAGTGGCCGAGGACACGGATTCCCTGGCCTGGCCTCTGGGCATCCGGACGCCACATCCTCCTTGGAGTCTGAGCAGCACTCGCTAGCCAGGCTCAGTGCCTCATAACAGACAGCGCCGAAACGATGATGGCTTGTCTCATTTTTGATTCTTACAGGTATATTTCCGGTAGGACATGATCTCACTCATCCGGGGGAAATGGTGAACAACATAGACAGATGAACACGAACAGACCCAGAGAGAAGGAGCCAGGGGTCAGACGGTCGGACCTCAGAGGGAGGGTGGGGATAAAAGGGAGAGATCAGCCAAAGGACTTGTGTGCACACCTAGGAGCCTAACCAGTGGTTGTGGACAATAGGGGGGTGGTGGCATGCATGGGGGGAGGTTTGGAATGCTGGATTGAGGACAAATATGTGATACGTTAATCAATAAAGAGATTAATTTTAAAAAAAATAAAAAATAAAAATAAAAACGAAAAAAAAAGGAAAGGAAAATAAAATTAAAAAATAAAAATAAAATAAAATTAAATTAAATTAAAAAGACAGCACTGCCCCCTGCCCCCCAGCAGCCCCGTGAGCCTGGGCCCATGTCTGTGAAGATGGGGGGGGGGGGGTGGAAAGAGGAACCCGGAGGCTGGGATTCCCAGGAAGGCGGCCCAAAGGGTGGCAGTGACACCCAGGGCCCCTCTCTGCCTGCCTTTGGGGTCCGTCCAGGCTGCAGCACCCGCCATGGCCGGAGCCCGGGCAGCCTTCCTGCACCCGGAGGTCCTGTAAGAGCCGGCAGCTGAGCTCTCAAGCTGGGGAGCCCAACGAGGGAGCTGCCTCCCGGGGTCCCTCTGGGGCGGCCTCCCTGTCTCCGACCAAACGCCCCAGGGACGGCCTCTCGGGAAGGGAGACCCATCAGCTGTGTATCCTGCGCAGCGATGTAGGGTGGCTGCTTGGGGGCGGGGGGTAGGGGAGAGGCAGGAGGAGAAACCAGACAGAGCTGGGATGGGCGCCCACAGTTGTGAGGGGGGCCCAGGATGGGGAGCCCCGGGGCCGCTCTGAGGTGAGATGTGAGGGATGGGCAGGAAGCAGCAGATAGCTGAGCGGTCAGGGGAGGCGGGGAGGGAGGGGGTGGGTGCCAGGGGGCGCGCACTGGGGTGGGAGAAGGTCATGAGCATGGGGTGAGCTTGGTGTGTGAGATGCGGAAAGGAAGCCAGGGCTGTGGCTGAGGGAGACTTGGCCTCGGGACACACAGGGAGGAGGGGTCTGACAAGACCTCCATTTGGCCAGGGAAGGGTTCTGGATGGGAAGTGACGTCATCAGATTTGATGTTTCTAAATCCGACCCCAGGAGGGAGAAGTTGGAGGGGAGCAGGCAGGGGAGGGGGGTGAAGGGGAAGCCCCTGGTGGCCCGGGGACCTGCTGTGGAGCTGAGAGCTCGGCTGGGCTGGGATGTGTGGGCTCTTGTGAGGACATGTGAGGGCGCTGGTGACACTCCGGAGTGTGGGATGGGGTGACAGAGGGAGGGGAAGAGGGGGGGGGGTGCGGACAGATGACTGTGGCATATGGTCCTGGACTGAGGCCTGACCCTGAGGACACAGTAGGCAGGTGAGGAAGAGGAGGCAGGTGACCGGGGCAGGAATCAGCATCCAGTTTTCCATTTCCTGGGCCTCAGGTGTCGGGGAATTGGGGTGGATGCCCAGTGGGGTGGGGGGCAGCGGTCAGGTGTGTTAGGAGGCACATTTGCTGGTGCCACTTGGAGTGTGTGTGTCCCCTCCCGCCCCCCCCCCTTCCTCCCTCCTTTAATCCACAGGAGGCCCTTGGGGTGGGCGGGGGGAGGAGCGGGGCAGGGGTGACTCACCTTCCTGCGTGTAGATCACCCGGCCCAGACAGATCACTGCAAGGGGAGCCCTGGTGAGATGGCCGCCCGCCACCCGCCCGGTGCCTCAAACGGGGTCCAGGCCCCTGAGCTACAGGAAGGACACCCTCTCCCGCCACCTCCCACCCCCCTGGTCAGCCTGGCTCCCACGGGGTAGCTTCCCCCCTCCCCCCTGCAGCAGGGTCCACACGGGTTCCCAGGAGGCCTCCCACCACGCCCCCTCTGCCCCTGTGTGTGTGTGTCTGACCGGTCCCCCTCCCAGGGTCTCTCCCCTGGAGCTGGGGCCCAGGTGACACAGAGGAAGCAGAGCCTGAAGGCTGAGGGGGATCCCGGGGCTTGGGGGCAGGTGCCCCTCGGAGTCCCGCCCCTCTGCCCTGAGGCCCTCCCCACAGCGATCGGACTCACCCAGGCCCAGGAGGGTGGAGGGATGGGGGTACATGAGCAGCCTCGCAATGGCTTCTCTGCCCTTGTCCGGGTGAGGCGGGCAGGGCCCGGCCGGCGAGGAAGTGTGCAGGGGTCCTGGTCACAGGCTCTTTTCCGTGGCCTCTCAGGAAGGGAGTGTGGCTGCTCATGGACCCACGTGCCCCTATTTGGAGAACCTGAGCCGCCAGGGTTTCCGGGAGGCATTGCGAGAGAGATGTTTCCTCACCAGGCCGAGCCCGTGCCCAGGGGAAGGCCACAGAGAAGTAACTGATCAGAGACAGACACACAGGGCAGAAGGATGGATGGGTGGATGACGCATAGAGACTCAGACACACAGACCTACCGTAACACACATACACAAAGGGGTAGTGACATGGGTGGATGCATAGGTGCCTCGATGGATGTCGAGATAGTCACATAGACACTGAGAGACATGGATACATAGACAGAAACTAACGTACATCTGTATATATAAAAGCCTAAATGACCACAGGACAAGTTGACCAGTTGCTGTGATGAATACTGACCACGAGGGGACAGATTCATGACACTGGAACTGCCCCTCGCTGGTCAGGGCACTCTCACAGCTAATCTCCCGTGGCTGCCAACGTCCTGCAGCCCCTCGCAGCCACTGGCCAAACTGCCAGGGTCCCTACCCCTGGCCAGCTGGCCCTTCCCGCCCAAAAGGCCCCAATTGCTGGCCAGCCCAAGGGACCCTTCTCATGCACAAATTTGTGCACAGGAGTCTCTAATAGATATATTCTTTACCAAACTTTACCTTTGATAGGTATATCTGCTTTGCTATAGGGAAAAATGTGGGAATAAAAACCCAGGGGGTCTGGAGATTCAGGGAACTTAAGTCACTACAGCCACGTTTCTGTCTGGCCCTCCAAAATGCCTTCCAAATTCCTATTTCTTCTCTGGTCTCTTTAGTCCAATGATGCACAGCCCTTCTCCAGATTCCTGAGCCCTTGTTGGTGCAGAAAAGACCGCAGCAGAACTGTATACCTACCCCCTTCTGAGGATCTTGTCTGTCTTGTTGACACTATTACAGAAGTTCCCCTTCCTCCCCTCACCCACCTTTGCCCTCCTGGTGGCCCAGCTCTGCCTGGGGCCTGCCTGGGGCTGCGGCCTCACAGCCATCCCTGGGCTGGAACCTGAGAGTCTCAGCCTTTCCCTCCAGGTCCTGACTCTCCTCTGTCTGCTCCTCCTGGTGGTGGGAGGCCCCTCCCCTAGGAGGTCACAAGGATGGGCCTCAGTGTTGTGAGGGGGGAAGAGGCTATGGAACCACCTTCCCTAGGCACAGTGTCTGTGTTCTGGGCCCTCAATGGACCCATGGACACACACCACCATCCAGACCAGAATCTGGCCACCCGCCCAGGCCCCTGTGGCTCTCTGCACACTCAACTTTCCCGGAAGTCCTGCCCACATGACGGTGTCTTCAGTGCATTCACTCCTGTGGACATGGGGGCGTTCGGTGTGACATAACCAGAGGCAGCTGGCAGGCCAGGGTCTCACTGGGCACAAAGGCCACAGAGACAGTGGCTCAGAGCCTGAGCTGGGGACCGCCTGCCCTGGGTACATGGGTGGGGGGGAGGCGGGGAGGGCAGGCTGAGTCCCTCCAAGGTCCCCCTCAGCTCTATGCTGCCCCAGGAACCGTGTGGAGGTGTCAGGAGAGGTCAATGGTTTCCTGTGTGCACTGAGAAGCTGAAGCCTTTGCATCAGGAAATGTGTGGTTTGGGGACAGTCAGCCTGTGAGGGCCAGAGGGCAAGACAGGAAGTTTCCCAGCATGTACTGTCTACTACGATTCTATGTATCTCAGTATCTATCATTGTATCTGTATATCTATCTATGTAACTATGCATCTATCAATTATCTGTGTAACTATGTATCCATCTAATAATTTATAAATCTATGTATCTATCTATCTATCTGCATAACTATGTGTCTAAGTACCTATGTATTTACATAACTATCTCTGTATCTATCTAAATATCTATTCAACTGTCTGTATTTATATAATTATGTATCTGACAATCTGCATAGCTATTGATATACCCCAGTATGTGTTTATGTAACTAAGTATCTTTGTAACGATCTCTATATCCATGTTTGCATCTATGTATTTATCTATGTAACTATGAATTTGTGCATCTGTGTAACAACTTATACATCTAGGTATCTGAGTATCCAGCTACGTAGGATCCATCTAGGGACCATCTATCTTCTATCTATCTATCTATCTATCTATCTATCTATCTATCTATCTATCATCCTATGTCTGTCTACCGCTGGTGAATTAATACCATGTGGGTTTGATGTCATGGATTGCGCCTGGTTAGGACATATGTCGCTAAAAACTGCTGTGTAGACATATGAGAAATGTTGTTTTTCACATGAGTATCACCCAGGCCTTTCTGGACCCACAAAGGGGAAACTGGGTTTGGGGCTGGGAGCACCCCGCCTCCCTCCATGAGAAACCACTGAAACGAGTCACATGACCCGGCCCCTTTAAGGCCGCCCTGCACATTCACTGACCTGCAGGGCCCTGTCCTCCCTCCTCCAGGCAGACACATCTCCTCCGTGTGGACAAGGACAGAGAAGACGTGGAGAGGCTGGCCATGAGCCCCCGGCCCTCCACCCTCCTGGGCCTCTGTGAGTCCTGGACGGAGGGACCTCTCCCAGGGGCCGAGGGGGTGGTGCCTGGGGGAGACGTCTCCATCCCTGCTCAGTCTGACCCCAGCCCAGGAGACTTCTGGTCCCTCCTGGGGGCCTGGCCCCTCAGCTGTGGTCCTGGCCTAAGTGTGACCCTGGGAGGGTCAGTCCTAGAGGCAGGGGCCGGGACATGGGGACAGGGTTCTGACTGAGGGCCTGATTAAAAGAGGGGAGTGGTGGGGGTTGGTCTGGAAACCCAGAGCAGGAAGCAGGATTGTGCTCAGAGGGGATGCTGAGGAGGGAGCCTGGGAGATTCTCCAGGCAGGGCCCGCTGCCTCCAGGAAGGCCCCCTGATTGCAGCCCGGGGAGGACCCGGGTGCTGGGCGTTGTCCTCACCAGCCCTTCCCTTGCAGTGCTCTGTCTGGGCCAGATGATCCACATGCAGGAGGGTGAGTCCCCTTTTTAAATGAGTTTTTCACGCATGTTTCATGTTCAGGCAAAATGTTGATTTTCCTTAGAGTCCTCTCCTGTGTGTCTTCAGCTGGAATGAGCCTGAGCCTCTCTCCCTGTCTGCATCTGTCTGTCCTCACGCCCTCTGGCTAAGTGACCTTCAGAAACCCAGCCTTCCTGACACTTCCACAAACTCCATGTTCCCCTTGGACCTCGGCCTCCTCCCAGGCTGAGGGCTCCTGTGCTGGGCTTGGCTCATTCCCCCGTGACCCTCTGGTCTCAGCTCAGGGCCTCCCTCCTCTGCCTCTGAGAGGTCAACCCTGCCCCTCGTCTTGAGTCTCCACACTCACCCTAACCCCCCACACTCACCCTGTGCCTCCTCTCCCCTCCTGCCCAAGAAGGCCAGGGTCCTCCTGTGTTTCTCCTGTTTGTGGGGCCAAAGGCACAAGGAGGCGTCTGTGAAGGGGAGACAGGAGCTGAGCTGTGGCTGACGGAATGAGGGAAGGGGGGACGGAGGGAAGGAGTGGCGGGGCTGGGCCAGGGCTCTCTCTCAGGGTTGGGTAACTGGGATGCCTTCTTCCTGTTTCAGGGCCAGAGCCCTCTCTTCCCCTCCCCGCCCCGTTTACACATTTGGGGTTGCAGGAGCCTCCATCACAAGGAAGTATAAAGGGGCTGAGAGGGAGGTGGGGAATGCAGAGGGAACCTCAGTGAGTGCTGCTCAGAGAATGTGCCCTGCAGTCATGGGTGGGGGTGTCCACACAACTGGGGTCCTGTGAGCAGGTCTGGGCTGGAGCTGTACCCCCACCCCCTTTTCCTCTTGACTTCCCATGGGGCAATGCAGCCCCCATTGGTCCCCACAATCTCTCTAGCTGCCCTCAGACCCGGCCAGGCCACTCCCACCATCTCAGACTCCAGCGTCCCTGTGCCCACGAGTGACCCACTCATCTTCACCCTCTGCCCCCCTCCCAGCCCTGTCTGTCCCCCTGGAGAGTGGCCGTGGGGACAGCTGCTCTGACAGGTCCGCGGTCACCTGAGGAAAGCTCATGAGGCCACCAGATCTTGGGTCTTAGTGTCAGGTGGGGAAGTCACTGGATGATGAGAACTCAGTCCCCTGGAGGGGGCAGAGAGCGTGGTCTCTTGGGAAAGGGACTGGGGGTGAAATGGCTTAAAATTAGATTGCAGACATAGTTGCACAGCTCTGCAAGTTTGCTAAGAACATTAACGTGCACTCTTGAAACACGGGCGGCGTGAGGTTAGAGATTTCCTCCCGATGGAGCCTGAGATCCTGCTCTGCTTCCTCCCAGGGTCCCTGCCCAAGCCCTCCCTCAGGGCCGAGCCAGGCCCTGTGATCCCCCGGGGACGGCCTGTGACCTTGGTGTGCCAGGGCCCAGCTGGGGCTAGGTTATTCCGCCTGGAGAAGGATGAAAGACAAGTACTCTCTGATCAGAAAAGTGTGCTTCAAGATGGTCGGCAGGGCTCAGAGGCCAGATTCCACGTCTCCGTGGTGAGTAACGACACTGCCGGGAGTTACCGCTGCCTCTACAACCAAGGACCTAATAACTGGTCTGAGCACAGTGAACCCCTGCAGCTGCAGGTGACAGAGGAGGACGTCTCCACTCAGCCCCCAGGTGGGTCCCAGGGCCCCGCACCCTGTCCCAGCCTCATCTCTGCCCTCGGGCTCCTGCCCTCCTGCTCACCCCCATTCCTGGAGCTCCCCTCCCTCTGCACACAGGACTCGGCCGTCACCCCTGGCTCAGGGCCCTGGAGTCTGGTCCCATCTGGACACCACGGTGGCCTGGACCCTGAGCCCCGCCTCAGAGGGGACACAGAGCTGTCCCTGCTGGGCTGGGTGGGGCCTGAGCTCCCAGCCCCCAGGTGGGCACAGACCCCTTCAAGGGGCCCTGAGTCCTTCTTTTCTTCTCTCTCCTTTTTTTAATAATTAAAATATATATATATTATTGATTTTTACAGAGAGAGGAAGAGAGAGGGATAGAGAGCTAGAAACATCGATGAGAGAGAATCATCAATCAGCTTCCTCCTGCACACCCACCACTGAGGATGTGCCCTCTACCAATGTACATGCTCTTGACCGGAATCGAACCCCAGACCCTTCGGTCTGAAGGCTGACACTCTATTCACTGAGCCAAACAGGTTCCGGCCAGAGTCCTTCTTTTCAAAATGTGGGTGCCCTGCCCTTTCCCTTGGCCAGACTCTGAGGGGCCCAGGCAATGTGTCCCCTGGGGTCCGCCCTCCATGGGTAAGTCCCGTGGTCCACGGGGTCCCTGACCAGAGCCGGATGGTGCGTTGGAGTATTTTTTTTGGATGTGGCTTGCCCCTGGCCTGGTGTGGTCAGACCCTGAGATGAACTGGAGTCAGAGTCCAGCAAGGACATGGAGAGGGATGGAGGAAGAGAAGGAGGGAGAAACGATGAGGGAGGGAGAAAGGGGAAATTCTTCAAGTCCAAGTGTCTTCTCTCTCCTCTCTCCTCATCCTGCTGTGACTCAGACTTCCCATGGGGGGGAGCACATGCCCAGGGGTGAACCCCATCTGCCAGGCCAGGGGTGTCCACCCAGTTGATCCTGACCCTGTGACCTCCCTGCCCTGGAGGACTGTGGGTGGCACAGTGGCCGGGTGAGGTGACCTCAGCATCCAGGCCCAGTGACCCCGTGGCCGGGTCAGGGGGCTCCCACCCCATGTGTCCAGGGGCCAGGACCAGCTGCCTGTGCTAATGGGACGTTGTCCTGAGGGGGGGCCACCCGCTCAGACAAGTGGAAGCAGGGAGGGTGCCATCCGGGTGCCCTCGTCTCCCTGAGCCCTTCTGGGGCGTGTCGGGTGGTCCTCTCTACTGGGAGGGGCAGAGCAAGTGGCCAGGTGTGGGCGCTGTGGGTGGGGAAGGGCCAGGTGAGTGGGGCAGAGGGAGAGGACCTTGGGCTCAGTGATTGCCCCGCCCCCTTCTCAGGAGCCCCTGGAGACCTCTGCTCCCTGACTTGTACCCTGGGCTGTGGAGGGGGCACCTCAGTCTGGGTCATCTCCTTCTACAGCGCTCTGCTGGGCACGGGCTCCTGTCTCCTAGGGTCACTGACAGGGTGGTGTCCACCTGTCAGTGACCTCTGCCCTTTGCTTCTAGGCCCCGCCTCCCGGAACTACAGTGTGGAGAACAGCATCCGCCTGGGCCTGGCGGGCGTGGTCCTGCTGATCCTGCTGGCGATTCTGGTGGAAGCTGGGCTCAGCCAGCGCAGAGCCCCACAGCGACCACAGGAGTAACCACAAGGAACCGCTCCCCCCAGAGAGAGGGGACCCCAGGGCGCCAGCAGGGAGCTCCCTGAGTGCCCCACGGTTCACGCTGGAGCCCAGGACACCCAGGTCTGCCCCCGCTGTTGTTCAAGGACAAGAACACTCAGGCCCACGTGGGTTAGGATGCTTGGCCTCAACCCCTCCTCTTCCCAGGACCACCGAGAGGAGTCAGCTTGATTGACCAGCAGGCAGACAAGGCCGGGTCCAGGGGAGACAAAGGCCGGTGGAATGTAGGCAGAGCAGACCTAGCCACCCGAGCCACCCTGACTGCGGAAGCCAGCCTCACAGAAATAACAGGATGATTTTAGACTCAGAGGGGAGGCAGGGGAACTAGGGAGGGGCTGCCACAATCAGGTGAGCTGAGACAGAGGGACCCAGAAGGTTCAGGTCTGCTTCTGGGCAACAACAATGGAGAGAATCCATGAGGTGGCCACAGGGGGCGATAGAGAGCAGGTTTGTAGCAAATATATAGGTACCCCTAGACCCCAGGCTTCAGGGGCAACCATGACTGAGCCTCTCCCCATGTGGGAGTCTCAATGTGCTTGCAATAAAGTTTCCACACTTTGGCTTCAATCTTCTGGTGTGAGATTTCTTCATTCTCTGCGTGTGTGAGATGCCATATGGAGTGTGGAGGGGGGGTGAAACCTCAGCTCGCTGTTGTGGGTATCACCACCATCCCCAACCCAGCCCCCCAGGGCCGCTATGTCATGGGAGGAACACAAACTGCCCTCCACCATGTGGGTGGGCCTCCTCGCATCGGCTGAAGAGAACAGGACGGACCCCTGGACGCCGCTGGCCGACTCCCTGGGGCTTGAACAGCAACAGCAGCTCTCCTGGTCTCCTGCCATCAGCCCTCCCTGCACATTTTGGCCTTGCCAGACTCCTGAATCGTGTGAGCCAACCCTGCCACAGGCATCTCTCTGTATATACATGTCCTGTAGGTCCTGTGCCTGGGACAGACCCACACCGGTAGGATGGGCTCAGCATTTCTTTTGGGGGCCTAGGGGTGTGATGACAATAATTTGAAATGAGGTAGAGGCAAAGGTTGCACAAGATGGTGAATGTATGAAATGCCACGGGATAGTACACATTTGTCCCTTTTGCTGATCTTGTCTGTCTTGTTGACTCTATTACAGAAGTTCCCCATCCTCCTCTTTCCCACCTTTGCCCTCCTTTTATTTATTATTTATTTATTATTTATTATTTATTTATTTATTTATTTATTTATTTTAAAATAAATCTTTATTGTTCAGATTATTACAAATGTTCCTCATTCCCCCCCCATCCATTGCTCCCCTCCACCAGGTTCCCATCCCACCCTCTGCCCTTTCCCCACCCCCCATTGTCCTCATCCATAGGTGCACAGTTTAGGTTCAGTCTCTTCCCGCACCCCTCACTCCCTTTCCCCCCTGAGAATTGTCAGTTCACTCCCCTTCTATACCTCTGATTCTATTTTATTCACCAGTTAATATTGGTCATCAGGTTTTTTAATTCCCTTGGCTTTTAGATCCCCTTGTTGATAGTTACCTATTTGTTGTTCATAATTTTTATCTTTATCTTCTTTCTCTTCTTAAAGAACCCCTTTCAGCAATTCATATAATTCTGGTTTGGCGGCGATGAACTCCTTTAGCTTTATTTATTTATTTATTTATTCATTTATTTTTATTTGTGAAGCTCTTTATCTGGCCTTCGATTCTGAGTGATAGCTTTGCTGGGTAGAGTATTCTTGGCTGAAGGTTCTTGCTATTCATCACCTTGAATATTTCTTGCCATTCCCATCTGGCCTGCATGGTTTCTGTTGAGATATCAGCTGACAATCGTATGGGTGCTCCTTTATAGGTAACTACCTGCTTTTCTCTTGCTGATTTTAATATTCTCTCTTTGTCTTTTGCTCTTGGGATTTTAATTATGATGTGCCTTGGTGTGGTCCTCTTTGGATTCCTTTTGTTTGGGGTTCTGTGCACTTCCTGGACTTGTAAGTCTATTTCTTTCCCTAGGTTGGGGGAAGTTTTCTGTCACTATTTTTTTCAATATGGTTTTGGTATCTTGCTCTCTCTCATCTTCTGGGACCCCCATAATTCTGATGTTGGTTCGCTTGAAGTTGTCCCAGACCACCTTTTCCCTTCTGGGGCCTGCCTGGGGCTGCGGCCTCACAACCATCCCTATGCTGGGACCCAGGCAGCAGCCCCAAATTCTTTAGGTCCAACCCTATTTAAACCCATTCACCTCATTCCGTTTTTGCAGAGCAAACATTTTAAAACAGCTTAAAGCCAAGTAGTTTTTGTTTAGGTAATGTCAACATGTCATGTATATGGGGTCGTGGCGCCTGGTGGAGTAAGTAACCGCATCTTGTTATCAGGAAAGTTGGCAGTGATCTGTCCTGTAAGGCTATTTTGTTAGTTGCAGCTGAGGTTTATGGCCATGTTGACTAGGGGGAAGCATGCTCAAAAATCCCCACTCTCTTACAAATTAATGCCACGTGGGTTGCATCTGGTTTTGGGGCTAGCCTGATTAGGACATATCTCACTAGACACGGCTTCATGAAAAAAACTAGAAATTTAGTTTTTCATGTATTTTCACCCAGACCTCTCTGGACCCACAAAGGGGAAACTAGGTTTGGGGCTGGGAGCACCCCGCCTTCCTCCATGAGAAACCACGGAAACGAGCCACATGACCCGGCCCCTTTAAGGCCGCCCTGCACATTCACTGACCTGTAGGGCCCTGTCCTCCCTCCCCCAGGCAGACACATCTCCTCCGTGTGGACAAGGACAGAGAAGACAGGGAGAGGCTGGCCATGGGGCCCCGGCCCTCCACCCTCCTGGGCCTCGGTGAGTCCTGGACGGAGGGACCTCTCCCAGGGGCCGAGGGGGTGGTGGCCAGGGGAGGCATCTCCATCCCTGCTCAGTCTGACCTCAGCCCAGGAGACTCCTGGTCCCTCCTGGGGGCCTGGACCCTCAGCGCTGGCCCTGAGCTACGTGTGACCCCGGGAGGGTCAGTCCTAGAGGCAGGGGCCTGGGCATGGGGACAGGGTCTGACTGAGGACCCGATTGGAGAAAGGGGTGGGGGTTAATCTGGAAACCCAGAGCAGGAAGCAGGATTGTGCTCAGAGGGGATGCTGAGGAGGGAGTCTGGGAAATTCTTCTTGCCAGGCTCACTGCCTCCAGAAAGGCACCCTGATTGCAGCCCAGAGAGGACCCGGGTGCTGGGCGTTGTCCTCACCAGCCCTTCCCTTGCAGTGCTCTGTCTGGGCCAGATGATCCACACACAGGAGGGTGAGTCCCCTTTTTAAATGGAGTATTTCACACATGTTTCATGTTCAGGCAAAATATTGATTTTCCTTAGAGTCCTCTCCTGGTGTGTCTTCAGCTGGAATGAGCCTGAGCATCTCTCCTTGTCTGGGTCTGTCTGTCCTCACGCCCTCTGGCTAAGTGACCTTCAGAAACCCAGCCTTCCTGTCACTTCCACAAACTCCATGTTCTGTCTCTACCATGACCCCCTCCCAGGCTGAGGGCTCCTGTAGCTCAGCTTACCTTATTCATATTTGGCCTTTGGTCTCAGCTCAGGGCCTCTCTTCTCTGCCTCTGAGGAGAGGTCAGCTCTGCCCCCCTCACCATGATCCTCCCATACTCACCCTGAGCCCCCCACACTCACCCTGAGCCCCCACACTCACCCTGAGCCCCCACACTCAACTCTGGGCCAGTGTTACAGCGCATGGCTGTGGGTTGCACAAATCCCTCCTCAGCCCTGTGCCCCCTTTCCCCACATTCCACCCAAGAAGGCAGGGTCCTCCTGTGTTTCTCCTGTTTGTGAGGCCAAAGGCACAAGGAGGCGTCGGTAAAGGGGAGACAGGAGCTGACCTGTGGCTGAAGGAACAAGAGAATGAGTGGTGGGGCTGGATCAGCTCTGTCTCTCAGGGATTGGGTAACTTGGATGCTTCCTTCCTGTTTCAGGGCCAGAGTCCTCTCTTCCCCTGCCCAGCTCAGTTTAGAAACCTGGGGTTGCAGGAATCTCAATTGCAAGGAAGTGCACGTGGGCTGAGAGGGAGGTGGGAAATGCAGAGGGAACCTCAGTGAGTGCTGCTCAGAGGTCGTGCCCACAGTCAGGGGAGAGTCCATACCTACTAGGGTCCTGTGAGCAGGTCCGGGCTGGTGTCCACTCCCATCCCCACTAGAACCACCATGTGGCCCTGCATCCCCCATTGGTCCCCACAATCTCCCCAGCTGCCCTCAAACCCGGCCAGGTCACTCCCACCATCTCCGACTCCAGCGTCCCTGTCCCCACGAGTGACCCGCTCATCTTCACCCTCTGCCCCCTCCCAGCCCCGCCTGTCCCCCTGGAGAGTGGCTGTAGGGAGGGGGACATGGCTGGGGCCTCAGGCTGCTCCGACTCCTCCCATGTCCCCCTGAGAAAAGCCCATGATGACACCAGAACTTGTGTCCTGTGAAGAAGTCACTGGAGTGATGAGTCCCTGAGGGGGTAGAGGGATCCTGCAAATGGTCTAGACCTGGCTGGGGTGAGGGCTGCACAGCTCTACAAGTTTGTTATAAACCATGGAGGTGCTCGTTTGAAATACGGGCGGTGTGAGGTTGGAGATTTCCTCATGATGGAGCCTGAGATCCTGCTCTGCTTCCTCCCAGGGAACCTGCCCAAACCCTCCCTCAGGGCCGAGCCAGGCTCTGTGATCCCCCGGGGACAACCTGTGACTTTCGTGTGCCGGGGTCCAGCTGGGGCAAGGTTATTCCGCCTGTTGAAGGATGGAAGACTTGTACTCTCTTATCAGAAAAGTGTGTCTCAAGATGATTCTCAGGGGACAGAGACCAGATTCCTCTTGCGCGCTGTGAAGGAACATGATGCTGGGAGTTACCGCTGCCTCTACAAGCAAGGGTCCCACTGGTCAGAGCGCAGTGAACCCCTGCAGCTGCAGGTGACACAGGAGGACGTCTCCACTCCACCCTCGGGTGAGTCCCAGGGCCCCACACCCTGTCCTAGCCGCATCTCTGTCCTCGGGCTCCTGCCCTCCTGCTCACCCCCAGACCTGGGGCTCTCCTCCCTCTGCACACAGGACCCTCAGCCTTCACCCCTGGCTCAGGGCCCTGGTGTCTGGTCCCATCTGGACACCACGGTGGCCTGGACCCTGAGCCCCGCCACAGAGGGGACACTGAGCTGTCCTTCTGGGCAGGGTGGGGCCTGAGCTTCCAGATACCAGCTGGGCACAGACCCCTTCAAGGGGCCCTGAGTCCTTCCCCTCAATGTGGGGGTGCCCTGCCCTTTCCCCTGGCCAGGCTCTGAGGGGCCCAGGCAATGTGTCCCCTGGAGTCCGCCCTCCATGGGCAAGTCTCGTGGTCCACGGGGTCCCTAACCAGAGCGGGACGGTGCTTTGGGGTATTTTTTTGGATGTAGCTTACCCATGGCCTAGTGTGGTCAGACCCTGAGATGAACTGGAGTCAGAGTCCAGCAAGGACATGGAGAGGGAGGGAGGGCAGGAGGAAGGGAAATTCTTCCTTTAACACCGAGTGTCTTCTCTCTCCTCTTTCTTTATCCTGGGGGGGACTCAGACATCCCCTGGGTGGTTCCACAAGCTCCGAGGTAGCCCCCAAACTGAGGCCTGGGGTAATGGCATAAGGAGGCGTCTGTAAAGGGGAGATAGGAACTGAGCTGTGGCTGAAGGAACGAGGGAATGAGTGGTGGGGGTGGCCAGCTCTGTCTCTCAGGGGTTGGGTAACTGGAATGCCTTCTTCCTGTTTCAGGGCCAGAGCCCTCTCTTCCCCTCCCAGCCCAGTTTATACACGTGGGGTTTCAGGAGCCTCAACACCAAGGAAGGGGAAATGGGCTGAGAGGGAGGTGGGAAATGCAGAGGGAACCTCAGTGAGTGCTGCTCAGAGGACGTGCCCTGCAGTCATAGGTGGGGGGTGTCCACACAACTGGGGTCCTGGGAGCAGGTCTGGGCTGGAGCTGTACACCTACCCCCTCCTCCTCTTGACTTCCCATGGGGCAATGCAGCCCCCATTGGCCCCCACAATCTCTCTAGCTGCCCTTAGACCCGGCCAGGTCATTCCCACCATCTCAGACTCCAGCGTCCCTGTCCCCACGAGTGACCCGCTCATCCTCACCCTCTGTCCCCCTCCCAGCCCTGTCTATCCCCCTGGAGGTGGCAGCAGGGAGGGGGATGTGCCCAGGTCCCCAGGCTGGTCCGACTGCTCCCTGGTCCCTTAAGGAAAGCCCACGAGGCCACCAGGACTCGGGTTCTTGTGTCACGTGGAGAAGTCACTGGAGGGATGAGAACTGAGTCTCTGGAGGGGAAAGAGGTGGTCTCTTGGGGAAGAGATGGTGCAAATGGTCTAAGCCTGGGCTGTGGTGAGGGCTGCACAGCTCTGCCAGTTTGGTATAAACCATGGAGGTGCACGCTTAAGACGGGCGGTGTGAGGTTGGAGATTTCCTCATGATGGAGCCTGGGATCCTGCTCTGCTTCCTCCCAGGGTTTCAGCCCAAGCCCTCCCTCAGGGCTGAGCCAGGCCCTGTGATCCTCCGGGGACGGCCTGTGACCTTCGTGTGCCAGGGCCCAGCTGGGGCTAGGTTATTTCGCCTGGACAAGGATGAAAGACGTGTACCCCCTTATCAGAAAAGTGTGTCTCAAGATGGCCGGCAGGGGACAGAGGCCAGATTCCAAATCTCTGTGGTGAATGATGACACTGCCGGGCGTTATAGCTGCCTCTATCTCCAAGGGTCCCACTGGTCTGAGCGCAGTGAGCCCCTGGACCTGCAGATGACAGAGGATGACGTCTCCACTCAGCCCCCAGGTGGGTCCCAGGGCCCCGCACCCTGTCCCAGCCACATCTCTGTCCTCAGTCTCCCTGCCCCCCTGTTTACTCCCAACCCTGGGGCTCCCCTCCCTCTGCATACAGCACCCTTGGCCTTTATCCCTGGCTCAGGGCCCGGGAGTCTGGTCCCATCTGGACACCCCAGTGGCCTGGACCCTGAGCCCCACCTCAGAGGGGACACTGAGCTGTCCCTTCTGGGCAGGGTAGGGCCTGAGCTTCCAGACACCAGGTGGGCACAGACCCCTTCAAGGGGCCCTGAGTCCTTCCCCTCAGTGTGGGGGTGCCCTGCCCTTTCCCCTGGCCAGGCTCTGAGGGGCCCAGGCAATGTGTCCCCTGGGGTCTGCCCTCCATGGGCAAGTCCCGTGGTCCATGGGGTCCCTGACCAGAGCGGCACGGTGCTTTGGGGTATTTTTTTGGATGTGACTTGCCCCTGGCCTGGTGTGGTCAGAACCTGAGATGAACTGAGAGTCCAGCAAGGACATGGAGAGAGAAGGAGGGAGGTAAAAAGGGAGGGAGGGAAAGAGAGAGGCAAGGAGGGATGGAGGGAAATTCTTCCTTTAACACTGAGTGTCTTCTCTCTCCTCTCTCTTTTACCTGGAGGGTCTCAGACATCCCCTGGGTGGTTCCACAAGCACCGAGGTAGCCCCCAAATTGAGGCCTGGGGTAATGGCATAAGGAGGCATCTGTAAAGGGGAGAGATGGGAGCTAAGCTGTGGCTGAAGGAATGAGGGAATGAGTGACCAAGAGAATGAGTGGTAGGGGTGGCCAGCTCTGTCTCTCAGGGGTTGGGTAACTGGAATGCCTTCTTCCTGTTTCAGGGCCAGAGCCCTCTCTTTCCCTCCCAGCCCAGTTTAGACACTTGGGGTTTCAGGAGCCTCCATCACAAGGAAGGGGAAATGGGCTGAGAGGGAGGTGGGAAATACAGAGGGAACCTCAGTGAGTGCTGCTCAGAGGACGTGCCCTGCAGTCACAGGTGTGAGGTATCCACACAACTGGGGTCCTGTGAGCAGGTCTGGGCTGGAGCTATACTCCCAACCCCCTTCTCCTCTAAACTTCCCATGGGGCAATGCAGCCCCCATTGGCCCCCACAATCTCTCTAGCTGCCCTCAGACCCAGCCAGGTCATTCCCACCATCTCAGACTCCAGCGTCCCTGTCCCCACGAGTGACCCGCTCATCTCACCCTCTGTCCCCCTCCCAGCCCTGTCTGTCCCCCTGGAGGTGGTAGCAGGGAGGGGGACGTGCCCAGGTCCCCAGGCTGGTCCGACTGCTCCCTGGTCCCTTAAGGAAAGCCCACGAGGCCACCAGGACTCGGGTTCCTGTGTCACGTGGAGAAGTCACTGGAGGGATGAGAACTGAGTCTCTGGAGAGGAAAGGGGTGGTCTCTTGGGGAAGAGATGGTGCAAATGGTCTAAGCCTGGGCTGTGGTGAGGGCTGCACAGCTCTGCCAGTTTGGTATAAACCATGGAGGTGCACGCTTAAGACAGGGGCGGTGTGAGGTTGGAGATTTCCTCATGATGGAGCCTGAGATCCTGCTCTGCTTCCTCCCAGGGAACCTGCCCAAACCCTCCCTCAGGGCCGAGCCAGGCCCTGTGATCCCCCGGGGACGGCCTGTGACCTTCGTGTGCCGGGGCCCAGCTGGGGCTGAGTTATTCCGTCTGGAGAAGGATGAAAGACAAACAGTCTCTGATCAGAAAAGTGTGCCTCAAGATGGTTCTCAGGGCACAGAGGCCAGATTTCTCATCGGTGCGGTGAGTAACGTCACTGCCGGGCGTTACAGCTGCCTCTACAACCAAGGGTTCCGCTGGTCTGAGCGCAGTGAGCCCCTGCAGCTGCAGATGACAGGGAAGAACGTCTCCACTCCACCCTCAGGTGGGTCCCAGGGCCCCGCACCCTGTCCCAGCTACGTCTCTGTCCTTAACCTCCCTGCCCACCAGACCTGGGGCTCCTCTCCCTCTGCACACAACACCCTCAGCCTTCTCCCCTGGCTCAGGGACCTGGAGTCTGGTCCCATCTGGACACCTCGGTGTCCTGGACCCTGAGCCCCGCCTCAGAGGGGACATAGAGCTGTCCCTGCTGGGCTGGGTGGAGCCTGAGCTTCCAGACACCAGGTGGGCACAGACCTTGAGATGAACTAGAGATAGGATCCAGCAGGGATATGGAGAAGGAGGGAGGGTGAGAGGGAAGAAAAATCTTCTTTAAATCCATGTGTCTTCTCTCTCCTCTCTCCTCATCCTGCTGTGACTCAGACATTCCATGGGGGAGAGCACATGCCCAGGCATGGACCCCATCCATTAGGCCTGGGGGTGTCCACCCAGTTTATCCTGACCCTGTGACCTTCCTGCCATGGGGGACTGTAGGTGGCACAGTGGCCGGGTGAGGTGAGCTATGTGTCCAGGCCCTATCACCCTGTGGCCGGGTCAGGGGGCTCCCACCCCGTGTGTCCAGGGGCCAGGACCAGCTGCCTGTGCTAATGGGACGTTGTTCTGAGGGGTGGCCAGCCGCTCAGACAATCGGAAGCACAGAGGGTGCCATCCTGGTGCCCTGGTCTCCCTGAGCCCTTTTGGGGTGTGTTGGGCCGTCTTCTCTACTGGGAGGGCCAGAAAAAGAGGCCACTGTGGTTGCTATGGGCGGGAAGGGCCTGGCAAGTTGAGCAAATGGAGAGGAACTTGGGCACAGTGCTTGATCCACCACCTTTACAGGAGCCCCTGGAGACCTATGCTCACCCACCCAGGTGGGGGACAGTGCTTGATCTGCCACCTTTACAGGAGCCCCTGGAGACCTACACTTCCCCAGCCAGGTGTCCCCCACTCCTCAGCCTTGGGTGTTCCTTCCTTGGGGCTCTGTGGTACAGTGGGAGCCTATTCATAGGGCCTGGCCTGGCTGGGTGGTGTTCCCCTGTCAGTGACCCCTGCCCTCTGCTTTCAGGCCCCACCTCCCGAGACTACAAGATGGAGAACAGCATTCGCCTGGGCCTGGCAGGTGTGGTCCTGCTGATCCTGGTGGCGATTCTGGTAGAAGCTGGGCTCAGCCAGCGCAGGGCCCCACAGGGACCACAGGAGTAACCACAAGGGAGCCCCCCAGAGAGAGGACACCCCAGGGCACTAGCAGGGACCTGCCAGATGGCTGGGAGGCTCACGCCGTAGCCCAGGAAACACAAAGACTGTCGTTCAAGGACAAGAGAATCCACAGGCATAGGTGTAGGGAGTGTCTCTTTGGTTAAACCGTGGACTGATCTATGGAAGGGTCATAAATAAGTCCCAGCCTGGAGGACAGAGCTCTCCCAGCATAATTAAGCCTGACCACATAGTCCTCCCTAATTCCCTCCTAAGTTATTAATTGACTGTGGGAGGTTCAGCAAGTGTTGCCAAAACAAGAACAATTGTATACATGTGAATCTACCCTTGTTTTAACCAGACTATGAAATATTGATCGGCTGATCAATAAATATCATTGCGGCCTCCCTGGCTCCTTGGTACCCACCCTTTCAGACCTAGCATCTGCTCGGGGCTGGGGGAGGCGGGCATGGGGCTCGCTGGCCTCAAGCGCTCGCGCGCTCTCTCTCTCTCTCTCTCTCTCTCTCTCTCTCTTTCTCTCTCTCTCTCTCTTTCATACACACACACACACATACACACACACACACACACACACACACACAAACACACACACACGGATCCCCAGCTGCATTCTCTTGTCTGTCTTTCCTTCAATTCTTCACCGTCCCTCCTCAGGTTCAACCTTGCTGTACTGAGGTGGCACATGTAGCACCCAATGTGGGGCCTGAGTTCGGATAACTACAATTGCAAGGTAAAAGGATGCTCCAGTGAAGCACATGCAGAAAGCAAAAATTAAGGAAAGAGCAAAGTGTAGTAATAGCTTGGAGTAAAACATGGGAATTGAAGACCTTCCAAAGCTTGGGAGTACAAAGAAAATTCAGACCCTCCAGAAGGAAATCTGACAGCACCAGCATCGCAAACAACATCTTCAAAACTCTGAGATGAGTCAGAGCAACGTCACTGACAATAGAAACCTGAATACCGAGACCATTGCACAGAGGAGAGGCTGGCCAACCTGCATCAGCTGTGGGGACTTCTCATCAAGGAGATGGAGAAGCTGCACTGGCAGCTGGAGGAGGTACAGAGGGCCCAGAGAAGCTCCTAACCCCTTCCTTCCAAAGACTGAGCATTGCCAAGATATAGAGATGTGGAAGAAGAAAATGAAGGCCTCACAAGAGACCAAGGTGCTGACTAGCATGGGTGAGCTGCCAGTTTTCTGTAAAGTCTTGCATGGCCAAATCTGAGGAGGCTGAATAGATAACTTTCATTTTGTAGCTGAAAATGTTAACATGTCTGTAATTTGATTTCTCTCTTATTGCTGTGTTGCATTGGCATTGGTTTTTTTTTTTATGGTTTTAATTGCCAGAATTATGTTTAAGCTTACTTTTTTTTTTTTTTAATAGTATTATAGCTTAAAAATAAAGAAGGGGGAGATGTAGGGAGTGAATCTAGGGTCAAGCCTTGGGCTGACCTGTGGCAGGGCCACAAACAAGTCTCAGCCTAGAGGCCAAAGCTCTCATAGCATAATTAAGCATGACCTCATAGTCCTCCCTAATTCCTTCTTAAGTAGTAATGGGCAGTGTGCAGTAGTCATGCAGCAAGTGTTGCCGAAACAAGAACATTTGTAGACATGTTAATCTAACCTTGTTTTAATCAGATTATAAAAGAAGCCCGCCCCTTACCCCTGAGATCTGTCAGTTTGTCCCATGATTCCATGTCTCTGGACCTATTTATCAGTCTGTTCATTTTGTTCATGAGATCCCAAGTGGAAGTGAGATCATGTAATACTTATCTTCCTCTGACTGGATTACTTCATGTGGCATCCATTCTTTTCTTTAAAAAAAATTTATTTTTTTTTAAAGAGAGGAAGGGAGAGAGATAGGGACTTAGAAACATCCGTCAGCTGCCTCTTGCACACCTCCCACTGGGGATGTGCCTGCAATCAAGGTACATGCCCTTGACCGGAATCAAACCTGGGACCCTTCAATCCAGAGGCCGATGCGCTATTCACTCAGCCAAACCAGTTAGGGCAGGACATCTATTCTTGTTGGAAGGCTCTTGCCTCACAGAACTTCTGGGACTCACCTGGGAGTCAGGCTGACAGCATGGGGTTGGGGATCATTGAGGCCTCCCTGGCTCCTTGGTACCCACCCTTTCAGACCTAGCTTCAGGGGCTGGGTGAGGCAGACATGGGGCTCGCTGGCCTCATGCTCCCCTGTGGGACACACACTTGTGTCATACGAAAATGGCAATCAGTCTGTTTCTCTCGCTCTCTCTCTTTCTCTGTCTCTCTCTCTGTGTCTCTCTGTCTCTGTCTCTCTGTCTCTGTCTCTGTCTCTCTCTCTCTCTCTCTCTCTCTCTCACACACACACACACACACACACACACACACACACACACACACGTGACTCAGGACTGACCATGGAGGGGGTGTCAGTGAGTAGAGCTTGCCCAGCGCACCCTCCACACACAAGTTTGGGGGCAACACAGCTTCCAACCTACCACGAGGCCCCGACCCTCACTCCCTGTGAGAACTGGGGGGCCCCTCTCTGTGGCCACAGGAGTGGGAACCTCTAGGTGAGCGTGTCCCTGCTGATCTGAGCTCTGCAGGCCACAGGCAGCCACATCTTCCTGAAGGTCTCCAGGCCCCGGTGGCACTGTCCATGGTGAGAACCACAGGGAGGTGCTGATGGATGAGCTAAGGAGGAAGGAAGCTCCGTGGGGGAGGCTCTGACAGGGAAGGAAGTGCCCTGGGCCACCTTGCCTGCAAGGGGTGGCTCAGGAGGCTTTGGTCAGTTTCCTGTTTCACCATGGAAACCACAGCCAGGCTTCCAGGAAAACCTTCTTCCCCTTACTTGGGGCTGCTGACGTGACCACCGTGACAAACACGAGACCAGCAGGGCCAGCCTCCCGGTAGCCACACCCTGTGCGTCTGTACTGTCAGCATCATGGGCTCCAACTGCACACTCGGGACCAGATCGGGAAGGTGCCATGACCCGCACCCTCAGGGCCCTGCTCTGCCTCGGTGAGATGGGAGGGGTAGGGGAGCCCTGCTCTGTCAGGACCCCAGGACTCGGGAGGCTCGTGGAGAGGAGGGAGCTGCTCAAGGTTCAGGGCAAACCTTTCACAGGGACTCTCTTCCAGGGCTGAGTGTGGGCCTCAGGACCCCAGTGCAGGCAGGTGAGTCTCCCCAGGTGTCCCAGGTCCCACTCCTCTCTGGAGACAAGGGCCACCCTCTGGGAAGTTGGGGTGGTAAACAGCAGTTCTGGGCTGATGGAATGCTTGGGGATGAGAGCTGGGAAGTGGGGGTGGGAATATCTTGTGATTCAGCCCCTGATTTCCTTCCAGGGCCCCTCCCCAAGCCCACCCTCTGGGCTGAGCCAGGCCCTGTGATCCCCTGGGGGAACCCCGTGACCATCTGGTGTCAGGGAATGCCAGGGGCTGAGAAGTACCATCTGAATAAACACAGAAGCCCACAACCATGGAAAAGAGACAAGCCACTGGAACCCGAGGACAAGGCCAAGTTCTCCATCACCAACATGACAGAACATGATGCAGGGAGATATCGCTGTTCCTATCTCAGCCTCACTGTCTGGTCAGAGCCCAGTGAACGCCTGGAGCTGGTGGTGACCACAGGTGAGAGGACACTCAGGGGTCCCAGCCTCATGCTCTGGCCTTAGAAAGGGGTCTGCTCTCAGGGTGTCCCCTTCTCAGAACCCAGCCCTGGGGGACATGTGGGAGGTGTGAGCCCATTTAACACGCTGCCTCCTCCTCTCCTAGGATCCTACAGCAAACCCAGCCTCTCAGCCCTGCCCAGCCCTGTCGTGCTCTCAGGAGAGAACGTGACCCTTCAGTGTGGCTCAGGGCAGGGGTTTAGCAGGTTCATTCTGACTAAGGAAGGAGATCACAGGCTCTTCTGGGCCCTGGACTCACAACGACAGCCCAATGGGCAGTTGCAGGCCCTGTTCCCTGTGGGTTCCATGACCCCCAGTCATAGGGGGACGTTCAGATGCTATGGCTGCTACAGGAACAGGCTCCATGTGTGGTCACCACCCAGTGATGCCCTGGAGCTCCAGTTCTCAGGTGAGGAGCCCAGTCCTGTCCCCTCCTTGTCCCTGTGTTTGGTTAAGGATCCTTCCCAGGAGATCCCCAATGTAGGACCGCAATGAGTTGGATGGAGCCTCCAGCCCCTGCCCCTTCCTCATGCCCATCACCAGATTCTCCAGGGGACCCCAGGGGCTGGCCGGGAGCACCTTGCCAGGGCCACAGGAAAGATCAGGAGACAAATATAACATCTCTGGTCGGGAATGGGGGCACTCTGCCCTTCACCCTCCTCTTGCCTTTTTCACAGGCCCCTCAGTGGACCCCAGCACCCTACCCCTAGAGCTTACCTCCATGTCTGGTGAGTAACTAGGGCCTCTTTGCTCTGGGGGAGCCCAGACCAACCCAGTGCTCAGTGCTTGCTCCACCCCCTTCACAAAAGCCTCCTGGAAACCTCTGCTCCCCCACTTGGAGACTGGGCTGTGGAAAGGGAAACCTCAGCCTGGGGTGTCCCCTCCTCAGGGCTCTGCTGGGCATGGGCTACTGCCTCCTAGGGTCTGGCCTGGCCGGGTGTTGTCTCCCTGTCAGTGACCCCTGCCCTCTGCTTTCAGGCCCCGCCTTCCGGGACTACAAGGTGGAGAACAGCATCAGCCTGGGCCTGGCGGCCCTGGTCCTGCTGATCCTGGTAGCGATTCTGGTGGAAGCTGGGCTCAGCCAGCGCAGGGCCCCACAGAGACCACAGGAATAGACACAAGGGAGTGTCCCCCACTCTCCCCCTCCCCCCAGAGAGAGGGCACCCCAGGGCGCCAGCAGGAACTTGTCAGATGGCTGGGACACTTATGCAGTAGCCCAGGAAAAACAGACGCTCCCCCACTGTCATTCAAGGACAAGAGAATCCACAGGCATAGGATGCTTGGTGTAGGGAGTGTCTCTATGGTTAAACCGTGGACTGACCCATGAAAGAGTCATAAATAAGTCCCAGCCTGGAGGACAGAGCTCTCCCAGCATAATTAAGCCTGACCACATAGGCCTCCCTAATTCCTTCCTAAGTTATTAATTGACTGTGGGAGGTTCAGCAAGTGTTGCCAAAATAAGAACATTTGTATACATGTTAATCTACCCTTGTTTTAACAAGACTATGAAATAAAGCATTGGCTGGCAGGCTAGGTCTTTTGTGTCTTCATCCAGGCAGGGGAGATCCACGGATCCCCAGCTGCCTTCTCTTGTCTGCCTTTTCTTCAATCCTTCACCATCCCTGCTCAGGTTCACCCTTGGCAGTACTGGGGCAGGACAATTGGCACTCAACGTGGGGCCTGAGTTTTGGTAACTACAATTGCAAGTTAAAAGGACACTCCAGTGAAGCACACGCAGAAAGCAAAAATTAAGGAAAGAGCAAAGTGTAGTAGGAGCTTGGAGTAAAACATGGGAATTTAAGACCTTCCAAAGCTTGGGAGTATAAAGAAAAATCAGACCCTCCAGAAGGAAATCTGACAGCACCAGCCTTGCATGGACAACATCTTTGAAACTTTGAGATGAGTCAGAGCATCGTCACTGACGGCAGAAACCTGAATGCCAAGACCAATGCATAGAGGCTGGCCAACCTGCATCAGCTGTGGGGACTCCTAATCAAGGAGATGGAGAAGCAGCAGTGGTGGTTGGAGGAGGTACAGGGGGCCCAGAGAAGCTCCTTGTCCCTTTGTTCATAAGACTGAGCATTGCCCTGATGATAGAGATATGGAAGAAGAAAACAAAGGCTGTACAAGGGACCAAAGTGCTGACTAGAATTGGTGAGCTGCCAGTTTTCTGTAAAGTCTTGCATGGCCAACTCTGAGGACTCTGAGTAGATAACTTTCATTTTGTAGCTGAAAATGTTAACATGTCTGTAGTTTGATTTCTCTCTCATCGCTGTGTTGCATTGGCATTGTTTTCTTATTTTTTTAATTGCCAGAGTTACATTTTTTTTTTGTAGTAGCTTAAAAATAAAAAAGCCTGACCTTGTAGTCCTCCCTAATTCCTTCCTAAGTAGCTAATGGGCTGTGTGAGGTGCAGCCAGTGTTGCCAAAACAAGAGCATTTGTACACATGTCAATCTATCCTTGTTTTAATCAGGCTATAAAAGAAGCCCTCCCCATCCCCAGAGATCTGTCAGTCTGTCCTGTGATTTCATGTCTCTGGACCTATTTATCTGTCTGTTCATTTTGTTCATGAGATCCCACATGGAAGTGAAATCACATGATACTTGTCATCCTCTGAGTGTCTTACTTTATGTGGCATCCATTCTTTTAAATATATATAATATATAATATATGATATATGATATATGATATATGATATATGATATATGATATATGATATATGATATATGATATATGATATATAATATATAATATATAATATATAATATATAATATATATAATATATATATTTATACACACACACATATATATATATATTATATATATAAAATTGATTTTTTACAGAGAGGAAGGGAGAGAGATAGGGACTTAGAAACATTCATCAGCCACCTCCTGCAGACCTCCCACAGGGGATGTGCCTGCAACCAAGGAACATGCCCATACTGAAATCAAACCTGAAACCCTTCAAACCAGAGGCCGATGCTCTACTTACTGAGCCAAACTGGTTAGGGCAGGGCATCCATTCTTGTTGAAAGTCTCTTTCTTCACACACCTTCTGGGACTCACTTGGGGGTCAGTCTGACAGCTTGTGGTTGGGGATCATTGTGGCTTCTTTGGATCCTTGGTACTCATCCTTTCAGAAATAGCATCTGCTCTGGGCTGGGTGAGGTGGGGATGGGGTGCACTGTCCTCCTGCTCCCCTGTGGGACACACACTTGTGTCACACGAAAACGGCAATAAATCTGTTTCTCTCTCTCTCTCTCTCTCTCACACACACACACACACACACACACACACACACACACACACCACACGTGACTCAGGACTGACCATGGAGGGGGTGTCAGTGAGCAGAGCTTACCCAGCGCACCTCCCCAACAAACAAAAGGTGGGGGACACCACAGCTTCCAACCTGCCCGGAAGCCCTGACCCTCATTCCCTGTGAGAACAAGGGGTCCCTTTCTGTGGCCACGTGAGTAGGAACCTCAGGCAACACCCCCTGCTGGTCCTGGGCACCAGTGCCTCTTGGTGTTGCTGTCCTATCTGTTCTTTCTTGTGTTTTCCTGTCTGTGTGGGGAACTTTCATTTCTCTTTCCCTGCAAAGGACTATGTCTACGTGGAGGGTGGCCCCAGACATGTATCCACACACTGTGAGTCATATCAAGGCAGAGTTCATTAAAATACATTTTAAATAAATATTTTTTTTTCATTGATTTCAGAGAGGAAGGGAGAGGGACAGCAAGAGAGAAACATCCATGATGACACGCCCCAAACCGGGGCATGTGCTCTTGACTGAAATCGAACCTGGGGCCCTTCCATCTGCAGGCCAATGCTCACACTCTATCCACTGAGCCAAACTGGCTAGGGCTAAAACACATTTCACTTTCAAAAGGGAGCTATCAGCTGGTACAGTGTGTATGCATTTTGGGGAGACACCCTGCATTTCAGAAATATTATCAGTGTCCGGCCAGCGTGGCTCAGTGTTGACCTATGAACCAGTAGGCTAAGGTTCAATTCCTGGTCAGGGCACATGCCTGGGTTGTGGGCTGTGCCCCAGTGTGGGGCCTGCAGGAGGCAGCCAATCCATGATTCTCTCATTGATGTTTCTATCTCTCTCATTCTCTCCCTCTGTCAAATCAATAAAAACATATTTAAAAACATCAACATTATCAGTGCTATTGATTGGTCTGCAAAGCAGACAAGGGCACTAGCATGGCTGTGACAAGCATTTGTCTTCACCACAGGGCCTGACACTGTGGCCCTCTCACATCATCACCTGGCCTGCACGTGAACAGCAACTAGTTTTCTCCCACAAACCAGGAACCAGACCACCTGCCACCCCTCTGACCCCAACAAGGACACAAACACAGGTCTCCCTTAAAAGCATTCACACTGTAACAGCGGATGGCTCAATCCTGAAAACGAAAGCAGGAATTTTAATAAACATGGCCTTTATAATTATCCTAAGGGTGTGTATACATTTGAGGGGGGGGGGGCACCTATAGATAAGATGCTATTGTCCAGGGCAGGGATTCGGAAGTGAATCTACACTAATAAAAGAGTAACATGCTAATTGTTCGTACCTTCGCCATGCCGACCAGCCAATCAGGAGTGAGTATGCAAATTAACCCAACAAAAATGGCACCAAATGACCGGGGGTGGGGCGAGATGCTTATGTCTTCACCAAGGTGACAATTTAGGCATTCCCAACCACCCTAGCCACTCTGGGCCCCTGGGCAGCATGGGAAGGTGGAAAGGCAGCTCTGGCCCCAGCCAAGGTGGCCAATTCTTGCACAAATCTTCTTGCATCAGGCCTCTAGTATTAACATAAAGGTCATTTTTTTCTTTAAAAAATATACTTCTGTAAAAAAAAAAATCCCCTAAAAGT
This sequence comes from Pipistrellus nathusii, assembly GCA_963693515.1. Taxonomy (NCBI): domain Eukaryota; kingdom Metazoa; phylum Chordata; class Mammalia; order Chiroptera; family Vespertilionidae; genus Pipistrellus; species Pipistrellus nathusii. The sequence continues at coordinate 47,645,516 of OY882872.1, read as the reverse complement.
TACATGCCGGACCCCAGAACAAGGAAGAGAATGCTGTTTGAGGCATGAGGAGCAGCCATGAGTCAGTCTTGCTCCCCAGGAAGGCGGGGAGATGCTGTTGCAAAAAAAAAAAACCCAGCAAACCAACCAACCAACCAAACAAACAAACAAAACAGACTATTTCAAGAAAGGTAAGTGGACTCATGAGAAGAATTAGATTTCCTTTCTTATTCCCCTCTGTGCTCACTGTCACAGGGACATCGCCCTGAGCTACACAGGGAGAGGGTGAGCGTGTCCCTGCTGATCTGAGCTCTGCAGCCACAGAGACCCAGGTCTTACTGAAGCGTCTCCAGGGCCCGGGTGGCATTGTCCATGGTGAGGACCCCAGGGAGGTGCTGATGGATGGGCTGAGGAGGAAGGAGACCCTGTGGGGGAGGCTCTGACAGGGAAGGAAGTGCCCTGGACCACCACATCTTAAAGGGGCAACTCAGCAGGTTGCGTGTCTGCTTCCTGATTGGTCATGGAAACCACAGCCAGACTGCTGGGAAAACTTTGTTCCCCTTACTTGGGACTGCTAATGTGGCTACCAATGACAACCAAGAGATTGGCAGGGCCAGCCTCCCGGTTGCCCCACCCTGTGTGTCTTTACTGACAGCGCCATGGGCTCCATCTGCACACGGGACCAGATCGGGAAGGTGCCATGACCCGCACGCTCAGGGCCCTGCTCTGCCTCGGTGAGATGGGAGGGGGAGGGGAGCCCTGCTCTGTCAAGACCCCAGGAGTCAGGAGACTCATGGGGAGGAGGGTGCTGCTCAGAGTTCAGGGCAAATCTCTCACAGGGACTCTCTTCCAGGGCTGAGTGTGGGCCTGAGGATCCCAGTGCTGGCAGGTGAGTCTCCCCAGGTGTTCCAGGTCCCCTTCCACACTAGGAACAAGGGCCACAATTGGGGTGATGAACAGCTTCCGGGCCGATGGATGATGGACATCTCCGATGCTCGGGGCAGACAGCTGGGAACTGAGGAGTGGGAATGTTTTGTGACCCAGCCCCTAATTTTCTTCCAGGGCCTTTCCCCAAGCCTACCCTCTGGGCTGAGCCAGGCCCTGTGATCCCCTTGGGGAACCCTGTGACCATCTGGTGTCAGGGAACCAAAGGGGCTGAGGAGTACCTTCTGTATAAAGAGGGAATCCCATTACCATGGGAAAGACAGAAGCCACTGGAGCCTGGGAACAAAGCAACGTTCTCCATCACAAACATGACAGAGCATGATGCGGGGAGATATCACTGCTACTATCACAGCCCCACTGACTGGTCAAATCACAGTGACCCCCTGGAGCTGGTGGTGACAGGTGAGAGGACACGGAGGGGTCCCAGCCTCAGGCTTTGCCCTCAAGAATGGGGTCTGCTCTCAGGGACTCTCCCTCTCATAGCCCAGCCCTGGGGGACATGAAGGAGGTGTGAGCACATTTAACATGCTGCCTCCTCCTCTCCTAGGAGTCTCCACCAAACCCAGCCTCTCAGCCTTGCCCAGTCCTGTCCTGACCTCAGGAGGGAACGTGACCCTCCGGTGTGGCTCAGGGCAAAGATTTGACAGGTTCCTTCTGACTAAGGAAGGAGATCAAAGGCTTTCCTGGGCCCTGGACTCACAGCAACAGCCAAGTGGGCAGTCCCAAGCCCTGTTCCTTGTGGGACCTGTGACCCCCAGCCACAGGTGGACGTTCAGATGCTATGGCTGCTACAGGGACAGACCCGAGGTGTGCTCACACCCCAGTGACGCCATGGAGCTCCAGGTCTCAGGTGAGGAGCCCAGTCCTGTCCCTCCTTGTCCCAGAGTTTGGTTAAGGATCCTTCCCAGGAGGTCCCCAATGTAGGACCGCAATGAGGGCTTCAGGGAGGATCATCCACAGGGCAATACACCCCTCAAAGGGATGGATGAAGCAAGCAGGCCTTCTGCCCCTGCTTCTTCCTCATGCCCATCAACAGAATCTCCAGGGGCCCCAGGAGCTGGCAGGGAGCCCCTTTCCAGGGTCACAGAGAAGATCAGGAGACAAGTGTTAACAAATACAATATCTCTAGCTGGGATATGTGGGCACTCTGCCCTTCATCTTTCTCTTGCCTTTTTCCCAGGCCCCACTGTGAACCACAACACCCTACCCCTGGAGCTCACCTCCACGTCTGGTGAGTCACTGGGGCCTCTTTGCTTTGGGGGAGCCCAGACCAACCCAGTGCTCAGAGCTTGCTCTGCCCCCTTCACAGGAGCCCCTTGGGGACCTCTGCTCCCACACTTGGAGCCATGACCTCTGCTGGCCATGGGCTCCTGCCTCCTAGGGCCTGGCCTGGCTGGGTGGTGTCTCCCTGTCAGTAACCCCTGCCCTCTGCTTCCAGGCCCGGTCTCCAGGGACTACAAGATGGAGAACAGCATCTGCCTGGGCCTGGCGGGCGTGGTCCTGCTAATCCTGGTGGTGATTCTGGTGGAAGCTGGGCTCAGCCAGTGCAGGGCCCCGCAGGGACCACAGGAATAGACACAAGGGAGCCTCCCCCTCCCCGACCCCGGAGAGAGGGCACCCCAGGGTGCCAGCAGGGGGTTGCCAGAAGGCCAGCAGGCTCACACTATAGCCCAGGAAAGACAGACGCTCCCGTACTGTGATTCAAGGACAAGAGAATCCATGTGCATAGGATGCTCGGTGTAGGGTGTGTCTCTATGGTTAAACCGTGGACGGACCTATGGAAGGGTCATAAATAAAACCCAGCCTGGAGGACAGAGCTCTCCCAGCATAATTAAGCCTGACCACATAGGCCTCCCTAATTCCTTCCTAAGTTATTAATTGACTGTGGGAGGTTTAGCAAGTGTTGCCAAAACAAGAACATTTGTATACATGTTAATCTACCCTTGTTTTAACGAGACTATGAAATAAAGCATTGGCTGGCAGGCTAGGTCTTTTGTGTCTTCATCCAGGCATGGGAGATCCACGGATCCCCAGCTGCATTCTCTTGTCTGCCTTTTCTTCAGTCCTTCACCGTCCCTCCTCAGGTTCACCCTTGCTGTACTGGGGCGACACATGTGGCACCCAATGTGGGGCCTGAGTTCGAGTAACTACAAATGCAAGGTAAAAGGATGCTCCAGTGAAGCACATGCAGAAAGCAAAAATTAAGGAAAGAGCAAAGTGTAGTAGCAGCTTGGAGTAAAACATGGGAATTGAAGACCTTCCAAAGCTTGGGAGTACAAAGAAAATTCAGACCATCCAGAAGGAAATCTTACAGCACCAGCATCACAAACAACATCTTCAAAACTCTGAGATGAGTCAGCAATGTCACTGGCGGCAGAAACCTGAATACTGAGACCATTGCACAGAGGCTGGCCAACCTGCATCAGCTGTGGGGACTCCTAATCAAGGAGAAGGAGAAGAGGCACTGGCAAGTTTGGGGGCAACACAGCTTCCAACCTACCACGAGGCCCTGACCCTCATTCCCTGTGAGAACTGGGGGTCCCTCTCTGTGGCTATGGGAGTGGGAACCTCCGGCAGCACCCCCTGCTGATCCCGGGCACCAGTGCTGCTTGGTGTTACTGTCCTGTCTGTTCTTTCTTCTGTTTTCCTGTCCGTTTGGGGAACTTTCATTTCTCTTTCCCTGAAAAGGACTATGTCTACGTGGAGGGTGGCCCCAGACATGTATCCACACACTGTGAGTCATATCAAGGCAGAATTCATTAAAATACATTTTTTAAAAATCTTTTTTTCATTGATTTCAGAGAGGAAGGGAGAGGAACACAGAGAGAAAAACATCCATGAGGACAGAGAATCATTGATCAGCTGCCTTCTGCACATTCCCAACCGGAGCATATGCCCTTGACCAAAATCGAACCCAAGGCCCTTCCATCTGCAGGCCAATGCTCACGCTCTATCCACTGAGCCAAACTGGCTAGCGCTAAAACACATTTCACTTTCAAAAGGGAGCTCTCAGCTGGTACAGTGTGTATGCATTTTGGGGAGACACCCTGCATTTCAGAAATATTATCAGTGGCCGACCAACACTCAGTGGTTGAGTGTTGACCTATGAACCAATAGGCTAAGGTTCAATTCCCAGACAGGGCACACGCCTGGGCTGTGGGCTTTGCCCAGTGTGGGGCCTGCAGGAGGCGGCCAATCCATGATTCTTTCTCTTCATGGATGTTTTTCCTCTTTAAAACCAATAAAAACATATTTTTAAGAAACAACTTTATCAGTAGCATTTATTGGTCTGCTAAGCAGACAAGGGCGCTGGCATAGCTGTGGTAAGCATTTGTTTTTACCTCAGGGCCTGACACTGTGGCCCTCTCACATCATCACCTGGCCTGAAAGTGAACAGCCACAGGTTTCCTTCCAACAACCAGGAACCAGGCCACCTGCAACCCCTCTGACCCCAACAAGGACACAAACACAGGTCTCCCCCCAAAAGCACTCACTGTCTACACTAATAAAAGAGTAACATGCTAATTGGCCGTACATCCATGACTACTGTCAGCCAATCAGGAGTGAGTATGCAAATTAGCCCAACAAAGATGGTGGGTGAATATGCAGTGGCTGAGGGTGGGCAGGATGCTTGTGTCCTCACCATGGTGACGATGTAGGTGTTCCAAACCACCCCAGCCACACTGGGCTTGCAGGCAGCATGGGAAGGTGGAAAGGCAGCTCTGGCCCCAGCAAAGGTGGCCCATTCTTGCACAAATCTTTGTACATCAGGCCTCTAGTATTAACATAAAGGTCATCTTTTTCTTTAAAAAATACACTTCTAACCTATCAAAAAAGCCCCCTAAAAGTTACATGCAGGACCTCAGAACGAGGAAGAGAATGCTGTCCGAGGCCATGAGGAGCAACAATGAGTCAGGCTTGTTCCCCAGGAAGGTGGGTAGATGCTGTTGAAAGGGGGGGGGGGGGAGGCTATTCCAATGCCCACCCACAAAAAAAGAGAATTGGACTCAGGAGAAGAATCAGATTTCCTTTCTTATTTCCCTCTGTGCTCACTGTCACAGGGACAGCACCCTGAGCTGTACAGAGATAGGGTGAGCAGGTCCCTGCTAGTGACATACCATAGGGACCCACTTCTATAAGCCATAGGGACCCTCGTCTTCCTGAAGCATCTCCAGGCCCAGGTGTCACTGACCTTACTGAGGACCACAGGGAGGTGCTGATGGATGGGTTGAGGAGGAAGGAGACCCTGTGGGGGAGGTTCTGACAGGGAGGGAAGTGCCCTTGGAAAGCTTGCCTGCAAGGTAGGGCTCAGGAGGCTTCGGGTCTGCTTCCTGATTGGTCATGGAAACCACAGCCAGGATGCTTGAAAAACTTTGTTCCCCTTCCTTAGGGCTGATAATGTCGCTATCATGATAACCAAGAGATTGGCAGGGCCAGCCTCCTGATGGCCACACCCTGTGCCTCTGTACTGATAGCGCCATGGGCTCCATCTGCGCACTCAGGACCAGATCAGGAAGAAACCATGACCCGCACCCTCAGGGCCCTGCTCTGCCTCGGTGAGATGGGAGAGGGAAGGGGATCCTTGCTCTGTCAGGACCCCAGGACTCAGAAGGCTCATGGGAGGAGGGCTCTGCTCAGGGTTCAGGGCAAATCTCTCACAGAGATTCTCTTCCAGGGCTGAGTGTGGGCCTCAGGACCCCAGTGCAGGCAGGTGAGTCTCCCCAGGTGTCCCAGGTCCTGCTCTTCCCAGGGAACAAGAGCCACCCCCTAGGAAGTTGGGGTGGTGAACAGCTGTTTTGGGCTGATGGAATGCTTGGGGTTGAGAGCTGGGAACTGGGGGTGGTTTGGTCTTGTGAACCAGCCCCTGATTATCTTCCAGGGCCCCTCCCCAAGCCCACCTTCTGGGCTGAACCAGGCCCTGTGATCCCCTGGGGGAACCCCGTGACCATCTGGTGTCAAGGAACCCCAGGGGCTAAGAAGTACCGTCTGTATAAAGAGGGAAGCTCAGCACCATGGAAAACACAGAAGCCACTGGAACCTGGGGACAAGATCAAATTCTCCATCACAAACACGACAGAGCGCAATGCAGGGAGATATCTCTGTTACTATCACAACCCCACTGGCTGGTCAGATCCCAGTGACCCCCTGGAGCTGGTGGTGACAGGTGAGAGGACACTCAGGGGTCCCAGCCTCAGGCTCTGCTCTCAAGAAGGAGATCTGCTCTCAGGGTGTCTCTCTCTCACAACCGAGCCCTGTGGGACATGAGGGAGGTGTGAGCCCATTTAACATGCTGCCTCCTCCTCTCCTAGGATTCTACAACAAACCCAGTCTCTCAGCCCTGTCTGGCCCTGTTGTGCCCTCAGGAGGGAACGTGACCCTCCAGTGTGGTTCAGGGCAGGGATTTAGCAGGTTCATTCTGACTAAGGAAGGAGATCACAGGCTCTCCTGGACCCTGGACTCACAGCGACAGCTCAGTGGGCAGTTCCAGGCCCTGTTTCCTGTAGGCCCCGTGACTGCCAGTCACAGGGGGACGTTCAGATGCTATGGCTATTACAGGAACAGACCCTTGGAGTGGTCACGCCCCAGTAACGCCGTGGAGCTCCAGGTCTCAGGTGAGGAGCCCAGTCCTGTCCCTCCTTGTCCCAGAGTTTGGTTAAGGATCCTTCCCAGGAGGTCCCCAATGTAGGACCAAAATGAGGGCTTCAGGGAGGGTCATCCACAGGGCAATCCACCCCTCAAAAGGATGGATGGAGCACAGCTGGCCTTCTGCCCTTGCCCCTTCCTCATGCGCATCACCAGATTCTCCAGGGGACCCCAGGGGCTGGCAGGGAGCACCTTGCCATGGCTACAGGGTAGATCAGGAGACAAGTGTTAACAAATACATCTCTGGCCAGGGATGGGGGCACTCTGCACTTCCCCCTTCTCTTGCTTTTTTCCCAGTCCCCTCTGTGCACCCCAGCACCCTCCCCCTGGAGCTCATCTCCAGGGCTAGTGAGTCACTGGGGCCTCTTTGCTCTGGGGGAGCCAAGATCAACCAAGTGCTCAGAGCTTGCTCCGCCCCCTTCACAGGAGCCCCTTGGAGACCTCTGCTCTCCCACTTGGAGCCTGGGCTGGGGAGGAAGGACCTCAGCCTGGGGCGTCCCCTCCTCAGGGCTCTGCTGGGCATGGGCTCCTGACGCCTAGGGCCTGGCCTGGCCTTCGGGGAGTCCACCTGTCAGTGACCCTTGACCTCTGCTTCCAGGCCCTGCCTCCCGGGACTACAGTGTGGAGAACAGCATCAGCCTGGGTCTGGGGGGCGTGGTCCTGATGATCCTGGTGGCCATTCTGGTGGAAGCTGTGCTCAGCCAGCGCAGGACCCCACAGGGACCACAGGAGTAACCACAAAGGAACCCCTCCTCCCAGAGAGAGGGGACCCCAGGACTCCAGCGGGGAGCTCCCCGAGTGCCAGGAGGCTCAAGCTGGAGCCCAGAACACCAGTGCGATCCCTGCTCCCCTCCCTGTCCCCCTTCTCCTTTCCCGCCTCCCTGAGACTGTCCTTCAGGGCTGTTCTCCCTCTACCCCCTGTAATCGCGCAATTCTCAGTGGTGATGGGCCTCTCAGTGGTGATGGGCATCTCCTCTGAGATCTGTGTCAGGTCACAGGGGTTGGCTCCAGGTCTGACCCTCCCCTGGCTCGGGGCCCGCCCCCATCCTTCCCTGCTCTCCCTTCTCCACAGGCCTGGGTCCCTGCAGCTCCAGCTCCCCTCCCACACCTCTTCACAGAGGCTACAGGTGCTCAGCTCAGGCCATTTTCCCAGCGCACACACTGGGGTCCCCTATCCCCCCCCCCATTTTGCCTCCTGGACCCCACCTTCCCAGCTGCTTTTTGAGATCCCCCCGGAAGGATCTTGTGTGCTGCTTCCAAGGCCCTTGGTCTCAGACACCCCCATCAACTGTGGGGTTGCACCTGCTCTGGGCCTGGCCCACCCCACGGCCCTGCCTCCCGGGTCTGCCTCCCGGGTCTGCCTCCTGGGCCCCAGCTGACTGCATCCCAAGGCCAGAGAAGAACATGCAACCTCAAACCTCAGAGGGTGCCACCACACACCCATCAGGGCCGACAGTGTTAAAAGTGTTGTTTTTTGTTTGTTTGTTTGTGTGTGTGTTTTTTTTGTTTTTTTCGTTTTTTTTTTTCGTAGAGCTGGTCTAAAGGAGTCGGGGAATTATTCCTTAATGCACAGCCATGTCTAATCCCTATGCCACCCACTTGACTCAATATATTGTGCGGCAGTGGTCATGGAAAAAACTTCTTTTAAATAAACCTGAAAAAAGAAAAAGGATGATTCTCTCTCATCGATGTTTCTAACTCTATCCCTGTGTCTTCCTCTCTGTAAAAACTAAAAAATAGCCGAAACCGGTTTGGCTCAGTGGTAGAGCGTCAGTCTGCGGACTGAAAGGTCTCAGGTTCGATTCTGGTCAAGGGCATGTACATTGGTTGCGGGCATGTCCCCAATAGGGGGTGTGCAAGAGGCAGCTGGTCGATGTTTCTCTCATCGACATTTCTAGCTCTCTATCTCTCTCCCTTCTTCTCTGTAAAAAATCAATAAAATATATATATATATATTAAGACAATAAATAAAGGGAAATCTGCCCAAACCGTTTAGTCTGAGCAGATAGAGCATCGGCCTGGGGACTGAAGGGTCCCAGGTTCGATTCCTGTCAAGGGCATGCACCTTGGTTGTGGGCACATCCCCAGTGGGAGATGTGCAGGAGACAGCTGATGGATGTCTTTCTCTCATCGATATTTCTAACTCTCCATCCCTCTCTTTTTATCTCTGTAAAAACTTAATAAAATGTGTTTTTAAAAAATAAAAATTAAAAAAAAGGCAGTCCAGCCGGTGTGGTTCAGTAGTTGAGTGTTGGCCTACAGGAACCAGGAGGAGGTCAGGGTTCGATTCCTGGTCAGGGCACAGGCCAGTCAATGTTTACCTATCATCATTGATATTTCTTCCTCTCTTTCTCTCTCTCCTCTCCCTTCTTCTCTCTGAAATCAATTAACAAAATAAAATGTTTTTAAGTTTCAGGAGGATGTGGGGGGCTGGGGAGTCCTGGGCCCCTGGGTAGGGATGCCAAATGGAGCAGCGGCTGTGGGGATGTGCAAGGCTGGTCTTTAAAGTTAAGGGAAGACCCCTTGGTCCTGACATACGACTAGGGTGCGCATGCATGGGGGCGAGGAGGGGAGCGAGGGTGGGGCTTCCTCCCTGGACCCTTCATCCACCTTCAGGGCTCCCAGTGCCCAGGTCAGCACAAGCCACTCCTGTATGGAGGAGAGAGCCGCCCCCCAGGGTCCTGCGGAGTTGGAAGAAGCGCTCGCCTGGGGCTGGCTTCGCAGATGGAGGAAGGGACTCAGGCACAGAGCGCTGGGTCTCCAGGGGCCGGACAGACACGGATTGGGTTCTGTCCTGGAGCCTTCGGAAGGCATGCAGCCTGCTGTCAGCACTGGGAAGCCTGGCTCCGACTTCTCCTCCTCTTCCTCCTCTTCCTCCTCCTCCTCCTCCTCCTTCTTCATATGTATATTTATTTATTTCAGAGAGGAATGGAGAGGGGGAGAGAAATAGAAACATCAATGATGAGAGAAAATCACTGATCAGCTGCCTCCTACATTTCCCCCATTGAGGATCCAGTTTGCAACTGGGGCGTGTGCCCTTGCCCAGAATCGAACCCGGGACCCTTCAGTCCGCAGGAGGATGCTCTATGCACTGACCCACACCAGCCTGGGCCGGTGGGAACTTGGGGCCCCAGCACCTTGTTGCTGTGAGCCACAGGCTGGTGCCAGGCTGGCCCTGGACACACGGAGGTCTCAGGACCCCCCAAGATTCTGCAAACCAGGGCTGCCTGCATGTTCCTTATCGCCTCTGACCTCCTTCCCTCCCCCCCTGACCTTTCCTCCAAACCCCAACCCACCTCCAGAGCCAGGGGCCAGCTGGCTGGCCTAGGTCCCAGGATCTGCAGGACGCAGTTACGTAGCTGGGCGGTACTTGCGCTGGGACCCAGCTGGGCTGGGATGCAGACAGAGGACTGACTAGACCTTTCTCACCTCACCCCCAGCTGGACAGGGGTGGGCGGGTCGACTCTCTGTCCCCACCCCATGGCCCCTCCCCTATGCCTTCCCCTATGTCCCTTCCTTTTCCCCTCCCTTGTCTCCACCAGATGGCCCTCCCCTATGCCTTCCCCTATGTCCCTCCCCAGTCCCCTCCCCTGGCTCTCCTGTCCCCACCCCATGTCCCCACCCATATGCCCTCCCCTATGTCCCTCCCCTGTCCCCTCCTCTGTCCACACCCCAGGGCCCTTCCCCTATTTCCTCTCCTGTCCCTCCTCTGTCCCCTCCCCAGTGCCCTCCTTGTCCCTTCCCTTGCCCCTCCTCTGACAACCCACTGTCATCTGGCCCCTTCCCTATCCCAGGCTCCTCCCCTGTCCATTCCTCTGGCCCCTCCCCTGGCCCTCCCCTGTGATCAGCAGAGAAGGGAGACAGAGGGGAAGCTCCTTTTGCTCCATCTCAGGCGCTGCCCCCTTTCTGCTCCAGACTCCAAGTTAGTCCTGGGAGGAGAGCGCTTCCAGCACGCGGCTGCCTGCCCGGTGCCAGCATCCTGCCCTGAGCTCAGGGGGGCCGGAGCGCCTTCCCCGCACGCCCCCCCCCACCCCCTTCCAAGTTCTGGTGCTCAGCTCCCCAAGCTTGGCCACCAATGGTCCTTTCAGCTTCCTGCTGAGCCCGCTGAGATGTCCCCACTGGCTGGCGGTGCCTCATGGAGCTTCTAGAGGAAAAGGGAGCCAGGGTGGCCCTGACCCGTGTGGCTCTGTGGTCAGAGCGCCGGCCTGTGCACTGAAGGGCTGTTACCTGTTACCAGGAAACCCCCGGGTGGGCTCGGGCCGCCTGCAGCTGTGTCCAATCGCGAAGGCAGGGTTGACTGATAGAGATGTTTACTGAGGAGGCCAGCCCGCCAAGAAGACTGGGCGCTTACAGTTTCAAGTCTTGCCTTCCAGCCAAGCACAGGGGGAGGGTTCTAGAGGGGAAAGGGCTGGGGTGGGGCTGGGAACCGAATATAGCTACATGCAGGCCTGGGGGTCCACAGACCTCAGCTACTGTCCTTAGTCCCCAGGCGAGGAGGTGAGACGATGCTGATGAGATAATGCAGATGAGATAACTCGGATGAGATGATGTGTGGACTCCTGGTGGGGTGGGCTGACTGGATCCTGCTTATCAGGTCTGCTCGCTGGACTCACCACTGAGTCACCTCCCTCATCACTTAGCACAGGCCTTGGGAAGGAAACTCAAGAGAAACGGGACCCCCAATCCACATGAGTATATGTGTTCTAAGATTTTAAACACCGGGATTATTTTACAGATGAATCCAGGCTCTCTATCAGGTTATAAGTCCCCAATCAGGGTCCCTCCCTCTGCACCTACCCTCACACCCTCAGTCCATCCAGGGCACGTTCCTGGGTTGCAGGCTCCATCTCCGATTTGGGGTGCATGTGGGAGGCAACCAATCTCTCTCTCTCTCTCTCTCTCTCTCTCTCTCTCTCCCTCCCTCCTGCCCTGGACCAGGAAGCCACCTTGTTCCCTACTTCTTGGGTTCCTTTTAGTGGGAATCATACTTAGGAAGCAAGGCCAGGGCTACTGGGCTTTCCTTCCGAGGGGACCACTTAGTGTCGGAGAGTTCCCACCCGGTGCGCCATCACAGGGTCATTTATGTTGTACCTGCACTTCTCCTGTGAAAAGCCAACTCCTATCTAATTGCTATAGGTCCCTCTTTTTTTCTTCTCTTTTATTTTATCTCCCTCTCCTCATGTTTTGTTCATAGTTATGTCAGAGTGTGTTTTTCCCATGATGTCGCTGGGTCTATGATGTGGCTGGGTCTTGGGCTATGTAAACTATTTTTAGGTTTCAGAAGTGACAGCGGCACAGGATGGCACGTTGCGATTGGATGATCCCTTCTGTCCTCTTCATCCTGTCCCCCCACACATCGGAGGTGACTGTTTCTGTGGGTTTCTGGTTTTCACCGTGAAAGAGGAACAGGTGGAAATAAGGGAACACACACATAATGTTATTTTATCTTTCCTCTTTTAAAAAATATTTTTATATATTTATATTGACTTCAGAGAGAGGAAGGGAGGCGGAGAGAGATAGACATGTCAATGATGCCCTAGCTCAGCGGTCTGCAAACTGCGGCTCTTTGGACCCTTGAGGGCGGCTCTTCCACAAAATACCACGGCCTGGGCAAGTCTATGTTGTAGAAGTGGCCTTAGAAGATGTTCAAGTTTAAAGAATTTGGCTCTCCAAAGAAATTTCAATCGTTGTCCTGTGGATATTTGGCTCTGTTGGCTAATGAGTTTGCCGACCACGGCCCTAGCTGATGTTGCTCAGTAGGTAGAGCTTCGGCCTGTGGACTTAAGGCCCTCGGTTTTGATTCCTGATCAAGGGCATGAACCTGGGTTGTGAGTTTGATCCCTAGCTCGGGTCGGTCAGGGCTCAGTCAGGAGACAACCAAGTGCGGGAGGCAACCGATCAATGTGTCTTTCCCACATGGACGTGTCTCTCTTACTCATGCTCCCCACCACACACACACTCCCTCCCAGATCTCTCTTCCCACCCTCCCTCCCTTCCACTCTAGAGATCAATGGAAAAAATATCCTCAGGTGAGAATTAATTTTTTTTAAATTTCGCTTTATTGTTGAAAGTATTAGAGATGTGTTTCTTTCCTCCCCATTAATCCCCTCCACCCCACACATGTCTCCACCACCTCCCCCCCCTCCCGGGCCTTCACTGCAGTTGTCTGTGTCCATGGATTATGCATATGTGCATGTAAGTCCGTGGGTTAATCTCTTCCCCCCGAGATTTGTGAGCCTGTCCCGTGATGTCTCTGGACCTAGTTTGCCTGTCTGTTTATTTTGCTCATGAGATCCCTCGTGGAGGTGTGATCACGTGACACTTGTCTTCCTCTGACTGGCTTACTTCACGTGACATCCATTCTTTTTTTTTTTTTTTTTTTAATATATTTTATTGTTGTTTTTTGTTTTTTACAGAGAGGAAGGGAGAGGGAGAGGGACTTAGAAACATCAATGAGAGATAAACATCGATCAGCTGCCTCCTGCACACTCCTTACTGGGGATGTGCCCGCAACCAAGGTGCATGCCCTTGACTGGAGGGGAACCTGGGACCCTTCAGTCCAGAGGCTGAGGCTCTATTCACTCAGCCAAACCGGTTAGGGCGGGGCATCCATTTTTGTGGAAGGCTCTTTCTTCACAGACCTTCTGGGACTCACTTGGGAATCAGGCTGACAGTGTGTGGTTGGGGATCATTGTGGCCTCCCTGGCTCCTTGGTACCCACCCTTTCAGACCTAGCATCTGCTCGGGGCAGGGCAAGGCGAGGATGTGGCACTCTGGCCTCCTGCTCCCCTATGGGACACACACTCGTGTCACACACAAATGGCAATCAGTCTGTTTCTCTCTTACACACACACACACACACACACACACACACACGCACGCACGCGCGCGCGACTCGGGGCTGACCGTGGAGGGGTGTCAGTGAGCAGAGCTAGCCCAAAGCCTTTCCACAAAAACAAGGTGGGGAGCCCCATAGCTGCCAACCTGTCCCAAAGCCCCAACCCTCCCTCCCTGTGAGAACCAGGGGCCCCTCTCCATGGCCACGGGAGTGGGAACTTTGGGCAACGCCCCCTGCTGGTCCTGGGCACCAGTGCTGCTTGGTGTTGCTGTCCTGTCTGTTCTTTCTTGTGGTTTCCAGTCCTCTTGGGGAACTTTCATTTCTCTTTTCCTGCAAAGGACTATGTCTACGTGGAAGATGGCCCCAGTCACGTATCCACACACTGTGAGTCATATCAAGGCAGAGTTCATTAAAATACATTTTTAAGAAATACTTTTCATTGATTTCAGAGAGGAAGGGAGAAGGCCAGAGAGAGAGAAACATCCATGATGACAGAGAATCATTGATCAGCTGCCTTCTACATGCCCCCAACCTGGGCAGGTAACCTTGACAGGAATCAAACGCCGGACCCTTCTATCTGCAGGCTAATGCTCACACTCTATCCACTGAGCCAAACTGGTTAGGGCTAAAATACATTTCATTTTTAAATGGGAGCTTTCAGCTGGTACAGTGTGTATGCATTTTGGGGAGACACCCTGCATTTCAGAAATTTTATCAGTGGCCAGCCAGCGTGGCTCAGTGGTTGAGTGTCGACCTATGAACCAGAGGGCTAAGGTTCAATTACCTGTGTGGGGCTTGAAGGAGGCAGCAATCCATGATTCTCTCTCATCATGGATGTTTTTCTCTCCCCCTCTCCCTTCCTCTTTAAAATCAATAAAAACATATTTAAAAAACAAACAAACAACTTTATCAGTAGCATTTATTGGTCTGTGAAAGCAGACAAGGGCACTGGCATGGCTGTGATGAGCACCGTGGCCCTCTCACATCATCACCTGGACTGAACATGAACAGCAACTAGTTTTCTCCCACAAAACAGGAACCAGGCCACCTGCCACCCCTCTGACCCCAACAAGGACACAAACACAGGTCTCCCTTAAAAGCACTCACACTGTAACAGCGGATGGCTTAATCCTGAAAACGAAAACAGGAATTTTAATAAACGTGGCCTTTATAATTATCCTAAGGGTGTGTATACATTTGAGGGGAGTGCCCTGGGCCACCTATAGATAAGATGCTATTGTCCAGGACATGGGATCGGAGGTGAATCTACACTAATAAAAGGGTAACATGCTAATTGGCCGTACCTTCGCCATGCCCACCAGCCAACAAAGATGGCACTGAGTGGTGGTGCGGGATGCTTGTGTCCTCGCCATGGTGATGGCTAGGCATTCCCAACCACCCCAGCCACTCTGGGCCTCTGGGCAGCGTGGGAAGGTGGAAAGGCAGCTCTGGCCAGAGCAAAGGTGGCCCATTCTTGCACAAATCTTTGTGCATCCGACATAAAGGTCATCTATTTATTTAAAAAAAATACACCTCTAACCTATCAAAAAAGCCCCTAAAAGTTGCATGTAGGACCCCAGAACGAGGAAGAGAATGCTGTCCGAGGCCATGAGGAGCAACAATGAGTCAGGCTTGTTCCCCAGGAAGGCGGGGAGATGCTGTTGCAAAAACAAACAAGGCTATTCCAATGCTCACCCACAAAATAGATAAATGGACTCAGGAGAAGAATCAGATTTCCTTTCTTATTCCCCTCTGTGCTCACTTGTCACTGGGACATCACCCTGAGCTGCACAGGGAGAGGGTGAGGAGGTCCCTGCTGATCTGAGCTCTGCAGCCACAGAGACCCAGGTCTTACTGAAGCGTCTCCAGGGCCCGGGTGGCACTGTCCATGGTGAGGACCCCAGGGAGGTGCTGATGGACAGGCTCAGGAGGAAGGAGACCCTGTGGGGGAGGCTCTGACAGGGAAGGAAGTGCCCTGGGCCACCTTGCCTGCAAGGGGTGGCTCAGGTGGCTTCTGGTTTGCTTCCTGGTTGGTCATGGAAACCACAGCCAGGCTGCCAGGAAAACCTTGTTCCCCTTCCTTGGGGCTGTTGACGTGGCCACTGTGACAAACACAAGACCAGCAGGGCCAGCCTCCAAGTGGCCCCACCCTGTGCGCCTGTACTGAAAGCGCCATGGGCTCCATCTGCACACTCAGGACCAGATTGGGAAGACACCATGATCCGCACGCTCAGGGCCCTGCTCTGCCTCGGTGAGATGGGAGGGGGAGGGGAGCCCTGGTCTGTCAGGACCCCAGGACTCAGGAGGCTCATGGGGAGGAGTGAGCTGCTCAGGGTTCAGGGCAAATCTCTCACAGGGACTCTCTTCCAGGGCTGAGCGTGGGCCTCAGGACCCCAGTGCAGGCAGGTGAGTCTCCCCAGGTGTCCCAAGTCCCACTCCTCTCTGGGGATAAGGGCCACCCCCTGGGAAATTTGGGTGGTGAACAGCAGTTTCAGGCTGATGGATGATGGACATCTCAAATGTTCGGGGCTGAGAGCTGGGAACTGAGGGTGGGAATGTCTTTTGATCAAGTCCCTGATTTCCTTCCAGAGCCCCTCCCCAAGCCCACCCTCTGGGCTGAGCCAGGCCCTGTGATCCCCAGGGGGAACCCCGTGACCATCTGGTGTCAGGGGACCCTAGGGGCTAAGGAGTACCGTCTGGATAAAGAGGGAAACCCAGCACCATGGAAAATACAGAAGCCATTGGAATCCGGGGACAGAGCCAAGTTCTCCATCCCACACATGACAGAGCATGATGCAGGGATATATCTCTGTTACTATCAGAGCCCCAATTTCTGGTCAGAGCCCAGTGACCGTTTGGAGCTGGTGATGACAGGTGAGAGGACACTCAGGGGTCCCAGCTTCAGGCTCTGCCCTCAGGAAGAGGTTCTGCTCTCAGGGTGTCTCCCTCTCACAGCCCAGCCCTGGGGGACATGAGGGAGGTATGAGCCTATTTAACACGCTGCCTCCTCCTCTCCTAGGATTCTACAACAAACTCAGCCTCTCAGCCCTGCCTGGCCCTGTCGTGCCCTCAGGAGGGAACGTGACCCTCCAGTGTGGCTCAGGGCAGGGATTTGGCAGGTTCATTCTGACTAAGGAAGGAGATCACAGGCTTTCCTGGGCCCTGGAACCACAGCGACAGCCCAGTGGGCAGTTCTAGGCCCTGTTCCCTGTGGGCCCTGTGACTGCCAGCCACAGGGGGACGTTCAGATGCTATGGCTATTACATGAACAGCCCCCAGGTGTGGTCACACCCCAGTGACCCGCTGGAGCTCCAGGTCTCAGGTGAGGAGCCCAGTCCTGTCCCCTCCTTGTTTGTATGTTTGGTTAAGGATCCTTCCCAGGAGGTCCCCAATGTAGGACCAGAGTGAGGGCTTCAGGGAGGGTCATCCACAGGGCAATCCACCCCTCAACGGGATGGATGGAGCACAGTGGGCCTTCTGCCCCTGCCCCTTCCTCATGCCCATCACCAGATTCTCCAGGGGACCCCAGGAGCTAGAAGGGAGGAATTGCCAGGGCCACAGGGAAGATGAGGAGACAAGTGTTAACAAATACAGCATCTCTGGCCGGTTGTGGGGGCACTCTACCCTTCCTCCTTCTCTTTTTTTCCAGGCCCCTCTGTGGACCCCAGCACCCAACACCCAAAGCTCACCTCCACGGATGGTGAGTCACTGGGGCCTCCTTGCTCTGGGGGAGCCCAGACCAACCCAGGCACCTCTGAGAGCCTCTCAGAGGATGTAGCATCCCAGCACATACTCAGGGATGGGCTTGTTTTCTGGGGACTGAGGCTGGTGGGGCAGTCAAAGCAGAGGGAAATGTGAGGCCCAGATTAGGGGAGCAGGGACTGGGTTTCAACAAGGCTTATGATGCACAAATAGGTGGCATCCACTATTGGTGGTGGGGGTCTTAGTGTCCCTAGGATGATGATTTTTTTAAAAAAATTATTATTTTTTAAAATGTGAAATTCAATGGTTTTTATTGCATTCAGAGTTGTACTATCTAATAATCACCACTATTTAATTTCAGGACCTTTCCTTTTTCTATTTATTTATTTATTTTAAAAATATATTTTATTAATTTTTTTACAGAGAGAAAGGGTGAGAAATAGAGAGTTAGAAACATCGATGAGAGAGAAAGATTGATCAGCTGCCTCCTGCACACCCCCCACTGGGAACGTGCCCACAACCAAGGTACATCCCTTGACTGGAATCGAACCTGGGATCCTTCAGTCTGCAGGCTGACACTCTATCCACTGAGCCAAACAGGTTTCAACCTTTTTCTCTCTTTTTAAAAAGACATGCTCACCCTTAGTTGGATTGACTCGGTGGATAAGAGTCTCAGCCTGCATACGGAAGGGTCTTGAGTTCAATTCTACCTCAGTTGCAGGCTCCTACCTGGCCCGGGTCCTGGTCGGGGCACATGCAGTAGGCAATCAATCAACACATCGATGTTTCTGTCTTGCCCTTTCTCTTCCACTCTCTGTAAAAATCATTGGGAAAATATCTCAGCTGAGAATTAAAAAACAAAAACACAAAAACACTAATAGACATGCAGGCACAAGTTGCACACACTCTACAGAAAGTATCTCGGGTGGCTGGGCGGAGACACCGACAGGAAGGTGGGGATGGCCCTCGCTGGTTTAGCTCAGTAGAATGAGCATTGGCCTGTGGATGAAATGGTCAGGATGGCAATTTTCAAAGAGTCCCTTTCCCTCTGAGCCTCAGTGTCTCCCCAGGAGACAGAGGAGAACCCCAGCTCAGACCTCAAAGGACCTCTCAGCTCTGACTTGCAGGCATGGCCCTTGTCTGCAGAAGGGCAGGACGGGCAATGTAGGGTGCTTGGGGTGTTAGGAACCAACAGGGCAATGATAGGGGTGCCATTCTGAGTGCTCTCCTACCAGCCTGCAGTGTGTAGCCTGTGATATTGAAGGAAAGACATCAAACTCGTTAACACGTGGGCCAGGGCTTGGAGACTGGGCTCTATGAAACGTAGATCCCAACTCGGCTCCTCCCCATCTGGGGGAGCTCAGCCAAGGCCCAGTTTCACTCTCTGTGAGCTGTGTCTCCTACCATCTCCCATGCAGGTTTGCTAAGAGATTTAGGTGTTGGTGTCCCTCATTAGGGCACCATAATGCTGGGGTTCTTTTCCCAGCCTTACAATGGGTTCAGCATTCTGGAGAAAAGGCCTGGGCATAGATAATTAAAGAGTGCAAGGATGAAAGATATTTTTGAAAGGCATTGGGGGTCAGTGGAGCTTCAGCTAAAAGGAACTGCAGACTCTCCCTTGACCAAGGACCCCTACTTTTATTCAACATGATTTATCCCAAGGCAAGGTGGAAATATGCACTTCAAAGGGTACGGAATCAAAGAAACATTGTCAATTTGGGAGATAGCCTACAGCTGTTCAGCCTACAGCTGGCCAGGATACTCCTTCATTGACAACAGGAGGCAATAAAATGCCTCTTTAGGGTTTCCTATTCAGGGTTTCCAACAGGTAAACTAAGTATGTGGCTCACCCTTGTTGAGCTCCCCAAGTCCCATCAACCTTTTGATGGAACTCTTATAATTATAATATTATGGTGGAATTGATTCCCGGCATTTAGGTGAGACCCCAGAAGTAGAAGCTCTCAGTCCACCCAGTGCCCAGGACAAGGCAGACCCATCCTCATGTCCCCTCTCACATCCATGCTTAGAAAAGGTCAGGCAGGTTCTGTGTGGGAGTGCGGGGTCTGCAGGATAAAGGACAGATTCTAGCTGGACGTGAGAACTGGGAAGATCAGACTCCATCCCACACAGTCCCATATAGGTTCCCCATAGCCTCGGATGGGCTAGTAAATGGGAATGAATAGAGAGATGCATTCAACTCAGAGGGCTGGCACATGTGGGGACCAAGGAACAGGCCATTCCAATCAGAGAAGCAGCCCCCAGAGCCCAAAGCTGGTGTGTGTGTGTGTGTGTGTGTGTGTGTGTGTGTGTGTGGTAACATGAGCAGAACAAAAGGGAACCCACAGTCCTGGGTTCAAATCCCAGCTCTGCCATTATCCAGGCTGGGTGTCCTGGTGCATCCGATTTCTCTCTCTGAGCCTCAGTTTCCTCATTTGTGAAATGAATGGAGGTGGGATTGGCATCCACCTGTCTCTTGATTGTTACGAGGGTCAGAGGCGATTCACTCGCAGACTCCCTACACATGCCTCACACACAGTAGGTGCTCAATTACGTGGCATCATTGGCTCATTCACGCCATCATTGTGCCCAAGGTCTTCAAAGTTACCATGAGATTCTGATCGGAGTCTCAGTGACCTTCATCCTACTGCTCTTCCTCCTCCTCCTCCTCCTCTTCCTCTTCAAGCATCGGAACAAATGCAGCAAGTCAGGTGAGTAGAAGATGGGGAGACGTTGCCTACCTGAGAAGATTCTCAATGTAAGTACAGTTGTGACAGGAGGGGTCCTGCGTTGGAGGTAGCAGGGGTGCACCCAGAACCTGAGGGACTGTGCTGGTGATGGGGAGCCATGAGAAGGTGTCATTGCCAGCCTGCTGTGGAGAGCAGTGGGGCGTGGGTGTGGTGGTAAGGAATGGGGATGGAGTGGAAGTGGTTGGGAGTTCCATTGCTTTGAGAAAATACGTAAATATATGGGGTGAAATGCCTGTGAAGAATTTAAAAACGTGCAGAACTGGTGGCTAGAAAAAACAAAACAAAAACTGAGGCATTCCATTGGAATGGAAGATGTCAGTATCGTTACCAAATGCAAGTTTGATTGCCTGCTGTGACAGAGGCTGAGGCAGGCAGACAGGTGAAAAGGTTAGATATTTTATTCATGTACAGAGGATCCGAGAAGGTGGTGGACTCCTACCCTAAAAACAACCATCTTAACGACTCTGGTCTAATTGGTGACTTTTTAAAGAAGAGGGAAGGGAAGTGGGGACATGTAAGCTGTGTTCTCACTGGTTCCGACAAAGATCTTGGATGCAGCATGCTGACTCTTTCAGTATCGGTCGGTCTGCTCCTTTCTCAACAGGAACTGGAACTGATGCAATGTCCTAATATAGAAGATAAAATAGTGGTTGTTAGGAAAAAAAAAAAAAAAAGTTGTTCCTGTTTCTGTTCCAACAAGCTTGTTTGTTTACTGGTTAGTACAGTAATTCTGGAAAGCACAATATTGCATAAAGATTATATGTTTTTCATTCTGTTACAGAATGACCTAATTACAAATTATATGTCCTATCTAATATCCTATCTAATAAAAGAGTAATATGCAAATTGATCATCACTCCAACACTCCAAGATGGCTGCCCCCATGTCTTCAAATATGGCTGCCCCCATGTGGACACAAGGTGGCTGCTACATCATGGCCAGCAGGGGAGGGCAGTTAGGGGCAACCAGGCTGGCAAGGGAGGACAGTTAGGGGTGACCAGGATCACAGGAGAGGTCAGTTAAGGGTGACCAGGCCAGAAGGGGAGGGCATTTAGGGAAATCAGGCTGGCAGGAGAGCAGCTAGGCATCGATCAGTCTAGCAGGGGAGTGATTAGGGGGTGATCAGGCTGGCAGGCAAAAGAAGTTAGGGGCAATCAGGCAGGTGAGTGGTTGGGAGCCAGCAGTCCTGGATTGTGAGAGGGAGGTCCCATATTGGAGAGGGTGCAGGCTAGGAGTAAGCACACCTATCACTCAGGTCTTAGCTTCTAAATACCATCCTCTACGAGAGAGCAGAGATGTAATAAGAACAAACTTAGACTGTAAACATGTTCTTTCAGGTTCATGGAAATTTATTTAAATCAGCCATGCTAGTTTGGGGTGCTACCTTTTAACTTTGTTTACCTTGAATCCCAAATGGACCAAGGTGGGGGGTCACAGCCTCTGAGATCTTAATGGAGCCCCAGGGGGCCGGGTTCTGGGCTAGTTTGGAAGCTAATTTCCAACTCTGTACAGGTGCTTTAAACCTTGAGGCGAAGACCAGAGCACTGCAGAAAAGGTAATTTCTTTCCCAACCCCTCCCACCTCCACCTGTAGCTCCTTCAACTACTGTCTAATGCGCCTGTCCTCCTTCCTCAGCTCCAGCTCCATGGCTGATGACCAGGAGCAGAACCGGTGTAATAGTGGAGGAGGTGAGGTCTTGGTGGGACATAGGGGCAGGCTGAGTGCTTGGGAAGGCTTCTGGGCTTAGAGGGTGAGGAAGCATGAAAGTCCCAAATATGTGTGACCCTAGGCACATCCCTGCCCCTCAACGAACCTCAGTCTGCCCACCTAACTGACAAGGAGTGTGTGCGGATTGGGAATTTCAGGAATCTTGCATGAGATTGGATCTTTTCATTCTTTAGATGCTTCCCGAAGAGAATCCCAATCTGAGGAGGACAAAAAGATGAACAGTCAGGTAAGATCCCTGGCCTGTCCAGGACACCCAGGACACCCAGCAAAGACTTGTTAATACCCCCAGGGGAACTACTCCAGGCTCAGGTAGGGGGTGGCCACTCTGCCTTCTGTCTTGTCAGAGGAAATACTGAACATAGAGGACAGACACATGGGAGAGGACACGCAGATGGGCCAGTCATGTGGGTCCTTTCTGCTCCCAGTGCCCTGGCTTCTCTCCTCCCCACCCCCAATGACTCACCTGCCTCTCATTCTATCCCCTCCAGGATACTCCGTCTGAGGATGCCCAAAATGTGACCTATGCCCAGCTGAGTCACTTGACCCTCAAAGGAGAGACAACAGCAGCCCCTTCCTCCCCGTCAGACCAGCCCCAAGTGGAGCCCAGTGTGTATGCTTCTCTGTCCTTCCACTAGCCCAGGAGGGACTCAGACCTCACACTCCAGAGAAAGGAAATGCAGGGACCCCAGAAGGCATAAGCGCTGCCCCCATGGACACTCAGCTACTGAATGGAGCCTGAGAACATTAGATAAGCAAGTGGATGAAAAGATATAAAAATTATAAGAACATATATTTGTATGGAAAAGAATTAAAAAAAAAAGAGAGAGAGAGAGAGAGAGAGAGAAAATCAATTGTGTTCGTCTTTCCCGGGCTGCCATAGCAAAGGACCATAGTCTGGGCAGAGCAGAAAACAATGGAAATCCATTCTCCCATTGTTCTGGAGGTTGAAAGTCTAAGGTCAAGGTGCAACGAGGGTTGGTATCCTCGATGGCTTCTCTCCTTGGGTATGAATGGCTGCCTTCTTGCTTCTGCTTACATGGTCTTTCCTTGGTGTGTGTGTGTGTATGTGTGTGTGAAGGGGAGAGGGAGAAAAAGCGAGCCCTGGTGTGTATCTTCTTCTTCTTCTTCTTCTTTTAAATTCTTTATTGAGTAAGGTATCACATAATTGTCCTCAACCCCCCATTCCAATCCCCCACGCCACCCCCACTCATGCCCCCACCCCCCTTATTGTCCTTGACCACTGGTTAGACTCATATGTATGCACATAAGTCCTTTGGTTCATCTCTCCCTTTTATCCCCACCCTCCCTTTGAGGCCCAACAGTCTGACCCTTGGCTCCTTATCTCTTGTTCATCAGTCTATGTTGTTCACCATTTCCCCTAGATGAGTGAGATCATGTCCTACTGGAAATATAAGAATCAAGAACTGAAATATCATTGGTGTGTATCTTCTTTTAAAGACACTAGCATATCTGATCAGGGTCCCACCCTTAAGATCTCATTGAACCCTAATTACTTCCTCATAAGCCTTATCTCCACATACAGCCACAGGGGAGATTAAGGGCTTTCCCATGAATTTTGACAGGGGAGGAAGTCAACATTCAGTCCATAACATTCGGAGGTCCCCGCCCCCCCAATTTTGTATCCTTCTTCCATTCAAAATATATTCATTCCAGTTCTACAGAGATCCAAAGCTTCACTCATTCCAGCATCAACAATCAAAGTCTCATCTACCTATTGTCTATGTCAGGCATAGGTGAGACTCAGGATAGGACTCCTTTTAAGGAAGAATCTCTCTGCAGTCACGAATCTGTGACCAACAAGTTCCAAAAAATGCATCGCTGCCACAGATGTAGGAGAGATGTTCTCTATTCCAAAAGGGAAACATCGGAAAGACAAGCGTGACAGATTCCAAGCACGTTCAACATCCAGCAAAGCAACTCTTTGTTAAATCATTTTTGTCTATTTTGGGTTCAATTTTTACAAATTTTATTTTTCAGTTACAGTTCACATTCAGCATTATTTTGTATTAGTTTCAGCATAGTGGTCAGATGGGATGTTCTGCCCTCTAGAACATGGGGTGGCAGTGTCACCTCCATGGCTCAGCAGGGTGACACAGTACCTTCATCTCCCTGTTGAAACCAAGGAAGTGATTCTAACTTTGACATCAATGGGGCAGCCCCGATCGCCTCTGAATTGCCTTTGGGGTCATTCTTTCCGTTTCTTGAAGAACAACTTACAGGGCAGTATTACAGGATGGGATCTGCCCCCAGAGCCAGGCTACCTTGGGCCAACTGGTAGTTTGTGGGTTCTTGACTCCGTGTAGGAAAAATTTCACAACGCAGGTCTAGGTGCTTTTGAGAGTAAGTTCATTAAAACTGGGCACAGTGAAAAACAGATGGACTTAGGTAGAAGAAGCAACAGGAGAGAAGACATTAGAGGACAACAGGGTCTTGGAGACAGTTTCAGGAGATGAGCCCAGGACGAGCTGCCACTGCCCACTGCTCCCCTGGTTGCACGTTTCCTGGGATCCTTTAGAATTTAGGAGAAAAACAGCAGAGATAACCAGGGGTGGGTGTGCTCAACAAGAGCATGTGAGCTGGGTCCTTTGCCTTGAGGATTTTTATCTCTCTTTGGCAGGCTGGGCTCCAAGGGGAGGTCTCAGGGGAAGGTCTCAACAGAATATTCATTCTTTTTTTCAGGTGTGTCCTTCAATATGTTGATTCAGCAAAATGTGCATAGAGAGGGGGTCAGGGGTTATTTTCTGGTTAGTTTCATTTTTGAAGAACATCGTTGTTAAGGTCACTGAAGGCGGAATGCACAAGGTCAAAGAGGTAAAGAGTTAGAAATTTACCAGAGGTCCAAGGCACAACATTTGTGCAAGAGGCTTGTCCAACACAGCTTTGGTGGCTTGCCATGGCCCTCACAGCCCAGCTTCATTCAGAAGGTCATCCGGAAGGACATTCGTTCAGTTGTCTAGTCTAATTAGCATATTACGCTTTTATTATTATAGATTAGGTAATGTGTAAACCAGATGGGCTGAACCCCAAATGGCGCCAACACCCAGGGATGGGGAGTCAGAGATTTTAAACAACTCTAGGTGGCCTTTTTCAGTGGGGAATTCTCTGGACAGGTCCAGATTCTGGAAAAGCCTGAAGGGGAAAGATACTGGTCTTTTTGCAAATGGAGTGTGGACTTAACAGTCAGGTCGCAGGGTTGGAGGTATTGATTCAATTATTATATTTAAACAGATCTAACATTCCAGCCTTTCTGTTTTATGGAATAAGGACGGAGGACATCTCCTTCATAGTTACTTCCTGCTGAGGGGACATCAAGATCGTAGAGGGATGACCTTTGACTATAGTCAGCTAGAACACTGTATAGATTCATCATGAGTGGAGTGGGGGGTTGAAGCAGCATGGTTTTCCTGAGAGACTGGTTGGTGAAGACCGGAAAGCAGTCCTGATGAGTGACTTGGGAGGTAAAAGGTGGTCCTAAGGCAGCCACAGTGTCACTTGTCTGGTTTTGCTGCTTTTCTGGGCCTGGAGCTGAAATACAACTGAAGGTGTTATTTTCAGGGAAGAAAAGATAACATCTAGGGATGTTAGTCAGGGTGTCTAAACTGCCTGATTAGTAATATGGAAGGGAAGGGTAGGTTACCCTGGGGGTAAGTTTCTTGTTTTCCTAGTTTTGCCCCTTGATAGACATCTGGAGCTTTCTTCCCTGATGAGTGTCTGTACCTGGCCCATCAACCATCCTTGCTCTGGGGGGTTAAATTCTGGGGGTCTGTCTCACATTTTCTTCCTCAAGGATTTTTGGCACTGAATTTTCTCAGGGGAAAAGGGGGGGAAGGGTGAGTGGTGGCAGTGCACAGGGTCTCTTCCATAACGGCTTCCTGCTAAAAGGGGGCGATGTTTTCCTTCAGAGCCAAAAATCTTTGCTGTCTGTCAGAGGGACAATGAGTCCCAGGCATAAAAGGAGGTTGTGATGGTGTGTAGAGGTGATATTTCATAGGACAAGTAGGACTTGTAATCTGGTGGAGACCATCTGTTTTATAAATGTTAGTATTATTGGCGCTAAAGCTAGAACAATAATAATTATGACAAATGATCTGATGGAAGGAAAGAGCTGTAGCCAACTATTTAAGAAAACTAGATAAATTTTGGGCTTAGTTTGGTCTTAGATTCCATTTAGAATTTTTAAAAATAAAGAGCAAACAATATGCAAGATTTTGAAAACATCGCACATGGCTCGTTGAAGTGTGCGTTGAGCACTGGAATCAATTCATAAACACCCCAATGTGCAAATTACAAACATCTGGAGTACTACTGCCAGATGCCTTCCATAGGGAAAATTACTCTAGGCTTGCCCAGTGTCACTGTTACTCCTGAGAATTTCCTGTTTGAACTCGGCTCTGAATCTTTGCAAGTTCCTTCCTAGAACGGATGGAAATTTCTAGAACATTATTATTATTTTTATTAATTTCTTTATTGATTAAGGTATCACATATTTGTCCTCACCCCCCTCCCATACCAATTCCCCACGCCACCCCCACTCATGCCCCCACCCCCCTTATTGTCCTTGACTACTGGCTAGGCTCATATGTGTGCACATAAGTCCTTTGGTTGATCTCTCTCTTTTATCCCCACCCTCCCTCTGAGGTTCAACAGTATGACCCATGGCTCCTTATCACTGGGCCTGTAGAACTTTATTTTTTATAACTAGTGGCCTGGTGTACAGATTCATGCACATGGAAAGGAAATTAATTAGAAGGTGACCATTGGGGCCGGACTGGGTGAGATAGGTCAGACATGCCCTGGAGCCAACCTCTCTCAGTCCCTCCTTAGCCAGCCGCACCTGGAGATGGGGTGCACTGCTGTTTGGAAGGCATCTGTGGAGTGAGCGGAGTCCCTCCAGCAGCATAGGACTCAGAGGTAAGCCCAAGGAAAGCTGCTGGCTACTGGTCTCTTGAGTAGCAAACTTGGGATGATCTGTGGAATCCTCCTGGGTTTCAGCACCAAATGTTAGGGTCGCCGAAGGAGGAACACAGGAGGCCAAAACAGGTAAAGAACTATGAATTGTTTAGGTCATCTGTAAACCAGATGGGCTGAGCCTCAAAAATGGTACCAGCATCCAGGGACAGAGAGTCATAGATTTTTTTTTAATATATTTTTTATTGATTTTTTACAGAGAGTAGGAGAGAAAGATAGAGAGCTAGAAACATCGATGAGAGAGAAACATCAACCAGCTGCCTCCTGCACACCCCCTACCGGAGAGGTGCCCGCAACCAATGTACATACCCTTGACCGGAATCGAACCTGGGACCTTTCAGTCGGCAGACCAACGCTCTACCACTGAGCCAAACCGGTTTCGGTGAGAGTCATAGATTTTTAAAGGACTCTAAGTGGGCTTTTTCAGTGGGGAATTCTCTGGGTGGGTCTGGATCCCAGCCAAGTCCAGAGGGAAAGGATACTACTGGTCTTAGCAAATGGAATGTGATGTAAGTTAAAGAGAATGTTGGTTGTGAAGTGGTCTAAAGGTCATTTCCCAGGGGTGGGGGTATCGATTCTGTTATTGGATCAGACCTAACAGTCATCAAGAACATCATTTAAAGGGATGAGGGACTGAGGCCACTCTGCCCTAGGATGGTCTGGAATGTGTAAAGCATTTTCTCCTAAGTGTCCTTGGTTAGAGAAGATAAAACCTTGTGATTCATTAGCTGACTGGAAATTGCTCAAATCCTTTGGCCTTGTCTAATATTTTGTGTCAGTTTCCCTCATTCCCCTTGTCAAGGAATCTCCCTTGCTTCTCACTATCCTGCCATCATAGCTCAGGTTTGCAGACAGATAACTATCATCTCAGCCTATAGTATCTAAACAGTGTTTCTGCTCCTACAATCACATCATCTCTTTACCGACCGACAGTCCATCACTGCCTGTTCGGTTCTCCCCCAAAACCACTCTCATTTGTGATTGGAACAGCCAAGAACTTTCCGAGTCATTACGCTGTGGGTCCTTTGGCTTCCCAGTTCATTCTTCAATGTGTCTCTCTCCTCTCAAATGTGACCATAAGCATTCAGAAGGACTCGGGCCACGCACCACCATTTTGTTAAGAATCTCTTCAGCTAAATATAGTTTTATGGCTCCCACATTCTACCTTCTAGAAGCATTAGAACACAGTTCACCCAAGTTATTTACCCCTTTATAACAACGAGAAACTCTTCTCCATTGTCTAAGATTGTCTTTACCATTTTCCGTCTGAGGACTCACCAAAATGGGTGCTACCATCCATAGTTGTACCAACGTTCCGTTCACCATTCATCATGCATTCTCCTCTGCCATCATGCGGGCTCTCTCTGCACGTCTCTGAGCCTTCACTGGAATGACCATGAAGGTCCATGTATCTGTAAAGGTATGATCAAATAATTGAATCCATACCCCTTTCCCCCAGAAACTGACCTTTAGACCACTTCACAACCGACATTCCCTTTTGCTTAAACTACATATCACTTGCTAAGACCACATTTCATGTGCTAAGACCGTTCTCTTTCCCCCTCCGGATCTGCCCAGAGAATCCTCTGCCCAGGAAAAGCCCACCTAGAGTCCTTTAAAATCTCTGACTTCCTGTCCCTGGGTGCTGGTGCTCAGCCCATTTGGGGGCTCAGCCCATGGTTTTCCAGATGGCCTACTAAATTCACAATTCTTTATCCCTTTTTGCCTGATACGTTCCTCCTTTGGCGACTTTAACAATACCCACCAGCAGTCCAGACACAGTACCTAGACTTTTTCTCACATGCACCTCAAGACTCCTTCAGCCTCTTCTCATTACCAGCTCCAAATCTGCTCCCAGGTCTTGGTAGCAAGTTTTATATTATTCTGCTCAGGCTCCTCTAACAAAATATCATAGACGGAGAGGTTTAAGCAACAGAAGTTTATTTGTTTATTGTTCTGGAGCATGGAAATCCCAGATCAAGGAGCCCAAAGGGTCGGTGCCCCATAGGGTCTGTGCCTGGGCTTCCAGAAAACCCCTTCTTCCTGTGTGTTCTCATGGCTTTTCCTTGGTGTGGGAACATGGAGAGAAACAGAATGAGCTGTCCAGTTTATCTGCTTTCAAGGTGAATGATCTTATCTAATCAAGAGCTTCTTACCTTATTTAACCTACTTTCCTAGAAGCCCCACTTTCCCAAATACAGTTTATGCTGTGGGGTTAGGGCTTCAGCATATGAATTTGAGGGGATACAAGCATTCAGTCCATAGCATTGATAATGCCCAAAACATTTATTATGGAATATGCTTAAAATGTATAAAATCCAGCAGCACTGAAAAAGAAACAAAGATATGGCACCAAGAACCTACGTAAGTAATGAAATGAGACATCACTATAGATCTCACAGACTTCTCTATTGTTTTCAAGGCCAGTATCGAGATAACCACTAAGTGCACATAGGGCTGGCTCTTTAATAAAAAGGGAAGTTCTGCTTGTAGCTTTGCTTAGAATTTGCAATCATTTTCTCTAAGCCCATCGCGCGATGAATAAACTAGGTCTCTCCAAACTCTCCTTCTGCATTGTTTGATTGTTCGGGAACTCTGTAACAAAAACATTGAAGTGATTTGGTTAACAGCAGAGGAATTGCAATTCGGAACATGAAAACTGTACACACTATAGGGGAGTTCTCTAAGGATTGGAGGCAGGCTGTATGCAATAAATTCAAGGAGGTGGTGGAAAACTACAGTTCAAGGGGAAACTTCATTGTTGAGGATGTGGAGAAGCTTGTGGTGGGTGCCCATTGGTCAAAACTGTTTACTTTTTTTTTTTCCCAAGGAGAAAATATTTGTTAATTTTCAAATGATCACATAATACAAATATTACACAGTCATTCTAGAAAAAAATAGCTTATAATATTCATAAAATAAACACTGAAAAATGTAAAATTGCACATTGTGACACAAAATATGTAAAATCTGTAAGAAAAAAATATTAAAATAAAAATTTAAATAAACAAATAAATTTATATTAATATACAAAAAGTTTTAGTTTTTTTTTTTTAAATATATTTTATTGATTTTTTACAGAGAGGAAGGGAGAGAGATAGAGAGCTAGAAACGTCGATGAGAGAGCAACATCAACCAGCCGCCTCCTGCACACCCCCCACTGAGGATGTGCCCACAACCAATGTACATGACCCTGTCCGGAATCGAACCCGGGACCTTTCAGTCCGCAGACCAACGCTCTACCGCTGAGCTACACCGGTCTCGGCAAAGTTTCAGTTTTAAATGTTACCCAATGGTATCAGTGTGTTTTATTTGGTAAAACATTTTAAGAATGGAAAGTGTAGAATTATTAATATGAAAGCCTCTAAAATGTTTTAGGAATCTAGAAACATTTACCAAGTCTTTCTTGGCTATCTATTAGACCTGTATTTGCCTCATTGATTATAAATAAATGTTTGTATGTGTAGTATTTAAAAGGAAGTATAAAAGGTCAACTTAAACTAAAATTTATTTAGAGAGCTCTGAATTTCCATAAATGATTACAGCTTTTTATGCTTGATTTGTTTTTGTTAAATGTTAATAAGAAAGTCTTTACAAATATATAAATTTAAAAAAATAACTGCTCAACATTTTAGGAAGAACTTAGGGGAATTGAAAGTGAGGTTTCTTGGAAATTAAGTTAGTTGAACTCTTTGAACTAGTTTATGGCCTGTGAGATTATTAGCCTTTTGTTTCAGTTTTGAAAGATGAAAATGATTTAATCTCTTAATCTCATGCTTTGATTACTTTTTCTGTGGATCAGATATTTATGGGGAATCACTCCTTCAGTCCTTAAAGTGAGTTTACCGCAGAACCCATATGTGAGACTCTCCATTTCATACCCTCCAGTTCTATTTTAAAATGAAATCTTTTCACAATACAGTCAAACCTCAGTTCTCCAAGATCTGCCATCTCAAACAATTCAGTTCTCCACCAAGTTGTTCAAAAGGGAAAATGCCTCAACTGTGGAACCAAGTTGCTGTTTTTGACCTGACAACCCTTTCATGCTGATACTTCAGCATGACAAAAGACGTCTCTCAGACAGCAAACAGAGGAGAGAATGTTTTTGTTCCTGGGGGGGAAACATCAGCCATGAGCACAATTTTAAAACTTGAAGAGGCCATCAAGAGTGCTAATGTTGCTATGGGGTGAAACAGACAATGAGCACAGGCAATGGAAGAGATTTAAAAAATCAAAAAAACAAAAACAAAACAAAACTGGTGTTGGTTTGGATAAAGGAAAAGCAATTAGCCACTGACAGCATTTTGGAGGCAGTGATAAGTGAACACTTAAAAGACAACCCTAGAACGTGTGCTGAAAGTTGAAAGATGAAACAGAGAGGAGGGCTGGAGGCCGGGGTGCCAGGACACAGGCTTTATTGAAGAGAAGAGTATCACTGCCAGCTGTCTTCCAGAGAAAGAGAGCAAGGGCGGGAGTTCATGCATCTTTTAAGGGGAGGAAAGAGAGGAGATGGGACTTAGGGCACTCAGCACACGCTGATTGGTGGTTTCATGTAAGGCACATGATTAGGGACCTAGGGGGCTTAGGGTATTTGGCAGGTGCTAATGGGTAGTTCAGTGCTCAGGAATGTCTGGCTGCAGGTGGAGTTTACATCCGTCCATCAATTGGAGGAAGGGAGGATCTATCAAAAGTGATTCATTTAAGGCCAGTAAGGGGTGGTTCAATGACTTTAAGAAGACAAGTGTTTGTTTATAGATTAAACAGTACATTAGATATGTTCTGTTTTAAAGAAAGATTAAAATGGAATCATTTGGGGGTTTGGAACAGATTAATTCAATTTACATTATTTATAATGGTGGTGGTGGTGGTGGGGGTGGTGGTGGTGGAGGAGGAGGAGGAGAGATCCCATTTTCGAACAAATCACTTCTCAAACAGCCCTTCACAGCAAATTAAGAACTGAAGTTTGCCTGGCTGGCATGGCTCAGTGGTTGAGTGTTGACCTATCAACCAGGAAGTCACAGTTTCATTCCCAGTCAAGCACACGCCTGGGTTGCAGGTCCATCCCCAGTGGGGGGAGTGCAGGAGGCAGCCCATCAATGATTCTCTCATCACTAATGTTTCTATCTCTCTCTCCCTTTCCATCTCTGAAATATTAATAAATAAAAATCCTATATAATAAAAAGCTAACATGCAAATCTACTGAACAAGGGACAACCAGTCGCTATGATGAGCACTGATCACCAGGAGGCAGATGCTCTCTATCTCTATCTCTATCTCTATCTCTATCTCTATCTCACTTACCATCCCTCTTTCCTTTCCACTCTAAAAGCAATGGGAAAAAATATCTTCAAGTGAGGATTAACAAAAACACAAAAGATTAATTTTCTTCATCAAATCAAAGTTCTAGCCCAAATTAGAGTCCTTTAATGTCTAGGACAAACCATGGTCTCAGGAGGGCAGCTCTGCCCTAGAGGATCTAGGAGCCTTGAGGGGCAAAAGGACCCTGAGGCTTATTTTCAGAAAGGAGGAGCTGGAGGCTGTTTCTGAGAAAAAAAGGAAAATTCATGAAAAAACGTGCTAGAAAAAGGAACTGTAATCTGAGGTCATAGAAGTGTCCTTCCCTTATTTTGCTTCATTTCCCGCTGTGCTTACTGTCACAGACATCGCGCTGAGCTCACAGGGAGAGGGTGAGTGTGTCCCTGCTGATCTGAGCTCTGCAGGCCACAGGGACCCATGTCTTCCTGAAGCGTCTCCAGGGCCCGGGTGGCACTGTCCATGGTGAGAACCCCAGGGAGGTGCTGATGGACAAGCTAAAGAGGAAAAAGGCTCCTTCGAGGAGGCTCTGACAGGGAAGGACTTGCCCTGGGCCACCTTCTGCTCAGGAGGATCCAGGTCTGTTTCCTGCTTCACCATGAAAATGAGAGTCAGGCTGCTAGAGAGGCTGTGCCCTTGCCTGCAGGCTTCTGACACGAGAACCCCGTGATAGACAGGACCAGCCTCCAAGTGACCACCACCCGTGCATCTATCCATCCTGCTGGCCCCGCCATCTCCTCCATCTGCTCAGCTAAGGCCATAGGGAGAAGACGTCATGACTCACACCCTCAGGGCCCTGCTCTGCCTCGGTGAGATGGGAGGGTGAATGGAGTCCTGGTCCGTCAGGGCCCCAGGACTCAGGAGGCTCATGGGGAGAAGGGAGCTGCTCAGGGTTCAGGGCAAATCTCTCATAGAGACTCTCTTCCAGGGCTGAGTGTGGGCCTCAGGACCCCAGTGCAGGCAGGTGAGTCTCCCCAGGTGTCCCAGGTCCCACTCCACCATGGGAACAAAGGACCTCTCCCAAGGCAGCAGAAGCAAGATCTCTCTGACAGATGGGGGGCATCCAGGACTGAGACCTGGGACCAGACATGGGAATGTCCTGTGACCCAGCCTCTGATTCCTTTCAGGGACCCTCCACAAGCCCACCCTCTGGGCTGAGCCAGGCCCTGTAGTCCCCCGGAGGAGCCCCCTGAACATCTGGTGTCAGGGGACCCCAGAGGCTGAGGAGTACCTTCTGGAGAAAGAGGGAAGCCAACCATCATGGAATAGTCAGAAGCCACAGCAGCCCGGAGACAGGGTCAATTTCTTCATCTCACACATGACAGAGTATAATGCAGGGAGATATCGCTGTTACTATCGCAACCTCACTGGCTTGTCAGAGCCCAGTGACCCCCTGGAGCTGGTGGTGACAGGTGAGAGGACACTCAGGGGTCCCAGCCTCAGGCTCTGCCCTCAGGAAGGGAGTCTGCTCTCAGGGTGTCTCCCTCTCATAGACCAGCCCTGGGGGACATGAGGGAGGTGTGAGCCTCATTTAACATGCTGCCTCCTCCTCTCCTAGGATTCTACAGCAAACCCAGCCTCTCAGCCCTGCCCAGCCCTGTTGTGACCTCAGGAGGGAACGTGACCCTCCAGTGTGGCTCAAGGCAGGGATTTGGCAGGTTCCTTCTGACTAAGGAAGGAGATCAAAGGCTCTCCTGGGCCCTGGTCTCACAGCGACAGCCAAGTGGGCAGTTCCAGGCCCTGTTCCCTGTGGGCCCTGTGACTGCCAGCCACAGGGGGATGTTCAGATGCTATGGCTATTACAGGAGCAGCCCCATGGTGTGGTCACTCCCCAGTGATTCCCTGGAGCTCCAGGTCTCAGGTAAGCAGCTCTGTCCTGTCTTCTCTGGGCCCCCAGGTCATCTCTGTCTCTGTCCCCAGCAAGGTCTGAGATGTGATGGCAGTAGGAGGAGGACTGCGTGGAGGGCCATCAGTGAAAGTGTGGACACTGACAGGGACCTCCCTCCCTTGGGGCAGCCAGGCCTTCAGTTTCAGCCAGGCCTGAGGAAGGGAGGAGGTGGCACTACTCCAGTTAAGCTAAGAGGAAGTGAGGTTTGACTGAAGTGACCAGACAGAGGCTCTGCCCCCCGACTTTGGTGGCTCCACCTCAGACCAGAGCATCACTGCTCCTAGGGAGACATCCCACAGGCAGGACCCCAAGAAATGGGGCTGCGTGTGTGTGGGCTCAGCTCTCCGGGGAGGTGAAGTCTGAGAACTTTTCCCTCGGAACCGGGGGGCTGCCTGCCATGACCTGCAGGGGTGCTTTCATTCCTGACATCCTGGGGCACCTGACACCTGGCTTGTCCTAGACCTACTCCAGGTCAGCCCTGTCTGGGCCTGTCCTGCTGCTCCCAGTCACTGTGACCTTGTAGGGACTAAAAGCTGAGGGAGACAGGCAGCAGGTGTACTGAGTATCCACCAGGCCTGGGGCTCAGCTCAGCAAGAAGGGCCACACAATGTTATGGAGACACCAAAGATTTGGAAACTCCCACTTAGCATGTCAGCTCCTCCTGGTTCCACACAGAATCTGTGGGGTTTTTCCACCAAAAGCCATAGTTCGCCTGGTGTCCAGTCTCTAAGCAGAATGGAGAGTCTGTGGGCTGGGAGATGGAGAGGGGGCAGCATTTGGTGCCCAGGCCTGGCTTGTAGCACAAGCACAATGGCTGGGCCAATGGGGGAGGAGAGATAAGGAGAGGTGGAGAGGTAGAGAGAGGACAGGGGACACTCCCTCGGCTAGTCATCCAGAGCCCCTTTGGATGGAATCCCTCACCACACAGGTGGGGCCCTGAGCCTTCTCAGAGCAGGATAGGTGGCTGCTCTGGCCAAGGTGGGACCTGCTGTGGGTAACGGTGCCATCCACACTGTGAAAAGTGTCCCCACCTGTGGGCACCACTCTGCAAGGCCCTGTGCCCCCTGGAGGCCTCCAGGCCCTCAGTGCTCACCTGAGACTCAGGGGGGCCATGGAGGGTTCATGAGGAACTAGGGGCTCCTGCCTAGACACTGTGTGAAATTCACATTTGCTCTCTGCGTTTTCTGTGCATATCTCTCTGTTAATGCTCTTTTGCTGTAAACTTGTAGGCAACAGTTGCATATATAAGTTTAACCTGCAAACATTTATGACTTCCAAAACATGGATTTATTTTTATCTTAATTGGGATTATATTTCTATGTATTAAAAAAAATATATGTATGCCCTAGCTGGCTTGGCTAGGACATACATATATAGTGGATAGAGCATCGGCCTGGGGACTAAAAGATTCCCTGGTTCGATTCCGGTCAAGGGCACATGCCTAGGTTGCGGGCTCAATCCCCAGTAGGGGGTGTGCAGGAAGCAATTGATCAATGAGTCTCTCTTATCATTTATGATTCTATCTCTCTCTATCCCTTTCCCTTCTTCTCCGAAATAAATATACATACATTTAAAACATATATTTGTATTTATGATGAAGAATAACTTTGTCAACAGGAAGTTTCTTATAATAGATGGTTCAAAAAGTTAATTTTTAAAAATATATTTTTATTGATTTCAGAGAGAAAGGGAATGGGATGGGAGGGAGATATAAAAACATGAGTGATGAGCTGAAACCGGTTTGGCTCAATGGATAGAGCATTGGCTTGGGAACTGAAAGGTCCCGGGTTCGATTCTGATCAAGGGCATGTACCATGGTTGCAGGCATATCCCCAGTAGGGGATGTGCAAGAGGCAGCTGATCCATGACTCTATCTCATCGATGTTTCTAACTCTCTATCTCTCTCCCTTCCTCTCTGTACAAAATCAATAAAATAGATTTTAAAAATCATTAAAAAAACATGAGTGATGAGAGAATCATTGATCTGCTGCTTCTTGCATGCCTCACGCAAGGAATGGAGCCCACAACCTCAGCACGTGCCCTGACCAGGAATTTAACCATAACCTCCAAGTTCATAGGTGGACGCTCAAAGACTGACCTATACCATCTGGGCTCAAAATGTTAATTTTTTACTTCAGATGCATTTTTCAGTTTCATTTATAAAATTGTTCTCATTCATAGCTCAAGAATTGCTTAAGGTCTACATACATACATGCATGTATATTTGAAACCAACCCATGAATCCTGGGTCTTCAACTTTGAAACCAACCCATGAATCCTGGGTCTTCAGCATAATATAAGCTCTTTTACCCAGATGAGTTAGCTTCCTTGGTACAGAATTTCACAATGGGCAGAGATGAGAATAACTAATTATGGCCCTGGCTGTGGTCTTCTAGTGGTTAGAGCATCAGCCCAGGCATTATAGGGCTATGAGTTTGATTCCCAGTCAAGGGTCACAGCCTTGATCCTCAGCCCCTGTCGTGGCCTGTGCAGGAGGCAACCAATCGATACATTTCTCCCACATCTGTCTGTCTTTCTGTCTCTGTCTCTCTCTCTCCTCCCCAATCTCTCTGAACATCAATGGAAAAAATATCCTCCATTGAGGATTTAAAACAAACAAACAAACAAACAAACAAACAAACAAACAGTAGATAATGTCTCTAATAAGAAAGCATATTTTTTTCCTCCCATCCTGAATTCTCTGGGTTAAGCCAAGGTGCTCCAAAGTGACTCAGAAGCCAAGTCTAAACTCAAAATTTCCAGGGAGCTGGAAAGAATTCATGAATGCATACAGGACCCTTCTCCAGCAGAGAAAGGGTTCATGGAGGGACTGGTAGCAGTTAGGTCATGAGAAAGGGGAGAATGATGGGGATCCTGGGCTTGAGTGGCATCAACTCCTCACACAGCCCCACTCCTTTCTGGTTCTCAGGAGCAGCCGACACCATCAGCCTCTCACAGAACAACTCAGATCCCACGAGTGGTGAGTAGGAGACACTCTCAGTTATGGGCTCAGCACAGAAGGTCATGTCCTGTCAAGGGGAGGTGGTGCCCTGGGTGACATCCAGGATCTTGGGGTGAGCTCGTCCTGCCCTGACCTCTATGACCTTTCCCCCCACAATTCCCAGCCTCCCACTCACAAGACTACACAGTGGAGAATTCTATCCGGATGGGCGTGGCTGGCTTGGTCCTGATGGCACTCGGGGTGCTGCTATTTTGGTCTCGAAACAGCCAGAATCAGACCCAGGATGCAGCCAGAATGTGAACATGGAGGAGAACAATGCATGGTTCAGAGAGGGGGATCTTGAGAAAGTTCTGGAAGATCATGTGATACATACGCTGGGGGACCTGTTTGCTGCTCCTTGCAGGTGGAGGAGTCATCGCTTATATACAGGGAAAAGGTCTGGACCTTCTGCCCTTGAACTGTGGTCCTTCTCCTCCCGACCACTGAGGCCTGTTACTGCTTGCTGACTTCCCCATTTTGGTGAAATTTGCATCCATCCCTCAGGGTGGGTAGAGGCCCACAAATCCCAATGCTTTCATGGAATATGTTTTCCTGTATTTCTATTTACAAAGACTTTCATGTCTGTACAGAGTCCCCATCACCTGAGTCCAGAGCATGCCGTCTATTGTCATCAATCTACAGAGTACACAATCCATCCTGTAAGAGAGAACTCCACAGGAAGTCCTAATGCTGGTTCTGGACTCCGCTTGCCCTTCACCTGACCTTTCTGTGTACCTAAACCTCACCCTTTAGGATCGAGACCTAGTTCTTTGAAGGGGTTGCCTGATCTGTGCTGCCTCTGAAAACCCCGTTGTCCAAAACGCAGTGCAACACACAGAGGGCGTGTTACCCTTGAAACCTATGTCATGTCATTCACCGATGGCACCCCAATAAATTTAATATAAAAACACTTATTCTTGACATAGTTTACTTTCTCAGGTGTATATGCCCCCTTCGTGGCCAAGGTCAAGTGCCCATGTGAGGTCCTCACACAGACTTGGGAAGTGATACACAAACTGACTTTCACAAAACAGTACAAGCCGATGTCAGACACCATTAATACCACATTGATCGCCCCACAGTGCCCCTAGATCCCCTTCTAGTTGATGTGTAACGATGGTTTCTACTTTCATGTTGGGGCACAGTTTCTGTGAAAACACAAGACCACAATGGTCATCCATCCAAGTGAAATGCACAAAGAAATGTCTTATTATCACTTGTGGGAGAGAATCATGAGAACATAGAATCCTACTATATGACTTGTAAGACTGCCAATTGTATCATCAATTCAGAGACTACATGACACTCATCTAGTCAGAGACATACAGCTACGTCTTTAAGTACATGCTTGGAGAAAATGTGCACATGTGCTTCACGCACAAGGACATTGACAAGAGTTATTCTTATTAGCCCCCCACCCAAAAATACTATAAGATTATATGCACAAGAGAAGAGACATTTTGGTGTCCTGTGTAAAAAGTTATCCAATAAATAGTATCTATCAATCAAAATGCACAACTCGAAATTGCAAGGGTCATGTATATCCATTGTCAAATATAATAACTAATACATTTAGATGAGTATAAAACTGTGGTGTTTCTTTTTTATCATTCCATTTACCCAACATTAAAGAGAAGACATTGCCAAAACTGGTTTGGTTCAGTGGCTAGAGCATCGGCCTGGGGACTGAAAGGTCCCAGGTTTGATACTAGTCAAGAGCATGTACCCTGGTGGTGGGCACATCCCCAATAAGGGGTGTGCAAGAGGCAACTGATAGATGTTTCTCTCTCATCAATGTTTCTAACTCTCTATTCCTCTCTCTTCCTCTCTGTGAAAAATCAATAAAATAAATTTTAAAAAATAAATAAAGAGGAGACATTAAAGTAAAGGAGACATTGTGTATTATTAAGGAATGTATAGCTCAGATAAACCTTACAAATAAAGGAATGAAAAGAATTACAGGAAATCCATGATGATTACAAGTTGGGAAATGTTGGGTGGTTTTGTTCAGGATGGAAACCACGGAGTCTTTTGGAATCATGGCCGCCTTCTTCTCAATGATCATTGGATGACTCAAAAGTCTACTTGTCATTACTCACAAATAGAGCATTTCTGTTCTATGACCCTCATTATTTCCCACACAAGTTAGTGGGGTGCAGACAAACTGGGGGCGGGGGGGACAGCCACACCCTTCATGGGTGACCACATCTACCACTACGTGGTTGTTGATCACGTGCAGCAAACCCTTCCCATGTCTACATTGTGTTTTCCACACTCATGGCCTCACCTGTCACATCAGCCCCACCTGAGTCCAATCCCACAGGGAGTCTTTCCAGGTGAGAAACTGGGGCTCTGAAGGAAGCAAATGGCCAATAGCACCTGAGATGCCATTCAGAATTTAAACTGGGCCCATGAGAGATTCTGACCCACAATGGCCCTAGAATGTGAATTGGGCATGAAGCCCAGCTTTGTGGATCTGAGCTGATTTAGAGGTGGGGTTTACCACCATCAGGTGGTGGTTTAAGTCACACCCCAGGAGAGGATTCAGATTGAGGCTGATTCTAATGGAGACTATTCTTCATGTGCTCTTTAATGTATTTGTTCTCAATTTTTGTGCTCCGGCCAAGGGCTGTCACTTCTCTGCTAGACTCCCAGACTTCCACAAGGAAACCCTCATCTGTGGATGGTTGTCAGAATTGATGTAGAATTCAGGCATGATGGTAGAAATCGCTGCTTATGCAATCCTCCTGATGTCTCTTTGGCTGTCTACTCTGCCTTTCTGACAGCCTCCAAGTCTTGATATAAGTCCATTATTCTCTTCCTTAATAATACATAAATTCAAGCAACTATTTTATGACTTAGCATATCACTTATTTCAGGCTGGTTTGAGGCTTTTCATGTCTTCTTAGGGTTGACTGCTAATTAAACTGCAACCTACTCAGGGTACATAATGCATATAAGAGCAGTTTGAACATATGTAAAGAAGCTATCGGTTTAGCCAATTAAATGATAAATATTTGTCTTGAACATGAATTTTTCCTGTTGCTATTTGCATTATTTTATTTACATATTACAAATAACTTTGTACATATTTATATAATATAAATAATACAAAGATTAATAAGTTGTATATATTAGACCAGGCATAGTTGTCATTTGCTCTTACAAAAAGCTTTTTTCATCCATTTCCTTGGTCTTATAAATGTTCAGTTGACTCTCCAATTTTGTACAGACTTTATGGATGTCAAGGTCATGTGATGAGTGTTTTTAATATAGTATTTTAAAAACTAAAATGAATTTTATAACACACTATTGCATCATATTGTTGAATGTTTATATAGCAATCAGCTAATTTTATTAAATAATAATAACACATTCTTCATTCATACAACATACTCTTTAATGATTTTGTTTGGGATAAGAGTGTATGGCTGCATACATCTGGTTTTACTGGCCCGGATGTGTCCTTTGATCTAACCTTTGAGCCAGTCCATTAATTTATTAATGTTCATAATAAAACATTTTAATAGTTACCACCTCTTATTTAAGTAGGAGTTTTCTGTTAAGTAGCTTTTGACCTTTAATGAAAGATTTTCAATCATTTTTAATTTTTCAACTACAGTTGACTCACAATTCAATATTAGTTTCAGGTGTACACTCTGGTGATTAGACATTGTATAATTTTCTAAGTAATCATCCTGATAAATCTTATACCCATCAGACACCATACATAGATATTGGAATATTATTGACTATATTCTCTATGCTGTACTTACAATTCCCATAGACTATTCTGTAACAATCAATTTGTATTTATTAATACCCTCACCTTTTTCACCCAGCCCCACTCCTGGCTCATCTAGTGAGAATCAATTTGTTCTCTGAGTCTATGAATTGGTATCCATTCAGCTTGTTAATTTATTTTGACCTTTAGATTCAATTGTTGATGGATATGTATTTATCACTCATATTTGTTTTATCACTCATATTTATTTCTTCTTCTTCTTCTTCTTCTTCTTCTTCTTCTTCTTCTTCTTCTTCTTCTTCTTCTTCTTCTAGAAGACCCTTTAAAATTTCCTGCAATACAGTTTTGGTAGTAACCCCACTCCACCCATTTTGCAGCCTCACCCAAGCTGTTAAGATTGGCTTGTCCTGCCTCAGGGCTCAGTCTTTCCTAAAATCTCTCAAACAAGCAGCAGCTGGTGTTCCTTTGCCACATAACACTCATAGGAGACACAAGACTTAGCAATAGAAGCAGCCTGCCTGGTTTCATGGCTTGGCCTCTTTAGGGTATTTCCAAGCCCAACACAAGAAGCAACCATCTACAGATCACTCTGTAGCTCCTGTCAGGTGGCCCAGGCATTGCCTCACTTTACACATCCCTGGAGACCTCAGAACCACTACATCCAGT
This sequence comes from Pipistrellus nathusii, assembly GCA_963693515.1. Lineage (NCBI taxonomy): Eukaryota > Metazoa > Chordata > Mammalia > Chiroptera > Vespertilionidae > Pipistrellus > Pipistrellus nathusii. The sequence continues at coordinate 47,604,332 of OY882872.1, read as the reverse complement.
GAACAGCTTCAGATAATACAATTCTACACATCCCCCAGAGACACACTCAAGAAGCAGACTCAGTGATCACCTAAGCCCCACTGAAGCAAGTCCTGTTCCAAGGGGTATCTCGGACATAGCTGCTCCTCATTTTTAGTTACATCTGGTCCTCACAGCCAATTGGCCTGGAGGTCAATTCCTCCCAGTGTTATCAATAGCAATCAAGACTCAACTATCGATACAACACGACAGTGCACAAAGCCCACACATGGGTGCACCTAGAGTGCCAGGTCAAGTAACTTGGGAGGCTGAGCCACTGGGCCCTATAAGATACCTACTATGGAAGGTCACCCTGCCAATTCCAGGGAACATAGCAGCTCTACATAATACCTAGAAACAAGCACAGGGAAGTAGCACAAATGCAGAGACAGAGAAACATGTCCCATATGAAGGAAGGGAAGAAATTTCCAGGAAAAGAACTAAATGAAATGAAAGCAAACAAACTACTAGATGCAGAGTTCAAAACAATGGTTATAAGGTTGTTCAAGGATCTTAATGAGAGCTTCCAGGGGCTTAATGAGAATTTCAAGAATCTTAGTGAGAACATCAAAGACACTAAATAGAACCAATTAGAAATTATACATACACTCACTGAAATAAAGAATCATTTACAAGGTTTCATCAGCAGAGTACAGGATGTCAAGAATTAAATCAGCAATTTGAAATATGAGGGAGCATAAAACGCCCAATCAGAAAAGCAAACAGAATCTAAAAATGATAGTCTAAGGAGCCTCGGGAACAATTTCCAGCATAGCAACATTCACATAATGGAGGTGCCAGAAGGGGAAGAGACAAAACAAGATATGGAAATGCTATTGGGAGAAACAGTGACAGAAATCTTCCCCTACCTGGTGAAAGAAATAGACTTACAAGTCTAGGAATCACAGAGAGTCCCAAACAAAAGGAACCTCAAGAGTCCTACACCACGACACAACATAATTAAAATTCCAAGGGTTAAAGAAAAAGATATAATCTTAAAAGCAGTGAGAAACGCAGTTATCTACAAGATACTGCCCATATGACTGTCAGCTGATTTCTCAACACAACGTTTACAGACCAGAAGGAAATGGCATGAAATACTCAAAGTGATACATAGCAAGGATCTACAACCAAGATTACACTACCCAGCAAAGCTCTCATTTAGAATTGGAAGTCAGATAAAGAGCTTCACAAAGAATAAAAGGCTAGAGGACTTCATCGCCACCAAACTAATATGAAATGTGAAGAAGATGAAGAAGAAGAAGAAGAAGAAGAAGAAGAAGAAGAAGAAGAAGAAGAAGAAGAAGAAGAAGAAGAAGAAGAAGAAGAAGAAGAAGGAAAAAAAGAATAAGAAACAAGAAAATGGCAATAAATACATATCTATCAACAATTGATCTAAAAATCAAAATAAACGATTCAGAAATCTAATGAACAAAATAAACTGATGAAAATAAAAGAAAACTTGAGGTATGGACTGATGAATCTCAGAGGGAAGAGGGCAGGGGTCAGAAAGACATTAGCCAAAGAACTTATAGGAACATGTGTATTACCAATGGACACAGCTAATGGGGTAATGAAGGCTTGGGACAGGGCAGGAACCAGGTGGAGGGGCACAATAGTGAGGAAAAGTGTGATATCTGTAATACTTTCAACAGTAAGCATTTAAAAAAAAAAAGTGGGTCTCATGTAAACAACAAAAATAATAAATATGAATAAATAAATAAATATTCTGTTTTAAGTCAAAATCAGAACTCTACTCTAAATCAGTATCATAAAGCTTGAAGGCTGGACCATGGGATGGGGAGGAGACTTTAACCCCAGGAAACAAGGGGCACTGAGGAGGAAAATTGCCTCAGAAGCTTGTCCCCAAGAAAGTGCCGTTGATGTTGTGACAGAAAAAAAAGAAGAAGAAGAAAAGTGGTTATGATAGGAATGAAGCCACACTCTGGGGCCAGGAGAAGTGACTTGTTTCCTTCCCTTATTTCCCTGCATTTCCCTCCATGCTCAGTGTCAAGGTGACATCGCCCTGAGCTGCACAGGGAGAGGGTGATTGTGTCCCTGCTGATCTGAGCTCTGCAGGCCAAAGGGACCCACGTCTTCCTGAAGCGTCTCCAGGGCCTGGGAGATACTCTCCATGGTGAGGACTACAGGGAGGTGCTGATGGATGGGCTGAGGAGGAAAGAGACCCCGTGGGGGAGGCTCTGACCGGTAAGGACGTGCCCTGGGTCACTTGACCTGCCAGGGGCGTCTCAGGAATCTCTCTGTGTATTTCGTGCTTCACCATGGAAACCAGATGCAGGCTTCTGGGAAGGGAATATTCCCTTTTCTGGGGTTGCTGATGTGAAAACCTCATCATAGGGAGGGCCAGACTCCCAGCGGCCACCCTCTGTGTATCTGTCTGTCCAGAGGACACCTTGGCCTCCTGTATCTGCATGGCTCGGTGCAAAGAGAGAAGACACCATGACTCTCACCCTCAAGGCCCTGCTCTGCCTCGGTGAGATGGGAGGGTGAATGGAGTCCTGGTCCGTCAGGACCCCAGGACTCAGGAGGCTCATGGGGAGGAGGGTGTTGCTCAGGGTTCAGGGCAAATCTCTCACAGGGACTCTCTTCCAGGGCTGAGCGTGGGCCTCAGGACCCCAGTGCAGGCAGGTGAGTCTCCCCAGGTGTCCCAGGTCCCGCTCCTCCCTGGGCACAAGGGCCACCCCATAGGTAGCAGCAGAAGGACAGTGCTCTGAGGTAACAGACAAATAACACCTGGGAAGGTCCTGAGCTGAGAGTTAGGACTGAGGGTGGGAATGTCTTAGAACCCAGCTACTGATTTTTTTCTAGGACCCCTCACCAAACCCACCATCAGGGCTGAGCCAGGCCCTGTGATCCCTTTTGGGAGACCCGTGACCATCTGGTGTCAGGGGACACCAGGGGCTGAGGAGTACCATCTGGATAGAGAGGGAAGCCCAGCACCATGGAAAAGAATGGATCTACTGGAGCCTGGGGACAAGGCCAAGTTCTCTATCACACGCATGACAGAGCAGGATGCAGGGATATATCGCTGTTACTATGGCAGCTCCACTGGCCGTTCAGATCTCAGTGACCCCCTGGAGCTGGTGGTGACAGGTGAGAGGACACTCAGGGGTCCCAGCCTCAGGCTCTGTCCTCAGGAAGGGGGGGTCTGCTCTCAGCTGTCTCCCTCTCACAGCCCAGTCCTGGGGGGCATGTGGGAGGTGTGAGCCCCATTTAACAGGCTTTCTCCTCCTCTCCTAGGATTGTACATCAGACCCAGCCTCTCAGCCTTGCCCAGCCCTGTCATGACCTCAAGAGGGAACGTAACCCTTCAGTGTGGCTCAAGGCAGGGATTTGACAGGTTCCTTCTGACTAAGGAAGGAGATCACAGGCTCTCCTGGGCCCTGGACTCACAGCCACAGCCCAGTGGAGGGTCCCAGGCCCTTTTCCCTGTGGATCCTGTGACCTCCAGTCACATGTGGAGGTTCAGATGCTATGGCTGCTACAGGGACAACCCCCAGGTGTGGTCACTCCCCAGTGATGCCCTGGAGCTCCTGATCCCAGGTGAGTACCCTCCTGGTCCCATACATGGTCCCGCATATATTGTTGCCATCTTTTCTGGGAGGAGAGCCTCATGTGAGAGCATATGGGTGAGGGGACTACGGGGCTCCTGGACAAGACACACACACAGAGAGCCAGCATGAGAGAATGGGGTTATGGGAGAAGCAGACCCTGTCATTCATGTCTGCTCTCCCCAGGTGAGTCTGGGAAGCCCTCCCTCCTGAGCCAACAGGGCCCCATCGTGGCCTCAGGACAGAACCTGACCCTCCAGTGTCGCTCTGATGTCAGCTATGACAGATTCGCTCTGCACAAGGAGGGGGGACGGGACCTCCCCCAGGGCCTTGCCCTGCAGCCCCAGGCTGGGCTCTCTCAGGCCCATTTCCCCGTGGGCACTGTGAGAAGCTCCCAGGGAGGGCAGTACCGATGCTACGGTGGATACAACCTCTCCTCTGAGTGGTCGGCCCCCAGCGACCCCCTGGACATCCTGGTGGCAGGTGAGGAGCCAGTGGGTTCATTCAGGGACCCAGACTCTGCACAGGCCCTGCTGGGGGTGGGGTTGTCTCAGGTGGTGAGGCCAGAGTGAAAGTGTAGGCCCCAGGGAGGGAGAGAGACAGAGAGGCAACAGGTGGGAGGGGAGAGTGGAGACTCAGAGAAACAGAGACAGACAGATAGGAGAGTCCTCAGAGAGAGGCCTGGTGACTCTCAGGGCAGAACAAGTGGGACAAGCAGCCCTCACTCTCCCTCCCTCTTTCTCTCTAGGATGGCTGCCTGACACACCCTCCCTCTCGGTGCAGCCAGGCCCCAGCGTGGCCTCAGGAGAGAACGTGACCCTGCTGTGTCAGTCACAGAGCCACACGGACACTTTCCTTCTGTCTAAGGAGGGGGCAGCCGATCCTCCCCTGCATCTGAGATCAGAGCACCGAGCTCAGCAGTACCAGGCAGAGTTCTCCATGAGTCCTGTGACCTCAGCCCACCGAGGCACCTACAGGTGCTACAGCTCACTCAGCTCCTCCCCCTTCCTGCTCTCACACCCCAGTGAGCCCCTGGAGCTCCTGGTCTCAGGTGAGGAGCCCTGACCCTGTCTGCTGAGCTGTCAGCTCTGGGTCTTCTCTCAGAACAATCATGGCCTGAGAGGGACGAAGGGGCTCTAGGGATGGACATCCGGAGGAGATCTGACACTCAGAGACCCGCCTGCCCCTGCTCAGCCCTCCCCATCACCTGGGTTCAGAAGGTTCCAGGTGGATAGTGGAAGGGCCTAAGGGCCACAGGGCAGAGGCAGGAGGATCTGAGTGAGGTGGGGACTCCAGGGTGGCCCCCAAGTCTCACCCTTGCTGTCCTCCCTCCCAAGACCCTCTGGGATCCCACCTCTCCACCCACAGGGACCATGTCCACAGCTCATGAATTCTGGGTCCCCTTTGCTCAGAGAGGGCACTGCTCACTCCAGTGCATTTCTGAGTCTCTTAGAGGATCTAATGTCACCCCCCGCCCTTCCCGCCCCCCCTCCCCCCACAATGCCTAAGACTATTTGTGCCCCAGGGAGCTAGGAGTCCTGGAGAAATTTCGGGGAACTACAGGGTTCCAATATCTCTGAGGATTCACCCCCACCCCATGGAGTCAGGCCTAAGAGGGAGAAGTGAGGCAGGTGATAGGTGGGGTGGTCATGGCAGAGGGAGATGTGGGGGCAGGCCCAAGCTGATGTGGGGTGAGAGGCCAGAGAGGTGGAGAGAGGACAGGGGGACACTCCCTCAGCTGCTCATTTCCAGAGCCCCTTGGGTGGAAACCCTCACCACACAGGTGGAGCCCTGAGCCTTCTCAGAGCAGGACAGGTGGCTTCTCTGGCCAAGGTGGCACCTGCTGTGGGTGATGGTGCCGTCCCCACTGGACACCCTGCTGCAGTGAGTAGTGTCCCCACCTGTGAGCACCGCTCTGCAAGGCCCTGTGTCCCCCTGGCGACCTCCAGGCCCTCAGTGCTCACCTGAGACTCAGGAGGACCATGGAGGGCTCATGAGGAACTGGGGGCTCCTGCCCAGACTCTGTGTGAAATTCCCGTTTGCTCTCTGTGTTTTCTGTGCCTATCTCTCTGTTAATGCTTTTCTGCTGGGAAGTTGTAGGCAATACTTGCATATATCATTTTAATCTGCAAGCATTCATGCCTTCGAGAACATAGATTTATTCTTATTTTAACTGAGATCATATTAAATTTATGTATTTATTATGAAGAACCAGTGTTTGTTTACTTGAAGTTTCTTATAAAAGAATAGAAGCGTGATGCATGAAATCTGTGCACTGGGTGGGTCCCTCAGCCTGGCCCACAGCCTCATGCAGTCCAGGGTCCCTCCCGAAGCCTGGCTCAGGCCTTCTGGCTAAGTGGAGCTCCCCCTGTGGAAGCACATTAACCACCAAGGGGCAGCTCCTGTATTGAGTGTCTGCCCCCTGTTGGTCAGTGTGCAATATAGTGCCAGTCCTTCCACCATTCATTCAATTTGCATATTATCCTTTTATGATATAGGTAGCTTCAAAACATTAAATTTTTAAAAATGCATTTTCATTGATTTTAGAGAGGAAGGGAGAGGGAACATCCATGATGAGACAGAATCATTTATCAGCTGCCTCTGCACGCCCCACACAGTGCCGAGGGTTTGATTCCCAGTCAATGGATCACAGGTTTGATTCCTAGTCCCTCCACAGGCCTTGTGGAGGAGGCAACTGATCCATGGGTCTCTCACACATCAATGTATTTCTCTTCCTCTCCCTCTCTCTTCATCCCCTCATCCCTTTTACTCTCTCTGAATATCAATGGGAAAAAAATTACCTCCGGTGAGAATTTTAAATAACTAAAGGCTCACTATTTTCCAAATCATGAGCCTCCAAAGTGACTCAGAAGCAAAGTCTAAACTCAAGTTTTCCAGAGAGCCTGAAAGAATCCATGAAAGCAGCCAGGACCCTTCTCCAGCAGAGAAAGGGTTCATGGAGGGACTGGTAGCAGTTAGGTCACGAGAAAGGGGACAGTTATGGGGACCCTGGGCTTGAGTGGCATCAACTCCTCACACAGCCCCACTCCTTTCTGATTCTCAGGAGCAGCTGACACCATCAGCCCCTCACAGAATAACTCAGACCCCAAGAGTGGTGAGTAGGAGACAAGTTCTTTTATGGGTTCATGTCCTGTGAAGGGGAGAGGATTCCCTGGGTGGACATCTAGGGCCCTGGGGTGAGCTCGTCCTGCCCTGACCCCTGTGACCCCTTTTCCCTACAATTCCCAGCCGCCCACCGCCAAGACTACACCGTGGAGAATTCCATCCGGATGGGCGTGGCTGGATTGGTCCTGATGGCACTCGGGGTGCTGCTATTTTGGTCTCGAAACAGCCAGAATCAGACCCAGGATGCAGCCAGGATGTGAACAAGGAGGGGAACAATGCATGGTTCAGAGAGGGGTATCTTGGGGAAGTTCTGGACGATCATGTGATACATATGCTGAGGGACCTGTCTGCTGCGCCTTGCAGGTGGAGGAATCATCACTCATGTGCAGGAACAAGGTCTGAACCTTCTGCCCTTGAACTGTGGCCTTTCCCCTCCTGACCACAGTGAGGCCTGTTCCTGGTTCCTGACTCTCCCCATTTTGGTGAAATTAGCATTTATCCCATAGAGTAGGAACATCCCACAAATCCCTACACTTTCATGGAATACATTTTCTTTTATTTCTATTTACATGGACTTTCGTGTCTATATGGAGTCCTCTTCACCTGAGTTCAGAGCATGCCATCTACTGTCACCCATCTACAGAGCACACAATCCATCCTGTAAGAGAGAACTCCACAGGAGATCCACACGCCCCTCACTTGCCTCTGAGGCCACCTGTGTGCTTTCTGCAGAAGCCTCAACCTTTGGGATGGAGACCTGGTTGTTTGAAGGGGTTGCCTGGACTGTACTGCCTCTGAAAACCCCATTGTCCACAACACAGTACAACACACAGATGATGTGTTACACACGTGCCCCTGAAAACCCCATTGTCCACAACACAGTACAACACACAGATGATGTGTTACACACGTGCCCCCTTGAAACCTATGTCATGTCATTTACCAATGGCACCCCAATAAATTTAATATAAAAAAATCACTCATTCCTGTCATTTGCCATTTCCTCTGGTGTATATGCCCCCTTCATGGCCAAGGTCAAGTGCCCATGTGAGGTCCTCACGCAGACTTGGGATGTGATGCACAAACTGTCTTTCACAAAGCGGTACAAGCCGATGTGGGACAACGTTAACACTACATTGATCGCCCCACAGTGTGTCTATGCCTCTTCCCGTCGATGTGTCACGATGGTTTCTACTTGAAGGTTTGGGCACGGTTCCTGTGAAAACACAAGAGCACAATCCCCACCTATCCAGGTGAGATGCACAATGGAATGTCTTAATATCACTTGTGGGAGAGAATCGTGAGTCCATAGAATCCTACTGCATGACTTGTAGGAGTATCAATTGTATTCAACAATTCAGAGACTACATGACACTCATCTAGTTAGGGACACACAGCTTCAACTTTAAGGACATATCATAGAGAAAATATGCACATGTGCACCATACACAAGGACATTGAAAAGAGTTATTCTTTTTCCCAACCCTCTCCATCAAGAAAACTACTATAAAACTACATGCATCAGAAAAGAAAAGAGAAACGTCGGTGTTATGTGTAAAAATTCAGATGGTTTATGTCAACCAACACGTACAAATTGAAATCACAAAGGTCATGTATCATATATCCACTTTCACACATCATAGCTAATACAGGTAGAAGAAAATAAAACTGTGTGTTTGGAACTATTCTATTTACCCAACATTTAAAGGGGGACATTAGATGAGTGAGATTGTGTCCTACTGGATATACTTATAAGAATCAAAAATGAGAAAAGCAATAATCTTTATGCTGAAAGGCATGGTGAACAACATAGACTGATGAACAAGAACAGACCCAGAGATAAGGAGCCATGGGTCAGACTGTTTGGACTCAAAGGGAGTGAGGAGTAAAAGGGAGAGATCAACCAAAGGACTTATGTGCACATATACGAGCCTAACCAGTGGTCAAGAACAATAGGGGGGTGGGGACAAGAGTGGGGAGGGGAGTGGGGGATTGGAATGGGGGATTGAGGACAAATATGTGATACCTTAATCAATAAAGAAATTAATTAAAGAAACAAAAGAAAGAAAAACCTTCAAGAAATAAAAGGAAAAATAAAAAAGAGACATTAAAGAAAAGAAGACATTGTGTATTATTTAGGAACAGATAACTAAGATAAACCACACAAATAAAAGAAATAAAGGAATTCCAGAAAATCCATGGTGATGGTTACAAGTTAGAAAATGTTGGCAGGTTTTGTTCAGGATGGAAACCACAGAGTCTTCTGGAATCATGGCCACTTTTTTCTCAATGTTCATTTGATGACTCATAAGTCTACTAGTCACTACTCACAGATAGAGCATTTCTGTTCTATGACCCTCATTATTTCCCACACAAGTTAGTGGGGTGCAGACGAACTGGGGTGGGGGGGGACAGCCACACCCTTCACGAGTAATCACATCTACCACTACGTGGTTGTTGATCACGTGCAGCAAACCCTTCCCATGTCCACATTGTGTTTTCCACACCCATGGCCTCACCTGTCTCATCAGCCCCACCTGAGTCCAATCCTACAGGGAGTCTTTCCAGGTGAGAAACTGGGGCCCTGAAGGAAGCAAATGGCCAATAGCACCTGAGATGCCATTCAGAATTTAAACTGGGCCCTAGCCGGTTTGGCTTATTGGATAGAACATGGGAGTACAAACTGGTGGGTCCTGGGTTCTAATCCAGTCAAGGGCACGTGTCTAGTTTGAGGGCTTGATCCTCAGGAGGGGGCATACAGGAGGCAGCTTCCCAATGATTCTCTCAACAATGATGCTCTCATTTCCCTCTCCCTCTTCTTTCCTCTCAGAAATCAATAATTTTTTTTTTAAGTATATTTAAAAAAGAGAATTTGAACGAGGCCCATGAGAGCTTCGGCCCCACCATGGCCCTAGAATCTGAATTGTTGTCAAGCCCAGCATTGTGGATGTGGGGGCGTGATTTCAGAGATGGGGTTCACATCCATCAAGTGGTGGTGTTCTGTCACACCTCTGGAGTGGATCAAAGATTGGGATTGGTTCCGAAAGAAACTCTTCTTCATATCCTCTTTCATGAGTATATTCTCAAAATTTTGCTCTGGCCAAGTGTTCTACCTTCTCTGCTAGACTCCCACACTTCCACAGGAGAACCCTCATCTGTGGGTGGTTGTCAGAATTGATGTTGAATGAAGGCATGATGGTAGAAATCCCTTGTTCTGCAAGCCTGCTAATGTCTCTCTGGATGTCTGCCCTTCCTTTCTGACAGCTTTCAAGTTTTGATATGATATAAGTCCATCATTCTCTTCCCTAATCATACATAAATTCAGGCAACTATTTTCTGATTTCACATGTCACTTATTTCAGGCTGGTTTGAGACTTTTCATATCTTTTAGGGCTGACTGCTTAATTAAATTGCAACGTTCTTAGGAACATAATGTACATGAGAACAATTTGAACAGATGTAAAGAGACTATCTGATTAGCCTATTACATGCTAAATACTGTAGGTACAATAAGAGCCTTAAATACACAAATTCCTCCCGTTGCTACATACATTACTTTATTATTTATTTATTACAAATAATTTTATGCATTTTTGTATAATGTGTATAATACAAAGTTTTTTAACTTGTACACATTAGATCAAGCATTTGTGTCATTTGTTTTTATAAAAAGTTTTTTTTCCACCCATTCCATTGATCTTATAAATGTTCAGTTCAGTCTCCAATTATCTACAGACTTTTTGTACTTCAAGGACATGTCATAAGATCAGTGGCTGCTGCAAAGTATTTGTAAAGCAAAAATGAATTTTATAACACATTTTTGTGTCATATTGTTGAATATTTATATAGCAGCCAGCTAATGTTATTGAATACACATTTGTTATTTATTCAATGTACCCTTTAATGATTTTGTTTGGGATCGGATTGGATGGCTGCATACATCTGATTTTGCTGTTGGGTGTTCTCTGACCTAACCCTTAAGCCAGTCCATTAATCTTTTAATGTTTGGTAATAAGTTAAAACATTTTAATAGCTACCACCTCTTATTGAAGTAGGAGTTTTCTGTCAAGTAGCTTTTAACCTTTAATTAAAGTTCTCTAATCATTTTTTTATTATTCAACTACAGTTGATATACAATTCAATATTAGTTTCAGGTGTACACCCTGGTGATGAGACATTATATAATTTCCTAAGTGATCATCCTGATAAATCTTATATCCATCTTGACACCATACATAGATATTGGAATATTATTGACTATAATTATTCTATGCTGTACATACATTCCCATGACTCTTCTGTAACAACCGATTTGTGCTTTTTAATCCCCTCACTTTTTTCAACCATCACCCACACCCCCCCTCATCGGGTGAGAATCAATTTGTTTTCTGAATCTGTGAGTTTGTATCCACTCAGCTTTTTAATTTATTTTGATTTTTAGATTCAATTATTGATGGATATGTATTTATTGCCTTTTTATCACTCATATTTATTATCTTTTCTTCTTCTTCTTCTTCTTCTTCTTCTTCTTCTTCTTCTTCTTCTTCTTCTTCAAGAACTTAATGATAGGGAAGCAAACAAACTACTTGATACAGAATTCAAAATAATGGTTATAAGGTTGCTCAAGGATCTTAATGAGAGCTTCTAGGGTCTGTTGTAGGCAGCGAAAAAATAATACTAAAACATAACTAAGTAAATATATTACATAATTAATACATATTTTATTTTATTTAAGTCAAAATCAGAACTATAACCCAAATCAACGTGCCCTAATGCTTGAAGGCTGGACCACAGGTTGAAGGGGAGACTTTAACACAGGAAATGAGGGGCACTAAGGAGGAAGTATGACTCAGAAGCTTGTCCCCAAGAAGTTTCAGTAGATGCTGTGGCCAAGGATAAGAGAGAGAGGTCCAAGAGGGAGGCTGTGATAAAAAAAAGAAGAAGAAGAAGAAGAAGAAGAAGAAGAAGAAGAAGAAGAAGAAGAAGAAGAAGAAGAAGAAGAAGAAGAAGAAGAAGAAGCCACACTCAGGGCCGGAAGAGACGTCTTTCCTTCCCTTATTGCCCTGCATTTCCTTCTGTGCTCACTGTCACAGGGACATCGCCCTGAGCTGCACACGGAGAGGGTGAATGTGTCCCTGCTGATCTGAGCTCTGCAGGCCCCAGGGGCCCACGTCTTCCTGAAGCGTCTCCAGGGCCCGGGTGGCACTGTCCATGGTGAGGACCCCAGGGAGGTGCTGATGGATGGGCTGGGGAGGAAGGAAACCCCGTGGGGGAGGCTCTGACCCTGGGCCACCGCACCTGCAAGGCGAATCTCAGGACTCTGCAGATCTATATCCTGCTTCACCATGGAAACCAGAAGCAGGCTCTGGGAAGGGAATGTTCCTCTTTCTGTGGGGCTGTTGACATGAGAGCCTGTGACCAGGAAGGCCCGCCTCCGAGGGCCACACCCTTTGTGTCTGTCTGTGCAGAGGACACCGTGGCCTCTTCCATTAGCTCAGCACGGTACAGAGAGAGGAGACACCATGACCCCTACCCTCACGGCCCTGCTCTGCCTCGGTGAGATTGGGGGGGGGGGGAGCCCTGGTCTGTCAGGACCCAGGACTCAGGGGGCTCATGGGGAGGAGGGAGCTGCTCAGGGTTCAGGGCAAATCTCTCACAGGGACTCTCTTCCAGGGCTGTGTGTGGGCCTCAGGACCTCAGTGCAGGCAGGTGAGTCTCCCCAGGTGTCCCAGGTCCCACTCTTCGCTGTGGAAGAGGGACCACACCACAGGCAGCCTGGGATGGAGAAGAGCAGTTCTGGGCTGACAGACGGGGAACGTTGGGGAAAGTCCTTGGCTGAGAGCTCTGAACTGAGGGTGGGAATGTCTTAAAACCCAGCTACTGGCTTCCTTCCAGGGACCCTCCCCAAACCCACCATCAGAGCTGAGCCAGGCCCTGTGATCCATTCTGGGAACCCCGTGACCATATGGTGTCAGGGGACCCCAGGGGCTGAGGAGTTTCGTCTGGTTAGAGAGGGAAGCCCAGCACCATCGAAATGGCGGGATCTACTGGAGCCTGAGGACAAGGCCAAGTTCTCCATCAGACACATGACGGAGCACGATGCAGGGAGATATCGCTGTTACTATAACAGCCCTGCTGGCTGGTCAGAGCGCAGTGACCCCCTGGAGCTGGTGGTGACAGGTGAGAGGACACTCAGCGGCCCCAACCTCAGGCTCTGCCCTCAGGAACGGGGTCTGCTCTCAGGGTGTCTCCCTCTCACATTCTAGCCCTGGGGGACATGAGGAAGGTGTGGGCCCATTTAACACACTACCTCCTCCTCTCCTAGGATACTACAGCGAACCCCGCCTCTCAGCCCTGCCCAGCCCTGTCGTGCCCTCAGGAGGGAACGTGACCCTCCACTGTAGCTCATGGCAGGGATTTGGCAGGTTCATTCTGACTAAGGAAGGAGCTCACAGGCTCTCCTGGGCCCTGGACTCACAATACGCCAATGAGAAGACTCAGGCCCTGTTCCCTGTGGGCCCCTTGACCCCCAGCCACAGGGGGACTTTCAGATGCTATGGCTGCGACAGGCACAGACCCCACGTGTGGTCATATCCTAGTGAGCCCCTAGAGCTGCTGGTCTCAGGTGAGTCCCATTATTGTCACATCCATGGATTGAGGCACCAGACACATTATTGGCTTCTTTGCTGGAAGGGAAGCCCCTTGTGAGAGATGACGGGTGGGGAGGTACAGAGGCTCCTGGACCGGAGACACAGAGAGAGACAACGAGACCTGGGGGCCAGGAGAGGTAAAAGGGTTTATGGGAGGAGCAGCCCTTGCAATTCACATATGGTCTCCCCAGGTGAGTCTGGGAAGCCCTCCCTCCTGAGCCAGCAGGGCCCCATCGTGGCCTCTGGACAGAGCCTGACCCTCCAGTGTCGCTCTGATGTCGGCTATGACAGATTCGCTCTGCACAAGGAGCGGGGACGGGACCTCCCCCAGAGCCTTGCCCTGCAGCCCCAGGCTGGGCTCTCTCAGGCCCACTTTCCCCTGGGCACTGTGAGAAGCTCCCAGGGAGGGCAGTACCGATGCTACGGTGGATACAACCTCTCCTCTGAGTGGTCAGCCCCCAGCGACCCCCTGGACATCCTGGTGTCAGGTGAGGAGTCACTGGGTTCATTCAGGGACCCAGACTGCACAGGCCCTGCTGAGGGTGGGGGTGTCTCAGGTGGTGAGGCCAGAGTGAAAGTGTAGGCCCCAGGGAGGGAGAGAGACAGAGAGGCAGTGGGTGGGAGGGGAGAGTGGAGACTCAGAGAAGCAGAGACAGACAGATAGGAGAGTCCTCAGAGAGAGGCCTGGTGACTCTCAGGGCAGAACAAGTGGGACAAGCAGCCCTCACTCTCCCTCCCTCTTTCTCTCTAGGATGGCTGTCTGACACACCCTCCCTCTCGGTGCAGCCAGGCCCCAGCGTGGCCTCAGGAGAGAACGTGACCCTGCTGTGTCAGTCACAGAGCCACACGGACACTTTCCTTCTGTCTAAGGAGGGGGCAGCCGATCCCCCACTGAGTCTGAAAGCAGAGCACCTAGCTTGGCAGTACCAGGCAGAGTTCTCCATGAGTCCTGTGACCTCAGCCCATAGGGGAACCTACAGGTGCTACAGCTCACTCAGCTCCTCCCCCTTCCTGCTCTCACACCCCAGTGAGCCCCTGGAGCTTCTGGTCTCAGGTGAGGGCCCCTGACCCTGTCTGCTGAGCTGTCAGCTCAGGGTTCTATCCTCAGAACAATCATGGGCTGGAATGGAGTGGGGGCACACTAGGGATGGTCACCCAGAAGGCATTTGCACTTGAGACCCTTCCCAATGTCCCATGCACCCCGCCCCCTCACCTCAATCCTGAAGGTGCCAGGTGGGTAGTGGGAGGGTTTGAGTGGTCACAGTGCAGATGCAGAAGGAGTTTGAGTGAGGTGGGGTCTCCAGGGTCCATCCCAGATTCTTATCCTCTTCTGTCTTCCTTCCCAGGAACCTCTGGGACCCTAGCACCCCACCCACAGGGCCCATGTCCACAGCTGATAAGCCCCTGGGTCCCTTCTGCTCAAAGGAAGCTAGAGCACCTCAGGGCAGTTCTGAGTCTCTCAGAGGACCTAATGCCCTCCTGGCACCTAAGATAGGCTTATGTCCCAGGGGAGGGATGCAGGATGTGGCAAGGATTCCAGGAGATATTTCAGGGGGACCACAGGCCTCCAGGGACTCTGAAAATTCACCCTTCCTCCACCACAGAATCAGGCCTAAGAGAGGGAAGTGAGGCAGGAGACAGGTGGGTGGTCATGGCAGAGGGAATTATGGGGGAGGGAGAGTTGGAGGGAGGGCTGGACTCAACTGGGAGAAGGCAGCACCAAACCCTCATTCATCCTGATCCTTAGGAGGCTCTGAGGATCGGTCCCCTTTGCCCCATTGAGTTGGGCCCACAGAGGCTTAAACGAAGTTCTTTTTTTTTTTCTTTTTTTAAATATATATTTTATTGATTTTTTTACAGAGAGGAAGGGAGATAGTCAGAATCATCGATGAGAGAGAGTCATCAATCAGCTGCCTCTTGCACGCCCCCTACTGGGGATGTGCCCGCAACCAAGGTACATGCCCTTGACCGGAATGAACCCGGGACCCTTCAGTCCACAGGCTGACACTCTCTCCACTGAGCCAAACCGGTTTCAGCTTAAATGAGGTTCTTGATAGGGAGGTTGTGGTTCCCTCCATGGGGAACAGGGACTGAGACATGAAAAGATTTACAACCCTTGAGAGACACTGACTTTGGCCCACCCTTCCCCTGTCTGGGTTTCGGTGTCTCCAGGTGTAAAAGGAGAGAATCCTTGTCCAGAGCTTAGATTTCCTGTCGGTTCTGGCCCTGACCTCCTGGGAGAGGGGCCTCACAGGGAAACCGTCAGGACATGATGTTATGGGGCCTGTCCCCTCTATCTCAGTGACAGTGACACTGTACAGGGAGGAACGGGCAGGACAATTGTCTGGGCCCCAAGTCCTACCCTACAGCTCAGGCTCAGCTCAGAGGAGGGAACAGGGTGGATCAGCCCTGGCTCAGCCCCTGGCTCTGCTGCTCCTGCTGTGGGGCTGGGGGTCCCTTCTCTCCTCTGAGTGTCAGGTTCCTGTCTGCTCGTCCCTGGTCCCATCCTGGGAGATGACGTGACATAAGGGCCTCACAGAGCACAGGAAGGCAGAGCCCGCAGCCCAGCTGCATCTTCCCAAGGGGGCATCAGGGCCTGCAAGATGGAGTGGGATCCAGGAGAGACTCAGAGTCCACCCCTCACCCGGCCCTCCTGTCCCTGCTGTGTTGGGGGCAGGAAATGAGAAAGGACCTTCAGCTCCAGATGAGACGTGGACAGGCCCCTGCAAAGGAGGAGCCCAGAGCATGAAGCTGGTGTCCCCCTTGGGGCAGCGTGAGGCCAGCACAGGGAACCCACAGTCCTGGCTTCCAGCTCCACCCCATCCAGGCTGTGTGACCTGGAGCACGTGGTTAACCTCTCTGAGCCTCAGTGAAGTGGGTGATGGGGTTATCAATCCCTGGTGCATGACTGTGTGAGGTGAGAGGAGATGAGTGACAGGCCCCAGCATGAGCCTCACACACAGTAGGTGCTCATTCAATGGCTTTACTGGTTCATTCATGACGTCACTCCTGCCCAAGGTCCCAAATGGAACATGAACATCCTGATCGGGGTCTCGGTGGCCCTGGTCCTGCTGCTCTCCCTCCTCCTATTCTTCCTCCTCCGACACCGATGTCAGAGTAAAGGCAGGATGTCGGGTGAGTAGGGAATGGGGTGACCTGGGGCACAGGAGGGAGAGGGACTCAGAGCACCTGCCACAGGAAACCAAATAGATGCAGAAGGTGAGCTGGGAAAAGGATTTCTCCAGAAGCTCAAACCAGAAAACGTAGAAAGAAAGCACTCAATGTCAGCACAGGTGTTTGTATCTAAGCTAACCTTTCATTATTGTCAACGCCATGCAGTAGGAAACTTACACACACGGTATGTTAAGGTTTCCTCGTTTTCAGTGGAATCATGGGGTGGGGTGGGGTGGGACGGGGCGGGAGGGTTTGTTTCTAACCTCCCAGGGCTGAGACTCTCCCTCTTGATCAGCCCAGAGAGGGGCTCATGTCCAACCTCCTGCAGGGACCACACACCCAGAGCCCAAGGACAGAGGCCAGCAGATCAGGTAATTCCTGCCCTAAAGTCCCCAAACATCCACATCCTGTGACCCAGCTCTGCCCCTAACTCTCCTGTCTTCTCCCCCCACCCCCACCCCAGCTCCAGCCCAGCTGTGGACACCCAGGAAGAGCACCTCTGTGAGAGGAAGAGACAGCTGCCTGGGCGGGGGTGTCACAGGGTTTTGGGGAGATGATGGGGGAGGGATCAGATGGGAGGCTGCAGGGCCAAGGGTGAGAAGGACTGAGATGCACACTGCCTGACCTGGCTCTGCACCTCACCCTGGGTTAGTAGCCCATCTGGGAGCAGGCAGTGTCTGCAGCCCCGAGATCTCGGGGACCTTCCAGGAGACACCCCCTGTTCTTCCCCAGCAGATGCTGCCATGAAGGACCCACCTGGGAAGAGCATGGAGCTGTACCCTCGGGTGAGACCCCTGCTCCTGTCCAGGCCACAAGGACCTTCTGTTGCCCAGTTTAATCCAGTGGACCCTTCCCTGTCCCACCTCACCTGTTTCTCAGCAGCGTCCACACTGACCTCCCCTCTGGGCCCCCAGGTGGTCCTGTTGTGACTCACTCCTCCTGGTTTACCTGTGACCTCATACCCCCTCCTACAGGGCCCCCTTTGCTGGCCCTTCGTACTCTGTCTGACCTTGTGCAACCCCAGGTCTCAGGAGGAGGCAGGAATGAGTGACTCCTTCATTCATTCACCCAGCAGATGTGAGGGGCACACTGTACCGGCTCCATTTAGGGAACACGGTGCCGCCCTGAGCCACTGTGTCCACACGCCTCAAGCTCACGTGTGGGCTAGGGAGACAATATGCAAACAAGCAGACAGTGTCCCAGAGAGCACAGTGCTGTGGAGAAACATAAAGCAAGAGGAGGGGATAGAGTGCATGGTGGGGGACAGGGAAACAGGCAGGGCCTGTTTCTTCAGGAGGAGGGACCATGAGGCTGGGGCCCAGTGAGCGAGAGAGAGCGCGTTAGGATGAGAGTCAGAACCACAGAAGCATCCAGAGGCCCCAAGGCTCGGGAAGGCCCTGCCGATTCCACCAGGAGATGGATGATTGGCAACATAAGGATGATTGACAGGAGGATTTCTACTGTGGAATAGAGGGAGACTATTCTGTCTCACTGTCTCCTTCAGACCAGGCAGGATGATGGCCCCCATGTAAGCCACTCAAGACCAGGAACCCGGCAGGAAATGGCCACCTCTCCTTCCTCCCTGACACAGGAACTGCTGGACACAAAGGGCAGACAAACAGAAGAGGACAGACAGGTAGACATTCCCGTGTGTCCCATTCTCTGCCAGACCTCTAAGGCTCCCCTAACCCCAACCAAGTGTCATCTTTCTCTTTTCCCCTCCCCTGCTCCAGGCTGCTGTATCTGACATCCCCCAAGATGTGACCTATGCCCATCTGAACCCCTCGACCCTCAGAAGGAAGACATGCACACTCTCTTCCTCCCCATCAGAGGAGCCCCCAGATGAGCCCAGTGTGTATGCTGCTCTCGCCATCCACTAGCCTAAAGGGGAGACCCCACATTCCAAGGAGGGGCAGGGACCCCCCCACCAGAAGACATGGGAACTGCTCTTATAGACACTTAGCTCATGACCACAGCCAGCCTGGAGCCCACGTGTGGCCACCAGCAGCTTCTGGGACCCACTGGGAGTCACCAGATTCTACAATTGAAGATAAATAATATCTCTATTTTTTTGTAATTAAAAAAAAGCACACACAGAGAGACTTATCAATAATCCATGTGTGACTTTAGTACCAAAACGGAAATAAGAGAATGCTTTAACTGAATGATAATGTAAATATTACACATCAGACCTATGAAATGGACAATTAAGAACCATGAATGAATATATTGGAAACGCATAATGGGAGCACAAAGAAGCAGCCAATGTGTGTTTCAGTGGCTGACTGAATGAAGATGTGGTCAAATATACAATGGAATACTACTTGGCCATAAAAAGAGGATGCAGTACTGCCATTTGCTACAACATGGGATGGATCCGGAGAGTTGCACGCTAAGTGAAATAACGCAGGCAGAAAAGGACAAGAGTCGTGTGATTTCACTCATATGTGTATGAAACCTGAAACTCTGACCTGTCACGTATATTAAATACATTGACTCATAATTTAAAACTTTCCTGCGAAGTGAACTTGGAGTCGGGAAAGCCTCACTGGTAAATGCTTCTGAACACTTATGCATGTATGAAACACACACACACACACACACACACACACACACACGCCCTGTAGGAGGGGGCATGAGGTCACAGGTAAACCAGGTCACAGGTAAACACACACATGGACACACACACGCGGACACACACACACATGGACATGCGCAGACACACACACACACACACACAGAGGGACATACACATGGACATGCACACACACACACAACCAACTTATACCAGCTTCTCCTGAAATAGAGAAGGAAGGCATATCTGCCCAACACAACTTATCAGGCTAGAAATAAATTGATAAGAAATTCAAATGAGGAAGCTGCAAACTGGCAAGGTCACAGGAAGCCCTCTCACAGGAACTTAGATAGGGAATCCTCAACAAAATACTCAGGCAGAAGCATGCCACCGACTGATGATCTTCAAAGGGAAGGGTAGAGATCAAGCAAAGCACTTATATGCATATATTCATAACCCATAGACACAAGACAGTAGTGAGGTGAAGGCCTGGAGAGGGAACCGAGGCAGGGAGGAGGGGTCAATGGGGAAAAAATGGAGACATCTGTAATATTTTCAATAATACAGATAAATTTGAATAACTAATTAAATAAAATGATCTAAAAAATAAAACCTGTATATCTAAACAAGATCTGTCAATACATAAAGTGGATAATCTAGCATGACCATGCAGGTGTGTGTTTTCAGGCAGACATAGTGGGTTTCATATTTCAAAAAGTTAATCAATACAACTCAAATATTAAAAGACGAAATATCAACAGAGAATAAATATCTCTTTTATCAAAAGAATAAGTACCTTTTATATCCACAGAGGCAAAGTTTTGATAAAATACAGGATCAACTTGTAATGAAAAACTCCTCAGAAAATAAAAGAGAGTTCTTTATATCATTCATCAAAGTGTCTTTAAAACTCTTTATAAAATAAACTAGAGACCCAGTGAGCAAAATTTGTGCATGGGTAGGGTCCCTAGGCCTGGCTGGTGCTCATGGCCAATTGGGGCCTTCCAGCTGCCTGCTGGGGCCTTCCTTCGTTCCGCGCCACCCACTGATGGTCAGTGCACATCATACCGAGGAATCAAATTCCCAAGGGGACACTGCATATTAGCCTTTTATATATATATATACTAGAGGCCCGTTGCATGATATTCGTGCAAGAACAGGCCCTTGGCTTCACTCCCAGCAAGCCCTCACTTCTGTCTGGAGCTACTCCGGTAGCTCCCTCCACCACCCCCCATCCCCTCACAGCAGGCTTCACACTTCTTTGGCCTGCTTATGCAAATTAACCTCCATCTTGTTGGGTTAATTTGCATATTCACTCTGATTCGCTGTGGGCATAGCAAAGGTATGGTCAATTAGCATTTTTCTCTTTTATTATGTAGTTAGATAATGTTTAAAGGTAAAACTAGAAGTTATTTTGCCTGCAATCGATACTGTGACAAGAATATTCACCATCACTATTTCTATTCAGCACTGGAAGAACCAACCAAATAAATAAAGGTTCTTTAGAAAAGGGATTAAGACTGAATGGACGGAGGGAAGGGGGCTTAGGGGACTGACTGGGCAAAAAAAAGTGAAAGGGTTAAGATGTACAAATTAGTAGTTACAAAACAGTCACGGGGATGTAAAGTAAGCATGGGAAATAAAGTCAATAATATTGTAATAACTATGTGTACTGCCAAGTGGGTACTGGAAATATTGGAGGGGATCAGTTTGTAAAGTACATAATTGTGTACCCACTATGTTGTACCCCACCCCATGCCCTTACCTCCCACTACTGTCTTCATCCATAGATATAAGACTTTTGTCCAATGTCTTCCCACACCCCTCAGACTCCCTTCCCGCTGAAAATTGTCAGTCTACTCCCTTTCTATGTCCCTGATTTCATTATATTCACCAGTCCATTCTGTTCTTCAGACTTTTTATTCATTTGATTTTTAGATTCACTTGTTGGTAAGTATGTATTTGATGTCTTTTTGTTGTTCTTTACCTTTTTCTTCTTTCTCTTCTTAAAAAATATCCTGGTAAATGCTTCTGAATACTATACGTGTATTAAATACACACACACACACACACACACACACACACACGGACATACACACACTCAACATACTTACACAAGCTTCTCCTGAAGTAGACAAGGAAGACACATCCCACAACACAGTTTACCAGGCTAGAAATAAATTAATAAGAAATTCAAACAAGGAAGCTACAAACTGGGAACATCACAGGATGCTCTAAAATCCATGTGGCCAAAGTCCTAGAAGCAGATGATGAGACTTTAACTATTCAGGAAATAATGGATGAAATTTCCCCATCATTGTCAACAGTCATAAGCCTACATATTCATAAAACCCAATAAATTCAGAATAAGTTAAATCCAAAGACATCCACACCAAGACATATCATAACCCAACTAAGTGGGAGAAACTAACAGAAAAAAGAAAGAAAGAAAGAAAGGAAGGAAGAAAGAAAGAAAGAAAGAAAGAAAGAAAGAAAGAAAGAAAGAAAGAAAGAAAGAAAGAAAGAAAGAAAGAAAGAAAAGAAAAGAACTGGGTGCAACTCTGGGTGTGGGTCTTTGGATTGTGGAAGCAGCAGATGTCAGGTATACTTAAGAAGACAGATTTGTCAGTTACCAGGTGACTGAGAAGGCTGTGGGTTTGAACGGCTCCCCATTCCAGGAACCTGGGCCTATGGCCATGGGCCCAGCCAGCCCCCATACTGCTAGCAGTATCTGGTATACAGGGGGTCTGTGTGAGCCCCTGTGAGTTTATGTCATCACATCACCTGCAATAGAGATCTAGATGCTATTTATTATCATTACTTTAAATATATTTTTATTGATTTCAGAGAGAAAGGGAGAAGGAGGTAGAAACATCAATGATGAGAGAGAGCCACTGATAGTCTGCCTCCTGCATACCCCACACTTGGGATTGGGCATATGCCTTGATCGGGAATCAAACTGTGACCTCTGGCTCATAGGTCAATGCTCAACCACTGAGCCACACCGGCCAGGTGAGAGCTAAATGCCATTTAGAAAGTTGCTCCTGATGTGCCACTGGTTCCCAGGAACAACTCGATGATATCCAGGGTCTTTGCAACTGGAACTATCCCTGAGGAGGGTATTGTCATTTCCATCTGGTCACCAGGTAGCCATCCAGTGTTCGATGAGAGAGGTAAACCTGGTGCCATAACCAGAGATTCCAGAGGGTGAAGGGAAGTCACACAAAATGTTAGATACACAGCAGCCCACACGAGGGATGCCTCTCCCTCCACTGTCCACTGCTGGGTCCTGTCTGGTTGGTGCAATGTTTTGGGATACGGGTGCTCCACAGCTTCACTTGGGAACTCTGAGAGGAAATGCCTTCTGTTGGCAGATAAGTGGGCAATGAATAGGATAATACACCTTTCCAAAGGAAACGTGATGAAACAAAGGTTCTTGCGATGGGGACATTAACCTGGATGATTTGGGTGAGTCCAGTGTCTTCACAGGGGAAAGACCAAGAAACAGGATGATGAAATCAGGAGGTTGTTGGGATGGAGGGAAGGGTCAGGCACGAAGAACCACAGGCAGCTCCTGGAAGAGAGAAGAAGCAGGGACACTTTCTCACCCCAGTGCAGCCCAGGGAGACTGACTGTGTCCTTGTGACCTCCAGAACCCGGAGATAAGAAATTATCTTGTTTAAAGCCACGAGGTTTCTGCTCATTTCTTACAGCAGCAATAGGAAACCAACACAGACACTTCTGCTTCCTCTTGCCTAATGTTTGCATCATACATCCTTTCATCGTTTTGCTTTGAACTGATTGGCACCATGTATTAAAGTGAACCCCGCCGCCCTGGCCCAGTGGCTGAGTTTGTTGGAGTGCAGCAAAAGGGGGTGGGTTGAGTTCCGAGTCAGGTCACATACCTACATTGTAGGTTTAATCGGAGTGTGAGTGGAAACTAACAGATTTCTCTTCTCTTCTCATCTCTATTCTCTCTCTCTCTCTCTCTCTCTCTCTCTCTCTCTCTCTCTCTCTCTCTCTCTCTCTCTCTTTTAAATTCAATGAAAATGTATCTCCATGGGTAAGCATTAATAATAAAAAAAGAAATAAAAAATAAAGTTAACCTCTTGTCAATCAGAAATAGTTGGCTCTAACTTCTTGATTCAGCCCCAAAATCTCTGCCATTGCCCTGGCTGGTTTGAGCATCAGTGGATAGAGCAACAGCCTTCGGACTGAAGGATCCTGGGTTCAATTCCAGTCAAGGGCACATACCTGGGTTGGAGGCTCAATCCCCAGTTGGGCGCGTGCAGGAAGAAGCCAATCAATGATTCTCTCTTATCATTGATGTTTCTATCTCTCTCTCCCACTCCCTTCCTCTCTGAAATGAATAAAAATATTTTTTTAAAAATCTCTGCCATTTAACTGTGCTTTCAGCATTTACATTTAATGTGATTATCAGCCATGCTGTTTTTAGGTGTCCCATATTGTTCGTTGTTTCTGCATGTCACCCCTGTTACTTGCTATTCTGTTTTTCCCTTACTGTTCCTCTTTTTAGTTTTCTTTTTAGTGTTTTTTTTTATTCCATTCTAATGTATTTACTATAATGTATTCTAATTATAACTGTGTGCATGATGTTTTTTGAAGGGGCTGTGGTAAGTATTACAATATAGACACCCAATTTCACAAATTCTACACAGAGTTCAATTTTACTTCTTCAAGGAAAATGCAGAAGCTTTACAGCTGTGTAGATCCTCCTACCCTCACCACTTTATGCTATCATTGTGACATGTGTTACTTCTACATACATTACACATCCCACCAGATCATATGACTTATTATTTGCTTTCGGCAACCATGCATAGGTTTTTTAGACATTAAAGAAGAAAAATATGCTATGACATTTACTTAGCTATTTATTTAGATAGCTTTGTTCTCTGTTTATTCTTGAATTTCCAAGTGTCCCTCTAGGATAATTTCTTATCTCCGGGTTCTGGAGGTCACAAGGACACAGTCAGTCTCCCTGCCCGAATAACTTATCACTGCTTTTAAGCACGTCTGCTGGCAATAAATTTGTTCAGTGTTCCTTTCTCTGAGAATATTTTGCATCCATTCCTGAAGAATACATCCAGAGGAATTCCAGGTTGACTCCTCTTTTCTCCCAGGACTTTAAAAATCTACCGACCACAATGGTTTCTGATAGGAAACCTGTAATCACTTCAATCATGTTTCTTCTGTATGAAATGTGCCATTTTTCTCTGGACCTTTGCAATTTATTTTTACTAGTTTGACAGTTTGATGATGACCAATATTGCCATGGACATGAAGATATATAACTGGGTTCCTTAAACATGTAAATGTATGACTTTCAGCAAATTTGTGAAATAGCTGATTATTTCCTCAAACCCGTTTTTTCTTCATTGACATCATTGTCCTTTGCTGGGAGATCAATAACATAAATTGTGGCAGGTCCCCGAGTCTGTCTGTGTCCATGTTGAAATCTGGATCACCCCCCACGTGGGTGCTTGTTCAATGCTGGAGATGGAATTCCCAATGTGAGGGAGGAGACCTGCTTAGGGGAAGAGGGGCCCAAAGAAGGAAGCAATGACTCAGAGGTTTCCAAGGAGAGCCATGGAGAAAAAGATGGTGCTGACATACAGAAACAGGAAGTCAGTGAAGGGAAGTGTGTATGGAAAGTCCACAGTCTCAGTGGGGCCCTGCTTTCCTCTGAGAAATGGAAATCAGTCTTCTCAGCACCTCACAGGCCTCCCTCTCCCCTGGGGTGGTCCTCCCTGGCACTTCCAGGCACCAAGAAGAGTGGAGCAGCCTTCACTTCCTCATTGGAGCACTTCACATAGACCATCAACTCACTGCATGGACCCCATTGAGCCCTTCTGAGGAGTGACCCCCCACCCACCCGCCACAGACTCAAGATGTCTCATCTGTGTCATCCAATCAGCCTTCTTCCTGGTCCTCCAACCCAGGCACCACCCCTTCTCCACTCCTCTCCTCTGCCCACCTCCTGAGGACCCTTCCTATAGCCCCATCTGGTCTGAGCCTGCCTGCTGCACCCCTCCTCCAGTTTCCACCTTCAAAAGAGATCCAAGTTGCACATCTGATATTCAAGGCTATCAATGATCAGGTTGAGCTAAACTCACCAGCCCCAGCAAACATGACTCTCCCTCCACAACCTCACTCACCCAGTAACCCACACTCCCCTCCACACCAAACCATACTCAGCAACTGCGCTGTTTACAAATTCTGTGCAGTTGGGTGAATCAGTTGGTTAGAGCATCATCCCGATATGCCAAGGTGGCAAGTTCAATCCCTGGTAAGACCACATACAAGAATCAAGCAACGAATGCATAAATAAGTGGAACAACAATGCTCTCTCTCCCTCCCTCTCTCTTTCTCCTTTCCAACCTGCAGGACCAAGACCCATCCTGTCTCATCTGACTCAACTGAAAATGGACTTTGTGTTAAAGGTTTTTGTAAGAGTTATACGCAAAAACCACATCAGTAACTTAAGATACTGACCAACAGACCATCCAGGGGCCAGGTGAACGTTGGAATTTTATTATCAATAGCATTAACAATCAATAGAGCCGTTCTGCATGGCACTTTCATATTGTGGTTGCCTTTTTAAATCAGAAATCTTTTCATACAATATGTTGATTTAAATTTATCCCATTGACTTGGAGCTAAAAAATCCCGAATATTTGTGTGGTTCACTAGACCTGTGTGACTAGCCTTCGCCTTCGCCTGACCGCTCTCACTTCTGACCACAGCTCAAGATCTTTCTGGCCAAGGTCGACCCCTCCCCCAGCCCACCACCTCTGGGCTTCTCTCTTGGGCCTTGGGTCAGTCCATGCCTGAGAAGGACCCCCTCAGCCAGTATCCGGGTTGCATGGCATCTACCTGTCATTGAACCTCATTATCGCATTTCCTTTACTCTCCCAACGGGTACATGAGACAGTAACTGAACTCTTTGTTGCCTAAATATCTGTAACATCTACTTCATTCCTCTCACCCCCATGAGTCCAGGGAAGGAATCCCTGATCTTCAGCTACTCAGTGCCTGGCCAGTGACAGCCCAGGGTTATTACTCAGTAATACTAACGGATCGCCTGGGCAATGACGGGCAAAGGTTATTGCTCAGTAAGTTCTGCTTGATAGCCTAGCCAGTGATGGCTCAGGGTTACTTCTCAGTGATGGCCCAGGGTTACTGCTCAGTAATACTGCCTGATAGTGGGAAAAGCCTGGCCAGTGGAAAAAGGGAAGAGAATTGCAATGACAGAGGCTCAGGAAAGGGAAGTGTCCTACACAAGCTCACAAAGGGTTTTAGAAAAGGCAGAGCCAGAATTGGGCCAGAAACTAGGTGGGGTCCTCTCCTGCCCTCTTCCTCCACCCTCCTCACCTGGGAAGGCTGTCTCCCTCTGGATTTGGGTTTGGCACGAGTTGGAGGCAGAGCCTGTGGAGTCTGGTAAGATTCAGGTCAGTCTCAGAAGTCCCACAACTTTCTGTCCCTAAGGCCCACCCTTCAGGGAGGGGCTACTTCCCTTCCTGTGAGGCCACTGGTGAGGAACCAGTGACGTATCACTTGAGGACTGGACCTTGTCACAGCCCATTCTTGCCTTTGTTCCCCAGGCTCTGTGGATTTTACCTTGTCTGCACACTGGGGATCATGTGAGGAAACCCCTCAACCCGGAACCTCCCTGACTTTCTCAGCCTCGGTGAGCTCCAGGGGAAGGGGTGGGGAAGACACAGCTCGTGGCCATCACTGGGCTGAGGGAATGGTGAAGGGAAGGGAGAAAACGTGCATGTGTAGAGTCTCTGAAAAGAGAAGGGAAATCCCAAGTTCACACAGACTCTGTGAGAGGCAGGAACTGGTGATTCCTTCTGTTCTACCCTGCACCGTGCACCCTCAGGTACTGGGACCAGGGTCACCCTCTGGATTGGGGTTGGACAGGAGGTGGAGGCAGAGCTCGGGAGGGTTCTGCTGAGACTCACATCTGGTCCTGAAGGTCCCTGGACCTGCTGTGTCCTCAGTCATCCTTCAGGGAGAGCAGAGGGCGGCTGATGAGGAAACAGGAACCTGTCACCTGGAGCCAGGGCCCTGTCACATCCATACATCTGCTTGTCCTGCTCAGCTCTGTGGACTTTATCCGTCACCAGTGCCACTGGGGACCATGGCAGACAGCACCACAGCCTTGACCTCTATTGTCCTCCTGGGCCTTGGTGAGTTGGTGGGGAAGTGGGGAGGGAACCCATGGTCTTGGCCTTGTGAGACCCCAGGACCCAGGAGGCTCAATGGTTACCAGACTCCCCAGGGAGGAGACATACTCAGTCCCAGGTCTGTCCCCAGTGCTCAGGGGACCAGACCAGGCCTGGAATTTCTGTGTGCGGTTGGGGACGGCTCTCATAGGGTCTCTCTTCCAGGGCTGTGTCAGGGCCCATGGAACCAGGTACAGGCAGGTGAGTCCACCCCACTTCCTCCTGACCTCCTGCTTCAGGGCAATCCCCCTGACCTCCTGCTTCAGGGTATCTGGGGAGACACAAGATTTGGAACAATGGTGACCAATCTGGGAGGGGCCTGCATGTAACAGCTGGGGAAAGTGGGAAGAAGGACGTCCCAGGCATTTTATGTCTGATTCCTTTTCAGGAGACGTCCCCAGACCCTCCATCTGGGCTGACCCAGGCCCCATTGTCACCAAGGGGAGCTCTGTGACCATCTGGTGTCAGGGGTCTCTGCAGGCTAGTGCCTACGTTCTGTACAAAGAGAGGGGCTCTGACCCCTGGGAAACTAAAAAACCACAGGACTTAAGCAGCAAGGCTGGCTTCCTCATTGGAGTCACGACCTCATCCCACGCAGGGCAGTACCAGTGTGCATATTACACCACTGGGAACATACTGTCAGAGCGGAGTGACCCCCTGCTCCTGGTGGTGACAGGTAAGGAGACACCGGGTCCCCTCCCCACTGTGGGCTCCAGGTAACAAGCAGAGGGAATAAAGTGTGGCCTCATGGGGACCTCACCCCTCACAGCACACACATGGGGCATTAGGGTAAAAGTTCCTTTAACACAGACTCTTTCTCCTCCCTCAGGATTCTATGGTGCACCCTCCCTCTCAGCCCAGCCAGGCCCTGTGGTGGCCTCAGGAGGGAACGTGTCCCTCTCCTGTAGCTCACAGTTCACATCGGGCCCTTTCCATCTGCTGAAGGAGGGAGGGGCTGACCCGAACCAACACATGGAAGTAGAACCCAGGAATCATGCTGGGACGTGGCAGGCCATCTTCCCTGTGGGCCCTGTGAGGCCCGCCCAGGGGGGCACCTACAGATGCTATGGTTCTCCCAGCTCCAACCCCAACTTGTGGTCACAGCCCAGTGCCTCTCTGCACATCGAGGTCACAGGTGAGGGACAGGCCCAGGTGCATGCTCAACTGTTTCCTGGGACCCAAATGACTGTGCTTTGTGTTAATTGGGACCCTGGGCTCAAAGGGGTCAGTGACACTGGCCTCTTGGGGACAAACCCACAGGCAGAAGGCTTAGGGAAGGACATGGGAGACAACTATTAATATTTGTAAAGTTGAGTAAATACACAGCCCACTTAGAGAATTGCACCTCTAACATTGTAATTTGTGAGTAAGCGGTGTGATTCCTGTAGGTTTTCTAAATCGTAGTAAGTGCTCATAGGGAAGCTGTTGTTCAGACACACTTATATCATGACCTGTGAACCGCCCAAAGACTCTCCCTGTGGGCTGCTTTTCAGTTGATTCTCTGATATAAAATGATAATCCCCAGCAGGTAAAGGGAAAGTCACTTCTTTATTCCCGATGGCAGACCTATTTTACTCCCTCCATGTCCCATAGGATGGAATGATGGACGAAAATGGGCCACAGCTTCACCTCTGGAAAACAGCTTCATTCACACGCAAAGTTATGTCAAGGCAAATCTACTTACAAATTTGCATTTTATATTGGAAGCACTGTGGCCGCTTTGTTCCCATCCCTTCTTCTGTTTCATTAGGGTTTACTATAATAGTAAACCTGACAGATGCACACGACCCCCCCCCCCCAATTACCTTTTCTCGGACCTTTAACCACATGTCACCCATTACAAAGGCTTCTTGGTGTCATCCATTTGGATATTCACCCAACTGAATGACACTGATCTTCCAGGAGCATTTTCTGAATTGTGGAGCTGACATTTACAGTTATTGCATGGGTCTCTGTAATGAGAAGTCCATAATTTTATTTATATCTCCAGTTTATATCAAATAGGGTAACAGATTGACAAGATTTCCTACTTTGGGTGCTCACTCAATAATGAAATTAGGGGTATTTTCTCTGTGACTGAAAGTTTGAGCCAGAAGTGTGGACATCCTTGGTTATGACCTTTGTTGTACTTTGAGATAAAGCAAAAGCTCACACCATTAGAACCCATATGCCCACATTTCTCATTTGGTGACTATATCTACACTGTATGTATTCATTTGTATAATTGTAGAATAAATGAGTTAAACCCTAGCTGGTTTGGTTCAGTGGATAGAGTGTAGGCCTATGGACTGAAGGATCCCACTGTCAATTTTGGTCAGGGGCACATGCCTGGGTTGGAGGTTAAATCCTCAATAGGGGCTGTGCAGGGGAAAGCCAATCAATGATTCTCTCTCATCATTCATGTTTCTATCTACCTCTCCCTCTCCATTCCTCTCTGAAATCAATAAAAATATATTCAATGAATACATAAATGATTAATAGAAGAATCAATAGAGAACAATTACAGATGAGGTTGAAAATTCGGACCTCAGAGAGGAGGGGCCTAGTTGGAAGACCCAGCCCAGAATTTCACCCCTTTCTGCTCCTGAGATTCAGGAGCCCCTGACACCAATGCCTCCTTCATGGAACCTGGATCCCCATCTGTTGAGAATGGGGGATCTGTCAGGTTTAGGGGAATAAGATCATGAGGTTTTGAGTCTCAGGCTGAACCCAGAACACACAGCTCTGAGTTATTTCTGAATTGGGACCATTTTCCCACTCACCCTCAGTTCTTGATAAGAGTTAGTTGGGCACAGCTAACTCTTATCAAGGTGACTCAGAGCAGGTGCTGAGTTCAGACATCACAGGGATGCTGATGTCAAGGGGAGATGGGAACCAGAGTAGACACCAGAACCCTGGAGATTTGGTTCTATCCTGACCTTTGTGACCTTTGTATCCATATTTTCCAGCCTCCAAACCCCAAGACTACACAGTGGAGAATCTCATCCGGATGGGCGTGGCTGGCTTGGTCCTGGTGGTCCTTGGGGTACTGCTATTTGAGGCTCGAAATGGCACCAGAATGACTCATCATGCAGCCAAGATATGAACACAGAGACAACAACACACCATTCAGAGTGGGGCACCCCTGGAGCCCATCCAATGAGCCCAGGAGGTGCTTAAAGACAATGTGAACCATAATTGGGGAAACTGTCTCCTGAGAATGTCTGGGCGAGAAGACTTGGTAGGTGTGATTTGGGTGCAGGAAAACATGGGCCATGTCCCAATAGAATATGCCTCCTCCATCCACATAGGGTGCTGTCTCTTTCTCTCTGTGCTCAATGACTCTCCCCCACTACCCTTCGTTCTCTCCCGAAAACATGAGGGTCCGTCCCACATGGCTGGTTTGGATTCACATCTATACACCCCTTCAGGCTGGGTCACATCCATCCCAAGAAATTGTGGTATCTTCATAGCCCTGGGATTGTTTTTAAACCAAAATGAACAAAGTAAAATAAAATAATAAAACCTTGATACCTGCTCCACATGGTCCAGCCCATTGCACATTTCTACCCCTCCTACCATCTACATTGGACTTCTTTGTATCCTTACTTGAGAACTTCTGTTGACCTAGATTTCAGTTGGTTCTGAATGATGATTATTGCGTAGTTTAATTGTGATTTCGCAGTTATCATGGAAGGATTTGAGTACATCTTTTACTTTCCCGACTCTCTTGAGCAGAAGTCATAATATTTTTATAATGATTAAGTAATTTTGAATTGTTTGCATAATTTTATTTAAGTAATATATAAGGTTTGTTTTAAGAAGCTTTTTATTTTTATTTTTAAATATATTTTATTGATTTTTTTACAGAGCGGAAGGGAGAGAGATAGAGAGTTAGAAACAGCGATGAGAGAGAGTCATCGATCAGCTGCCTCCTGCACCCCCTACTGGGGACGTGCCCACAACTAAGGTACATGCCCTTGACTGGCATCGAACCTGGGACCCTTCAGTCTGCAGTCTGACACTCTCACAATTGAGCCATACCGGTTTTGGCTTAAGCAGCTTTTTAAACACTTTCCAGACCTGTTTAAAATTGATTCAGATTTGTTTGTTTTATACATTTATATCAATCAGTTTGGAGGTCACACATGCATTCCCAATAAGAATAGTTCCCACCATTGTTAATATAGTAAATGGGTCTGAGTGCCAATCACCAGCTATAATAACAACCTTCCACCTGGAGTGATAGGATCACTGTGCCTCAGTGTTTCTACCCAAGGGTCACTGCTGATGCCAGCTGCAAGAAAGACTCTGTAGCAGACATGGCCACAGGGTCAGGAGATTACTTGAGAAAGTTATCCAATGAACGTGGATATGAACTTTTGAAAGGTCCACCTTTACATAGACCAATTTCCCCAAAAGGTACGCCTTGAAAGGATCACTGCCAAAAAAAAAAAAAAAAAATCAAACTGGAAAAAAATTCTAATCTATATCAACAACTGAATCTTCCAGTGACCTTGATGCTACAGTTGATGGATGTGCCGAGCCAGCACGGCCATGGATGAACCTGAGAGGGGGTGGTGAAGGATGGTGAAAAAAGACAAGGGAATAAAGCTGGGGCTAGCAAGGATGCTGCTCTCTCTGATAGACAGCACCAAGGCCTGCAGGCCAAGTCTTTATTTTATAGCCAGATTCCACCAGACAGAGTAAGGGCTTGGTCAAGATGTTTATAGTGTTCTCATGAGTTTGGAATCTACTCAATTACATGCACCTGATCAAGCTTTGTTTACTTGCTGCGCCTCCTGCAGCTCATATCACTCAGCCATGTGGTTCAGCCCACAGGTTCAGACCATAAGGTCAAGCTTACAACGATAGCCTTTGGCTATAATTGTGCTGGGACTTGCACATGGTTTTGCCCTCTTATTAGTTCCAGGCTTGAACCTGTCCGAACGCTGTCGCCGTTCTCCACAGATGGCTCTTCCTCACTGTTGAATTCAGGACAAACTTTTTCTTGACAACTGCATCACCTTTCCATTCTCACGAGCCAATGTTCCCCGCAGTAATGTCTGTGTTTTTGAACTGTGCATATTTGCATATAAGTCCACCAGTTAATTTCTCCTCCTTCACAGGGAGATTCCGCAGTCTGTCCCATGCTTCTATATCTCTAGATCTGTTTTATTCTTCAGTTTATATTGTTCCTTAGAATCCACATACAAGTGAGATCATGTCATACTTACCTTTCTCTGGCTTATTTCACGTAGCATAGTACTCTCCCACAATGCTGTCTCAAAGTGTAAGAAATTCTTTTTTTAGTAGCTGCATAGCATTCCATCATGTACCAGCCTTTTTACCCACTCAATTACTGATGAGCCCTTGAGCTGTTTCTAGATCTTAGCTATTGTGAATTGGGCTTCTATGAACATAAGTGTATGTATGTTCTAACTTCTGTTTCAGGATTCTTAGGACATATTCTGGGTGTGGAATCCCTAGACTAAAGGCAATTCCATTTTTAATTATTTGAGGAACCTCCACATCATTTTTCATAATAGCTTCACCAGTCTGCATTCTCACTAGCAGTGGACCAGGGTTCCCATTTCTCCACATCCTCACCAACAAGTTATTTATTGATTTGTTGGTGATAGCCATTCTGATAGGTGAGATGAGACCTCACTATTTTTTATTTTGTGTCTCTCTGATGAGCAGTGACTGTACCAATTGATTACTATGGGTTTCCAGCTCTTTCCTTACTATCCCTTTCCTTTTCATCCATTAGCATTCAACTGATTTCCTACTATGAACCATGCAGGTGCCCCTGAGGAGGTCCCAGCTGGCCCTTCCTTGACTCCACACTTTCCCTCAATCCTGCTGTTCCTTGCTGTAGGCCACTCCACTCTTCCCCAGCTTGGCCAGCTCTTCCTCAGAAGTGCAGGTTTTGTGACACTTGACGAATTCCTTCAACTCCAGGGATGTGACCAGCTGGGCCTCCTCAACATATTTCCTTCTAACTGTACTTGGGTATAGCAATCATCCAATTCTTGTGGAGTTCTGAACAACCCCGCTCATGGCTCACCTCACAGTTTAGTCAGGTGTGGAAATAAACCAGGGTGGCTCCCGCCAGATCCCCGACACACCCCTCCCTCGCCATTCAGCAATGCAGGTTCCTGGGGAACCTGGTGCTGAACCATTGGCAGACAACCTGCTTCTGGTGGGGGTTTCGCACTTAGCAGAGCAGATCCCTCGTTTCGATCTATTGAAAGTCAGCCATGGACACAGGGTTTGTCTTGTTCTGGCTTCTCTCTTTGCCCAGGGCAGCGCAGTGACCTGTTGAGGTAAGGAAGGGGGAGGGCGGGAAACATGCGCACACGCGGAGCTGAAGGTGGGGTCCCTTTCCTTTTCTTCCTTTCACTCCTGGCATGGGGACCTCAGCCTCCTATTTTGATCCCGCCAGGGCCTTCTGGCCGTGGGCTGGAACTGGAAACTGGTGGTGGGTGGCTGCGGTCACGGCCCTTTTCTCAGTGGGGCTGAGGGCCGGCTCTCTCCTCCCCGTATTTTCCTCCCCCTCCTAGGAAACGGGACTAGCAGCACTCCCAAAACTGCAGGCACAAGGCGGCCCTCAGGGACTTAGGGTTGTGTGGTGGCTCCAGGCAACTAGATGACTAGATCGCTGGCCCGGACTTAGTCTTGAGCAGCAATGGAGACTGAGATCGGGGTCGACCAGATGGCTGGCCTGGACTTAATCTTGGGCAGCAGTGGAGATCGTGAGATTGGGGTTGACCGGATGGCCGGCTCAGACTTAGTCTGCTGCAGCAATGCAGACTGAGATCGGGGTCGACTACATGGCCGGTCCAGACTTAGTCTAGAGCAGCAATGGAGATCGTAAGAGACCAGGTCAACCAGATAGCCAGCCAGTCTCAAAGCTGTAGGGACCATGAGAGACAGGGTCAACCAGATGGCCTGGCCCTGACTTTCTCTCTGGAAGTGGATAAGAGTGATCGGTTGACCAGTTATCTATGCAAATGAGAGATTGAAAACAAGGGACTGGTGATTGGGGCAGAGGGGGTGGGGAGGGAGAGCAGAGGAGTAGGCTGGGTGCCAGGTAAAGGGCAGGGCAGGGATGGGGCGGGGCCTGGGGCGGGGGCTGGGCGGGGTTAGGGTCAGAGGCAGGAGCAGGGTGGGGCCAGGCCTGGGACTAAGAGCAAATAAATGTTGACATATATATATATATATATATATATATATATATATATATATGATTCAATTATAAAAGGAGAGCCCACATAATCCATGGGAAATCCCTAGAGCACCCAGCTTAGATGATCAAAGAGACTATGGCACTTGGTCCAACAGGACACCTACCACATTAGGCCACCCCACCAAGCTGGGAGTCATGGCAGACCTAGCTCATACACAGAAACAAACAAAAGAGGCAACCAAAATAGAGAGACAGAGAAATAGGCCCAAAATGAAAGAAAACAAAAAACCACAGTAGAAATCTTAAAAACAAAACAAAGAAACAAACAAAAAAAAAAACGACAATTAAATGAAATGAAAGTAAACAATTTGTCAGATATAGAATTCAAAGTAATGGTTATAAAGATGTTCCATGAATTTAGGGAAAGTTATAACAGCACGAAGAAAACACTTTTAAAACTCAGAAATGAAAAATACAATATATGACATCATGAATATTACACTAGGCGGGGCTGGCTGGCTCGTTCAGTTGGAGCATTGTCACATACACCAAATACTCTGGAATTAATTCCTCTTGGGGAAATAATGAAGGTTTGGTCCCTGGTTAAGGTGCGAGAGGCAGCCAATCAATGTTTCTCTCTCCCTCTCTCCTTCCCGTTTTGTCTCAAAAATCACTTTTAGCCTTGGCTGGTATTTCTCAATGGGTAGAGCATAGGCCCCTGCACCACAGAGTCTCAGGTTCAAATCCAGGTCAATGGCACATACCTGGGTAGCAGGTTTGATCCCCAGCCCCAGTTAGGGCATGGGAGGAAGGCTACCAGTCCATGTGTCTCTCTCACACTGATGTTTCTCTCTTACCCACCCTCCCTCTCCCACCTCCCATCCACTCTCTCTGAAAAGCAATGGAAAAAAATATACTCTGGTGAGGATTAACAAAAATAAAATGGAGTACCTTCTTTCTCCTTATTCTTATTCTTTCACATTATTCTTATTCCTCTTTGAGTCAATCATGTCATTGTTCAGGGCACCTAGCTTAATAATAGCAGAGAAATCTGTAGCAGGACTGAATCCTATGGTGCTCTTTCTTAATGGGCTCTGTCTGGTGGTGGGAGCATCTCAAGAGTAAAAATGTGAGGAGGACCAATGCCCTTATTAAATTCTAATTGACTGACTGAAAAGCCAAGGCAAACATATCCTTTGAAAGCTTCCCACAGGGTCACATAACACCCAAAGGTAGGCTAGTCAGGTAGAAGCTAAATCTATCTTCAGAAGACTTTACAAACTTCCAATCCAGTCATAAACTCATCCATGTCCTTATCAGTGCCCAGGAAGATGCCATCCTCTTTAGCTTTTCTGCAGGGGGATCCAACACATGCTTTCCTCTTAGCAGGTGGCACAAGGTTGGAGGCCAGGACATGGGCACAGGTGCTTTCTCCAATGTGCCCTTCACCAAGTACATGGCACCTGCAGACTCATCTATGTGAGCTTCGCACCAGGGCCAACACCACTCAGCTCTCAAATGCTTCCAAGGGCAGCCTCAGGCAGCTTTGAGGTGAGCAACAATGGTTTCCCTTTATCAGAGACAGAAATGCATGTACAGGGCATAAAACAATAAAAAATGGCACCATGTTTGACCTTTTTTTTTCTTTCAGATTTTACAGCCCAAGGGACCCTGATGCAGAGGCCCAAAAGTCCTGCAAGGGTCTATGGGTGTGGTGAAGTATTGGTGAAGGAACAGCCAGGATCAAGTTCCTCAGAGATACCTGCAATGCATTCTGGGTAAATGCACAAGACTTCAAGAATATATTCCAAATATTTGCATGGTGCACAACCGCTTGTGTGAACAGCCTGCGGCTTCGCCTGACTGCTCTCATTTCTGAGGACAGCTCCAGATCTTTCTGGTCCCATCCTCTGGGCTGGTCCCTGCTCATGCCTTGAGTCAGTCAGTCCCTGAGAAGGACCCCCTCATCCAGGACCCTGGTTGCATGATATCTACCAGTTATTGAACCTCATTTTCTCATTTCCTTTACTCTCCCAACGGGTACATGAGATGGTAACTGAAATGTCTGCCGCCTAAATATCTGTAACATCTGCTTGATTCACCCTAGCCCCATGAGTCCATGGAAGGGATTCCTGAGCTTCAGCTACAACTTTCCAGAGCCTGGCCAATGACAGCATGGGTTACTGCCCAGTAAGTACTGCCTGATTGCCTAACCAATGAGAAAAGGAAAAAGAACTTCACTGACAGAGGCTCAGGAAAGGGAAGTGTCCTACACAAGCTCACGGAGGGTCTAGAAAAGGCAGAGTCAGAATTGGGCCAGAAACTGGGTGGGGTTTTCTCCTGCCCTGTTCCTCCACCCTCCTCACCAGGGACCGCTGTCTCCCTCTGGATTTGGGTTTGGCCCCAGGTGGAGGCAGAGTGTGTGGAGTCTGGTGAGACTCGGGTCAGTCTCAGAGGTCCCACAGCTTGCTGTACTCTTGCGCCCGCCCTTCAGGGAGGGACTACTTCCTTCCTTTGAGGACACTGATGAAGAACCAGTAACTTATCACTCGGGGACTGGACCCATTCTTGCCTTTGTTCCCCAGGCTCTGTGGAGTTTATGTCGTCTGCACACTTGGGATCATGTGAGGAAGCACCCTGATCCAGAACCTACTTGCCCTTCTGGGCCTCGGTGAGCTTTGGGGAAAGAATGGGGTAGGGGCTGGGATTAACAGCTAAGTAGCCATCACTGGGCTGACGGAATGGTGAAGGGAAGGGAGAAAACGGAGCATGTGTGGAGTCTCTCTGCAAAGAGAAGGGAACTCCCAAGATCACATAGACTCTGTGAGTGGCAGGAACTGGTGATTCCTTCTGCTCTGACTTGGGCCCTGCACCATCAGTACTAGGACCAGGGTCACCCTCTGGATTGGGGTTGGACAGGAGGTGGAAGCAGAGTGTGGGGGTTCTGCTGAGACTCAGATCTGGTCCTGAAGGTTCCTGGACCTGCTGTGTCCTCAGCCATCCTTCAGGAAGAGCAGAGTGAGGTTGATGAGGAAACAGGGACCTGTCACCTGGAGCCGGGACCCTGTCACATCCCTGCATCTGCTTGTCCTGCTCAGCTCTGGGGTCTTTATCCATCATCAGTGCCACTGGGGACCATGGCAGACAGCACAACAACCTTCACCTTCATTGTCCTCCTGGGCCTTGGTGAGTTGATGGGGAAAGGAGGAGAGATGGGGTTCCCTCCCCTCCCATGTCGTGGCCTTGAGAGACCTCAGGACCCAGGAGGCTCAGTGAGGACTGGGTTTCGGAGGGAGGACACATGCTCAGCCACAGGTCTGTACCCAGTGCTCAGGGTCCCAGACCAGGTCTGGAGCTTCTGTGTGTGGGTGGGGATGATTCTCACAGGGTCTCTCTTCCAGGACTGTTTGAGGGCCTATGGGACCAGGTACAGGCAGGTGA
This sequence comes from Pipistrellus nathusii, assembly GCA_963693515.1. NCBI lineage: Eukaryota > Metazoa > Chordata > Mammalia > Chiroptera > Vespertilionidae > Pipistrellus > Pipistrellus nathusii. The sequence goes on along the minus strand of OY882872.1, from coordinate 47,566,353 downwards.
GTGCCCCCCACCCCCAAACTCCTGCTGCAGCAGAGTCACTGCCTGGGCAGCTGGGGAGACACAGGGTTTGGAACAATGGGGACCAATCTGGGAGGGGCCTTGGAGGGACAGCTGGGAAAGCAGGGAGAAGGACATCGCAGATATTTCAGGTCTGATTCCTTTCCAGGAGTCGTCCCCAAACCCTCTATCTGGGCTGACCCAGGCCCCATTGTCACCAACGGGAGCTCTGTGACCATCTGGTGTCAGGGATCTCTGCAGGCTAGTGCCTACGTTCTGTACAAAGAGAGGGGCTCTGAGCCCTGGGAAACGAGGATCCCAAAGGACTCCAGCAACAAGGCCGGTTTCCTCATTGGAGCCACGACCCCATCCCACGCAGGGCTGTACCAGTGTGCATATTACTCCACTGGGAACATACTCTCAGAGCAGAGTGACCCCCTGATCCTGGTGGTGACAGGTAAGGGAGACACCAGGTCCCCTCCCCAATGTGGGCTCCAGGTCACAGGCAGAGGGAATAAAGTGTGGCCTCAGGGAACCCTACCTCTCGCAGAACACACCTGGGGCCTGAGGGTGACAGTCCCTTTAACACAGACCCTTTCTCCTCCCTCAGGAGTGGGCCGTGCACCTTTCCTCTCAGCCCAGACAAGCCCTGTGGTGGCCTCAGGAGGGAACGTGCGCCTCTCCTGTTTTAGCCCTTGGTTCATACCGGACTCTTTCCATCTGCTGAAAGAGGGAGGGGCTGACCATTCTGGACTCGTGGAATCAGAACCCAGGTTCCATCGTTGGTGGATGGGGAGGAACGAGGCTATCTTCCCTCTGGGCCCTGTGAACACCACCCATGGGGGCACCTACAGATGCTATGGTTCTCAAAGGTCCAACCCCAACGTGTGGTCACAGCCCAGTGCCCCTCTGCACATCGAGGTCACAGGTGAGGACAGACCCGGGTGCATCCCCATCCGTTTCCTGGGCCCAAATGACTATGCTGTGTGTCCATTGAGGCCCTGAGGTCATATGGATCAGTGACATTAGCCTCTTGGGGACAGACCCACAGGAGGGAGGCTCAGGGAGGGACATGGGAGACCTCTCACTGCATCCCAGTGGGAGATGTGGGGTGCCCCCTGGAGCCACTGTCCCCTCCTCCCAGGTGTGTATAAGGAGCCTGCCCTCACGGCCCAGCCAGGCACGCTGATGCTGTCTGGACACAGCCTGACCCTCCAGTGCCATGCGGAGGCCGGCTTTGACAGGTTCGCGCTGACCAAGGACGAGGGGCTCACACACCCCTGGCGACTTGATGGGCAGCGCAGCCCTGACTTCCCCCTGGGCCATGTGAACCGCACCCATGGGGGCCGGTACAGATGCTACAGTGGACACCAACTCTCCTCTGCATGGTCGGCCCCCAGCGCCCCCCTGGACATCCTGGTGGCAGGTGAGGAGCCAGCCTGCCACTGAGCTGAGGGTCTGCTCAGGGCTCTGGGCCCAGGGTTACTTGGGGGTGATGGGCCCCAGGAGAGGGGCCTGGAGCAGAGGCTGAGCTGGGCAGAGGCCTAAGAAAGGGCGGAAAAAAGAGTCATTTGGATAAAAGAAACCCCCTGCAAGGAATGATAGGAGCTGAGAGGGGTCACAGGAAGAGTCTCTTGAGAAGAACGAGGTCCCTCAGCTCAGGGTCAACGGTGTGAGTGGAGCATGGCTCTCTACACATGACAGCCTTCCTCTCCCCAGGAATGTCCAGGAAACCCTCCTTCTCAGCCCAGCCAGGACCCTCAGTGCCCTGGGGAGCGACCTTGACCCTGCAGTGTGGGGCTGAGAGCTGGTTGGACACCTTCCACCTGCACAGGGAGGGGTCACTGGACCCTCCCCAGCACCTTCGTCTGCAGAACACGTCTGTACCCTCTCAGGCCACCTTCACCCTCAGTCCTGTGACCTCAGGCCACCAGGGGACCTACAGGTGCTATGGCTCCAACAGTTCCTCCCCCTACCTGCTGTCACAGCCCAGCGACCCCCTGGAGCTGGTGGTCTCAGGTGAGGAGCCCTGACGCTGTCCTTTCTGTGCTCATTCTGCTCAGGGCCTGTCCCTAGGAGTGTGGGTGACAGTGATAAACTAGGAGGTAAAGGAAGTTCCACAGAGCAGGCTTCAGCCCATGAGAGTAGAGAGATAGGACCTCCCACTCCTAAACCCATTTCTCATCCTCAGCAGAGATGCAGGTAAGGAGGGCGAGTGAGATGTGTGTGAAATGAGCAAGACTGTGATTGGACTGAGCAGAGAACACAGACACTCCCCCAACATTTACCTCCTGATGTCTTCATCTCAGAATCTGGGTGTCTGGAACCCCATCCCCAAGAGACATTCCCCTATAGAGAGAAGTATCCTGCCTATGGGCAGGGAACTACACAGCCCGCTATGCTCACCTGGAGGCCTCCAGGCCCCAGTGCTCATCTGAGAATAAGGAGGGACCATGCAGGAAGTAAGTGGACCTGAAGGCTCCTGGCCGGACTCTGTGCCTTCACCTCTGCCCAGGGTTTCTGTGCACACGGGTCTATTGTGGCTCCTTTTAGAGAACCTTCAGGCCATACTTCATTCCGTCTATAAGCTCACAATTTTCCTTTCAATATATTGAATCCAGATAGAAATATAAACACTCATTTCTCTTTTCATTGGCAATAGATTAAATTCAGCCATTTGTCATGGAGAATAATTTCTTGTTTCTATGAAGTCATCTTATCCAGCACATTTCCAAATGAGCTTTTTAAATGAACTTCAGAAGCATGTGACAGCTATTTGTACAATTGAGCAAATGCAAAGCGCACTTACTAGAGAATTACACAACTAACATTGCAATTTGTGAGTAAGCGGTGTGATCCCTGTAGATTTCTTAAATGGAAGTAAGTGCCCATAGGAAAACTCTTGTGTGGACACACTTATATCATGACCTATTAGCCTCCCAAAGACTCTCCCTGGGGGGTGCTTTTCAGTTGATCCTTTGATATAAAAATGATAATCCCCAGCAGTCAAAGGGAATGCCACTTCTTTATTCCCGATGCCATTCCTATTTCCCCCCTCCACGTTCCATAGGATGGAAGGACTGACCAAATGGGCCACAGCTTCCCCTAAAAAAAAAAAAAAAAAAAAAAAAAAAAAAAAAACACCTTATGTCTATGGAATGGATGGTCCCATATTTGATTTTTGGCCAAGGGCACATACTGGAGTTGCAAGCTCAGTCCCCACTAGGGGGTGAGCAGGAGGCAGCCAATCAATGGTTCTCTCTCAGCATGGATGATTCTATCTCTCCCTCTCTCTTCCTCTCTGAAATCGATTTAAATATTTTAATTCATAAATAAATGTGTTAATAGAAGAATAAATAGATCAACAATTTCAGGTGAGGATGAAAATGCGGACCTCAGGGAAGAGGAGCCTGGGTGGGGTGGGTGAAGGAGATCCAGCCCAGACTTTCACCCCTTCATGCTCCTGAGATTCAGGAGCCCCTGACACCACCCCTCCTTCATGGACCTTGGGTCCCCAACTGTTGAAAACATAGGATCTCTCAGCTGTAGGGGAATAACCTCATGGGGCCTTGAGGCACAGGCTGAACACAGAACACACAGCTTTTAGTTATGTCTCAATTTTCATCACATCCTTTCTCATCCTCAGTTCCTAGGCACAGCTCTTACAGGGTGTCTCAGAGCAGATACTGAGTTCAGATATCACTGGGACGCTGAAGTGAAGGGGAGATGAGAGCCCAGAAAAGACACTAAAATCCTGGAGATTTGGGTCTGCCCTGACCTGTTAGACTTCCTTAACTACAACTCTTGTTTTCCCTCCCCAAGACTACATGGTGGAGAATCTCATCCGGATGGGCGTGGCTGGCTTGGTCCTGGTGGTGCTCGGAGTGCTGCTATTTCAGGCTCGAAAGGACACCAACATGGCCCTCCAAGGAGCCAGGATGTGAACACAGAGATAACAGAGCACCATTCAGAGTCAGGGAGCCTGGGAACCCATCCTAAGACCCCAGGAGGTGCTGATGGAGAATGAGGATCCCAGGAGGTGCTGAAAGAGAATATGGACCATAATTGGGGAAACTGTCTGATGAGAATATCCAGGGAGGTAGAGGAGGTCTGTGAGGCTTGAGTGCAGGAGAACATGTTCCTGTACAGGATGCCTCTGCCATCTACCTGGGAGCTCTCTCTTCCTCCATGACCTCGCTGACTCTCCTCCACTGCCCTTCTGTTCTCACCCTGTGACGTGAGATTCCGTCCCACATGGCTGGTTTGGATTCACATTTATACACCCCTTCATGCTGGACCACATCCATTCCAACAACAACAACAACAACAACAACAACAACGAAATATGGTATCTTCATAACCCTGGGATTGTTTTTTTTTTTTCACTTTTACCTATTTAACTATGTTTTTATTAATTTTAGAGAGAGAGGAAGAGAGATGGATAGACAATAGAAACATTGAGGAGAGAAAAACATCAGCTGCCTCCTGCACTGCCCCTTTGGAGGATGGAGCCCGCCACGCAGGCAGGTGCCCTGACTGGAATTTCAACCAGGGACCTCCTGACTCATAGGTTGATGTTCAAACACTGAGCCTCACTTGCTGGGCTGTGGGATTATTTTTAAACCAAGAAGAACTTAGGGGGGGAAAGCCCTGATACCTGCTCCACGTGGTACAGCTTATTGCACATCTCCACCCTCCTATCATCTCCATGAGGCTTCTTCTTTGTGTCCTTAGTAGGACCTTCTGTTCACCTAGATTCCAATGCTGGTTCGAATGCTGGTTGCTCTGTAGTTTAGTTGGGATTTTACTGTTGTCATGGGGAGGGATTTTAGTACTTCCTTTTTACTTCCTCTGCTATCTTGAGCAGACGTCATAATATTTTGATAATAAATAAGTAATTTTGAATTGTTGGCATCATTTTATTTAAGTAATAAATAAGGTTTGTTTTAAGTAACTTCTTAACAATTTTCCAGGCCTCTTTTAACTTGACTCAGATTTTTTTGGTTTGTACATTTACATCAATCAGTTTGGAGGTCACACATGCATTTCCAATATGAATAATTACCACCATTGTTAATGTTAGTAAACGGGTCTGTGGGACAATCACTAGATTCAACAACAACCTTTCACCTGGAGTGATAGGATCATGGTACCTCAGTGTTTCTACTAAAAGGTCACTGCTGATGCCGGCTGTATGAAAGGCTCAACACTAGACGTGGCCACAGGGTCAAAAGATTGCCTGGGAAAGCTGTGCGATGTACATGGATCTGAATCATTGAAAGATCCACCTCCAAATAGATCAATTTCCTCAAAAGAATTGGCCTTGAAAGGATCCCTGTCAAAAAAAAAAATCAAACTGGAAAAAATCCAAGTCTGTACTGGCACTTGGATCTGCCATGGCCTTGTTGCTACCGTCCATGGATCATCTTCTTTGGAGTGTCTGTCACTGTTGAATTCATGACAAACATTTTGTTTTGCTGCTGCATCGCCAGTCCATTCTCATGAGCCACCACTCCCCACACCTGCCCCTCCCAGGCCTTCTCCACACTAATGTCTGTGTCCCTGAGCTGTGCATATAAATCCCCACGTTGATTTCTCCTCACCAACCCAGACATCTCCTCCTTCCCTGGAGATTCCATGGCCTGCTCCATGGTTCTATGTCTCTAAATCTGTTTTCTTCTTCAGTTTATAGAATCAACATACAAGTGAGATCATGCAATACTTACCTTTTTCTAACTGGCTTATTTTACTTAACATTATATTCTACAGGTCCTTCCAGGCTGTCTCAAAAGGAAAAAAATCCTTTTCTATAGCTAAATAACATTCCAACATGTAAATATACCAGCTTTTTTACCCACTCATATACTGATGGGCCCTTGGGCTGTTGCCAGATCTTAGCTATTGTGAATTGGGCTTCTGTGAACATAGGAGTATCTATGTTCTTTCTGATTTCTGTTCAGGATTCTTGGGGGATATTCTAATGTATGGCATCACTATGCCAAATGGCAATTCCATTTTTAATTATTTGAGGAAACTCCACAACTTTTCCATAATGGCTTCACCGGTCTGCATTTTCACCAGCAGTGGACCAGGGTTCCCCTTTTCTCCAAATCCTTACCAACAAGTGTCACTTGTTCATTTGTTGGTGATAGCCATTCTGAAAGTTGAGGTGATAGATACCCCATTGTGCTTTATTTTGTGTCTCTCTGATGAGCAGATCTTGTACCAATTTCATTGATTACTATGTATTTCCAACTCTTTTCTTTCCATCCTTTTCCTTTTCACACATTTGCATTGCATTGATTCCCTGCTATGAACCATGCAGAAGCCCCTGAGGAGGTCCCAGCTGGCCTTTATTGGCTCCACAGAGGTGGGAAACTCCACGCTGATGCCTTCTGGCTGCACCCAGGCACAGTAGCCTCTCAAGGATGGCCCACATTGTCTATTCTGCTTCCCTCTCCATCTGGGGCCACATGCTTCAGGAACAGTGAGCATGGCCTTTCTCAGCATCAGGAGCAGATGGGGATTTGTACGTGGGTTTTGCAATCATCCAATCACTGGGGAGTTCTGAACAACCCCGCTCAGGGCGCATCTCACAGGCTTAGTCAGGTGTGGAAACAAACCAGGATGACTCCTCCAGGTCTCCTGGCACTGACCCCACAACCACTCTAAAGAGTTGGGTTCTTGATGACCTGCTGCATGAGAGGAAACTGAGACTCAAGGGATTGTATGTTGAGGGTGAAGGTCACACACATAATGGACAACGGAGGGCAATTTAAATAAGAATCAGCCCAGCTGCCATGGCTCATGGGGTTGTATGTTGATCTCTATATGAACCAGGAGGTTGAGGTTCCAATCTCAGTCAGGGCACATGCCCAGGTTGTGGGTGCCATCCCCCATGTGGGGCCTACAGGAGGCAGCTGGTCAGTGAATCTCTCTCAGCATTGATGCTTCTGTCTCTCTCTCCCTCGCCATCATCTCTGAAAAAAATAAAAATATATTTTTTAAATAAAAAAACTAACTAAATAAATAATCCATTTTGTTCCCCAAATCAGAGCAAGAACACACGTATCATCTCTGACTGTGAAATCAGGAACCCAGGATGAGGAGGAGAGATCTTCCTGAGGAACAAGGGCTCTGAGGGGAGGAGAAACTCAGAGGTGCAAGTTCCCACGCCACTGGGGTGGGTGCTTTTGCTGTTGCAAGAAAAGGGAGTTAACCAGAGGCTGGAGAAGGAAGAGAACCACCCTTTGTGGCCTCTCTTATTTCCCTGCTTTTCCCTCTGTGCTCACTGTCACACGGACATCGCGCTGAGCTGCACAGTGAGAGGGTGAGTGTGTCCCTGCTGATCTGAGCTCTACAAGCCATCAGCACCTGTCTTCCTGAAGTGTCTCCAGGGCCCTGGAAGCACTGTCCATGGTGAAGACCCCAGGGAGGTGCTGATGTATGGGCTGAGGAGGAAGGAGACCCCGTGGGGGAGGCTCTGACAGGGAAGGAGGTGCCCTAGGCCACCTCACTGGAAGGAGCGTATCAGGAGGCTGTGGGTCTGTTTCCTACTTCACTATGAAAATGAGAGTCAGGCTGCTAGAGAAAGGCTGTGCCCTTGTCTGTAGGTCGTTGATATGACATACCCCGGACAGGAAAGACCAGCTTCCAAGTAACCACTACCTGTATGTCTGTCTGTCCATCCTACAGGCCTTGAGATCTCCTCGATCTGCTCAGATGAGGCCTCTGGGAGAGGACACCATGACTCCCATCCTCAGGGCACTACTCTCCCTCGGTGAGATGGCAGAGGGAAGGGGATCCCTGCTCTGTCAGGACCCCAAGACTCTGCGGCTCATGGGGAGGAGGGTCCTGCTCAGGGTTCAGGGCAAATCTCTCACAGGGACTCTCTTCCAGGGCTGAGTGTGGGCCTCAGGACCCCAGTGCAGACAGGTGAGTCTCCCAGGTGTCCCAGATCCACGTCCTTACTAGGGAGAAAGACTATCCTCCAGGCAGCAGGGGCGGGATCTGTCTGACATATGGGGACTTCTGGAAATGAAAGCTGGGGACCAGGTGTGGGAATATCCTATGTTCCAGGGACCCTCCGAACTGAGCCCCTCCCCAAACCCACCCTCTGGGCTGAGCCAGGCCCTGTGATCCCCCGGGGGAACCCTGTGACCATCTGGTGTCAGGGGACCCAAGGGGCTGAGGAGTACCATCTGGAGAAAGAGGGAAGCCCATCATCATGGAATAGTCAGAAGCCACAGCATCCTGGGGACAAGGCCAATTTCTCCATCACACAAATGACAGACAATGATGCGGGGATATATCGCTGTTACTATCTCAGCTTTACTAACTCATCAGAGTGCAGTGACCCCCCGGAGCTGGTGGTGACAGGCGAAAGGACACTCAGAGGTCCCATCCTCCGACTCTGTCCTCAGGAAGGGAGTCTGCTCTCAGGGACTCTCCCTCTCACAGCCCAGCCCTGGGGGACATGAGGGAGGCATGATCCCATTTTTCACGCTGCCTCCTCCTCTCCTAGGAGCCTATAGCAAACCCAGCCTCTCAGCCCTGCGCAGCCCTCTCATGCCCTCAGGAAAGAACGTGAACCTCCGGTGTAGCTCATGGCAGGGATTTGGCAGGTTCATTCTGACTGAAGAAGGAGAACACAGGCTCTCCTGGGCCCTGGACTCACAAAACACCAGTGGGCAGTCCCAGGCCCTGTTCTCTGTGGGCCCCCTGACCCCAGCCAAAGGGGGATGTTCAGATGCTATGGCTGCTACAGGGACAGACCCCAGGTGTGCTCACACCCCAGTGATTTCCTGGATCTACTGGTCTCAGGTGAGTCCCATTATTGTCTCATCCATGGACTTAGGCAGCAGACACATTATTAGCATCTTTGCTGTGAGAAAGGGTGGGGTGAGGGGAGCACAGGGGCTCCGGGTTTAGGGACACAGAGACAGTGAGAGCTGGGGGCCAGGCCAGGAGAAGGGGTTTATGGGAGGAGCAGCCCCTGTCATTCATGTCTGGTCTCCCCAGGTGAGTCTGGGAAGCCCTCTCTCCTGAGCAGCAGGGCCCCGTCGTGGCCTCTGGCCAGAGCCTGACCCTCCAGTGTGGCTCTGATGTCGGCTATGACAGATTCGCTCTGCACAAGGAGGGGGGACGGGACCTCCCCCAGGGCCTTGCCCTGCAGCCCCAGGCTGGGCTCTCTCAGGCCCATTTCCCCCTGGGAACTGTGAGCATCTCCCACGGGGGCCGGTACCGATGCTACGGTGGATACAACCTCTCCTCTGAGTGGTCGGCCCCCAGTGACCCCCTGGACATCCTGGTGGCAGGTGAGGAGCCTGTGGGTTCAGTCAGGGACCCAGACTCTGCACAGGCCCTGCTGGGGGTCTCTGGTGGGGAGGCCAGAATGAAAGTGCAGACCCCATACAGAGAGAGAGAAAGGCAGGAAGTGGGAGAGAGAGGGGAGACTCAAAGAAACAGAGACAGACAGAGAGGAGGGTACTCAGAGAGAGGCCTGGTGACTCTCAGGGCAGAACAAGGTGGGCAGCAGCCCTCACCCTCCGTGTGTCTCTGTCTCTGTCTCTCTCTCTCTCTCTCTCTCTCTCTCTCTCTCTCTCTCTGACACCTGCCTGATAGACCCTTCCTCTCAGTGCAGCCAGGCCCCAGGGTGGTCTCAGGAGAGAACGTGACCCTGCTGTGTCAGTCACGGAGCCAGAGGGACATGTTTTTTCTGTCCAACGAGTGGGCAGCCAGTCCCCCTTTTGGTTTGAGATCAGAGCACCGCGCTCAGCAGTTCCAGGCAGAGTTCTCCATGAGTCCTGTGACCTCAGCCCATGGGGGCACCTACAGGTGCTACAGCTCAAGCAGCTCCTCCCCCTTCCTGCTGTCACACCCCAGTGAGCCCCTGGTGCTCCTGGTCTCAGGTGAGGGCCCCTGACCCTGTTTGCTGAGCTGTCAGCTCAGGGTCCCATCGCCAGAACCATCATGGGCTGAAAGGGAGGGAGGGGCACAGTAGGGATGGTCACTCAGAGGAGTTCTGCCCCTCTGACACACCCTATACCTTCTCCACTCCTCCCCGTCACCTGGTCCAGAAGGTGCCATGTGGGAGGTGGGAGAGACTTAGTGAGGACTCTGTCTGACGGGGGATCCAGGGTCAGCCCCAGAGTCTCCCCTTCTTCCTGTCCTTCCCAGTCCCCGGGGACCCATCCTTAGTCCCTCATGGTCCCCTTTGCTCAGAGGGAGACAGCTCCCTTGGGGAGTTCTGAGTCTGAGGACCTAATGCCGCCCACACATTAAGGGCAGGCTGTCCTAAGGCTGCTAGGAGCTGGGACAGATTTCAGGGAATGCCAGGCCCCAGGGGCTCTGAGGCTCTGTCTTCATGACCCACGGATTCAGGCCCACAGAGGGTAAGTGGGGTTCTCTGTGAGGAGGTGGAGGGTGCCACCTTGGGGACAGGGGCTGAGCCATGTGTCAGGTCTGGATCCTCTCTCTCTTGCACATGCCCTTCCCCTACCTGGGCTTCCATGTCTGCACATGTTAAAAAAGGGAATCAGGGCCCGGAGCTTACATTTCCAGTCAGTTCTGGCCCTGACCTCCTGGGAGAGGGCCTCAGAGAGAAGCCCCCAGGACGTGATGTTACGGGGCCTGTCCCCTCTGTCTCAGTGACAGTGACACGGTACAGGGAGGGACAGGCAGGGCAAGGCCCTCAGTCCTCCCCCTCAGCTCAGGCTCAGCTCAGAGGAGGGAACAGGGTGGATCAGCCCTGGGTCAGCTCCTGGCTCTGCTGCTCCTCTGAGTGTCAGGTTCCTGTCTGCTCATCCCTGGTCCCATCCTGCTCACAGGCTGCTGGGAGATGAGGTGACATAAGGGCCTCACAGAGCTCAGGAAGGCAGAGCCCCCAGCCCAGCCTGACCTCCCAAGGAGGCATCAGGGCCTGCAGGGTGGAGAGGGACCCTGGAGAGACTCAGAGTCCATCCCTCACCTGGCCCTCCTGGCCCAGCTGTGCTGGGGGCAGGTAACAAGGAAGGACCCTCAGCTCCAGGTGAGATGTGGACAGGACCCTGCAGAGGAAGAGCCCAGAGCACGAAGCGGGTGTCCCCCTCAGGGCAGCGTGAGGACAGCACAGGGAATCTTCTTTCCTAGGCTCCTGTCCCAGCCCTGTCCCATCCAGGCTGGGTGACCTGGGGCACGTGGTTAACCTTGCTGAGCCTCAGTGAGGTGGGTGTTGAGGTCAGCAATCCCTGATGCATGGCCGATATGAGGTGAGAGGAGATGAGTGACAGACCCCAGCATGGGCTCACACACAGTAGGTGCTCATTCAATGACATCATTATCTCATTCGTGACATCATGAGGAGGAAGAAGGGCTCCCAGGACCTTTCATGTCTGATTTTTTTCCAGGAGACGTCCCCAAACCCTCCATCTGGGCTGACCCAGGCCCCATTGTCACCAACGGGAGCTTGGTGACCATCTGGTGTCAGGGGTCTCTGCAGGCTAGTGGCTATGTTCTGTATAAAGAGGGGGGCTCTGAGCTCTTGGACACGAAGATCCCACAGGACTCCAGCAACAAGGCCGGCTTCCTCATTGGAGCCACAAACCCATCACATGCAGGGCAGTACCAGTGTGCATATTACACCGCTGAGGACATACTCTCATATTGGAGTGACCCCCTACCCCTGGTGGTAACAGGTAAGGGAGACACCATGTCCCCTCCCCTCCGTGGGCTCCAGGTCACAGGAAAAGGGAATAAAGTGTGGCCTCAGGGGACCCCACCCCTGACAGAACACACCTGGGGCCTGAGGGTGACGGTCCCTTTAACACAGACCCTTTCTCTTCTCCCAGGAGTGGGTGATGCACCCTCCCTTTCAGCCCAGCCAGGCCCTCTGGTGGCCTCAGGAGGGAACGTGTTCCTCTCCTGTAGCTCTAACCTCACATCAGGCCCTTTCCATCTGCTGAAGGAGGGAGAGACTGACACGCATAGAAGCATGAAATCAGAATGGAGGAAACTTGCTGGGAGGTGGCAGGCCCAGGTCATCTTCCCTGTGGGCCCCGTCAGCCCTTCCCATGGGGGCACCTACAGATGCTACGGTTCTCGCAACTTCAACCCCAACGTGTGGACACAGCCCAGTGCCCCTCTGCACATCGAGGTCACAGGTGAGGACAGACATGCATGCAACCCCATCTTTTTCCTGGATCCAAAGACCTGATCTAAGTTGGGAGCCCAGCTGGGCTCATTTGGTCAGTGACACTGGCCTCTCGAGCGCAGACCCACAGGCGGGAGGCACAAGGAGGGACATATGAAACCTCTCATTGCATCCCAGTGGGCGATGTGGGGTGCCCTCTGGTGCAACTGTCCCCTCCCCCCAGGTGTGTACAAGGAGCCCACCCTCACGGCCCAGCCAGGTGCGCTGGTGCTGCCTGGACACAGCCTGACCCTCCAGTGCCACGCGGAGGCCGGCTTTGACAGGTTCGCGCTGACCAAGGACGAGGGGCTCACACCTCCCCAGCGTCTGGATGGGCAGCTCAGCCCCGACTTCCCCCTGGGCCACGTGAACCGCACCCATGGGGGCCGGTACAGGTGCTACAGTGGACACCGCCTCTCCTCTGTGTGGTCGGCCCCCAGTGCCTCCCTGGACATCCTGGTGGCAGGTGAGGAGCCAGCCCTGCCCCTGTGCTGAGGGTCTGCTCAGGGCTCTGGCCGCAGGGTCACCTGGGGGTGATGGGATACAGGAGAGGGGCCTGTAGCAGAGGCTGAGCTGTGCACAGGCCCAGGGGAGGGAGGGATAAAGGAAGTGAGGTCATGGAGAAAAAAGACACCCACTGAGGGGGACTGAAAGGGTTGGCTGGGTCACAGGCAGTCTCTGCAGAAGGCCAAGGTCCCTCAGGTCAGGGTCAAGGGCATGAGGGAAGGGAAGGGGCTCAACATATCACAGCCTTCCTCTCCCCAGGAGTGGACATGAAACCCTCCCTCTCAGCCCAGCCAGGACCCTCAGTGCCCTGGGGAGCGACCGTGACCCTGCAGTGTGGGGCTGAGAGCTGGTTTGACACCTTCCACCTGCACAGGGAGGGGTCACTGGACCCTCCCCAGCACCTTCGTCTGCAGAACATGTCTGTATCCTCTCAGGCCAACTTCACTCTCAGTCCTGTGACCTCAGGCCACCAGGGGACCTACAGGTGCTATGGCTCCAACATCACCGCCCCCTACATGCTGTCACAGCCCAGTGACCCCCTGCAGCTGATGGTCTCAGGTGAGGAGCCCTGACCCTGTCCTTTCTGTTCTCAGTCAGCTCAGGTCCTGTCCCTACAAGTGTGGGTGACAGTGATAAGCAAGGAGGAGGAGGCTCCACAGAGCAGGGTTCAGCCCATGAGAGAGTGAGGCTGACAGGACCTCTGACTCTGAACCCCATTTCTACACGTCAGCAGAGATGAAGGGTAGAGAGGATGAGTGAGATGTGAGTGAAATGAGCAGAAATGTGATTAGACTGAACAGAGAACACAGATCTCCACCAACACCACCACCACTCACCTCCTTATGTCTTCATCTCAGAATGTGGGTCCCTGTAGTCCCAGGCCCTCTGGACACGCCCCTATAGAGAGAAGCATCCTGCCTGTGGGCACCACTCTGCATGGCTCCCTGTGCTCACCTGGAGGCCTCCAGGCCCCAGTGCTCATCTGAGAATAAGAAGGGACCATGCAGGAAGCAAGTGGACCTGAAGGCTCCTGTCCAGACTCTGTGCCTTCACCTGTGCCCAGGGTTTCTTTGCACACGGGTCTATTTAAATACTTTCATAAATAAACAAATAAATAAATAAATAAATAAATAAATAAATAAATAAATTAATTAATTAATTAATTAATAGAAGAATAAATGGATCAATAATTCCAGGTGAGGATGAAAATGCAGACGTCAGAGAAGAGGGGTCTGGGTGGGGTTGGTGAAGGATATCCAGCCCAGACTTTCACCCCTTTATGCTCCTGAGATCCAGGGGCTCCTGACACCACACCCTCCTCCATGGACCCTGGGGCCCCAGCTATTGAGAATTGGGATCTCTCAGCTTCAGGGTAATAAAGTCTTGGGGCCCTGAGGCTCAGGCTGAACACAGAACACACAGCTCTTAGTTATATCTGAATTTTCATCACATCCTTTCTCATCTTCAGTTCCCGGGGACAGCTCTTACAAGGTGACTCAGAGCAGGTACAGAGTTCAGGAGCCACTGGGAAGCTGATGTGAAGGGGAAGTGGGAGCCCAGGGAAGACACCAGAACACCAGAAATTGGGGTCTACTCTTACATCTGAGCCTTCTGTACCTACAACTCTTGTTTTCCATCCCCAAGATTACACAGTGGAAAATCTCATTCGGATGGGCGTGGCTGGCTTGGTCCTGGTTGTCCTGGTGGTGCTGCTATTTCAGGCTCGAAATGACACCAGAAGGATCCTCCATGCACAATGCACCGTACAGAGTGTGGGGCAGCCTTGGAGCCCATCTGATGACCTCTTGAAGAGCTGAAAGAGAACATGGACCACAGTTGGGGAAAATGTCTGCTGAGAATGTCCAGAAGAGAAGATGTGGTAGGCAAGGTCTGGGTGCAGGAGAACGTGGGCTATGTGCCTGTAGAAGATGCCTCCTCCATCCACCTGGAGTGCTCTCCCTCCTTCCCTGACTTCGCTGACTCTCCTCCACTGCCCTTCTCTTCTCACCCTGTGATATGAGGGCTACTTTGGATTCGCGTCTATACACCCTTTCATTCTGGGCCACATCCATCCCAACAATATGTGGTATCTTCCCGGAGATTGTTTTATTTTATTTTTACTTTTTTTAACTAGGTTTTTGTTGATTTTGAAGAGGGAGAGGAAGAGAAAGGGATAGAGAAATAGAAACATTGAGGAGAGAAAAACATGAGCTGCCTCCTGCTTGCCCCCCTTTTAGAGATGGAGCCCACCACATAGGCATGTGCCCTGACCGGGATTCGATCTGGTGACCTCATCGTTCATAGGTCGATGTTAAACCACTGGCCACACTACTCGGCTGTGTGATTATTTTTCAACCAAGAAGAACTAAGTAAAAAATAAATGTCCTGATTCCTGCTCCACATGATCCAGCCCATTGTATATCTCCACCCTCCTACTATCTCCATGCGGCTTCTTCTTTGTGTCGATATCTGTGAATTTCTGTTCACTTAGATTCCAGGTGGTTCTGAAGGATGGTTGCTCTGAAGTTTACTTGTGGTTTTACTGTGGTCAATGGAGGATTTCAGTGCCTTTTTATTTTTTTTTTATTTTTTTTTTACTTCCTCCGATATGCTGAGCAGAAGTTGGAATATTTTGATAATAAATAAGTAACTTCAAATTGTTTGACATCATTTTATTTAAGTACTGTATAAGGTTTGTTTTAAGTACCTAGCTTATTAACAATTTTCCATACATGTTTTAACTTGATTTAGATTTGTTTGGTTTGTACATTTACATTAATCAGTTTGGAGGTCACACATGTGTTTCCAATAGGAATAGTTCCCACCATGGTTAATATTGGTTAGCGGGTCTGTGGGTCAATCACTAGCTGCAACAACAACTGTTCCACCAGAGCAACAAGATCTCTGTGCCTCAGTGTTTCTACCTAAGGGTCACTGCTGATGCTGGCTGCATGAAGGTCTCAGCACCAGACGTGACCACAAGGTCAGGAGAAGGTTACTTGAAAAAGTTGTCCATTGTATGTGGCTATGAACCTTTGAAAGGTTCACCTTTAAATAACCAATTTCCCAAAAAGGGTAGGCCTTGAAAGGATCACTGCAAAAAAAAAAAAAAAAAATCAAACTGGATCTATATCAACGCCTGGATCTACCATTGACCTAGATATTACAGTTGATGGGTGTGCCGAGCCAGCACAGCCATGGGTGAACCTGAAAGGGGGTGGTGAAGGCTGGTGAAAAGAGACAAGGGAATAAAGCTGGGGCTAGCAAGGATGCTGCTCTTGCTAATGGAGTGACAGCCCCACGGCCTGCAAGCCCGGTCTTTATTTTATAGCCAGATTCACCAGACAAAGTAAGGGCATGGTCACATCTTTACCATGTTCTTTTGGGTTTGGTATCTACTCAATTGCATGCACCTAATCAAGCTTTGTTTATTTGCTTTACCTCCTGCAGCCCATATCACTCAGCAATGTGGGCCCACAGGTTCAGACCATAAGGTCAAGCTTACAACGATAGCCTTTGGCTATAATTGTGCTGGGACTTGTACGTGGTTTTGTTCTCCAATGAGTTCCAGGCTTGAACCTATCCGAATGCTGTAGCTGCTCTCCGCAGATAAGACTTCCTCACTGTTGAATTCAGGACAAGCTTTTTTATTGGCAACTTCATCGCCAGTCCATTCTCATGAGCTAATGCTCCCCACAATAATATCTGTGTCCCTCACTTGTGCGCCTGTGCATGTAAGTCCCAGTGAATTTCTCCTCACCAACTTAGCCACCTCCTCCTTCTCTGGGAGATTCCACAGTCTGTTCCATGCTTCCATGTCTCTGTTTTTTTTTGTTTTGTTTTGTTTTAGTTTATATTGTTCCTTAGAATCCACATATAAGTGGGATCATGTCATAGTTCCCTTTCTCTAACTGGCTTTTGTCACTTAGTATAATAGTCTCTAGGTCCCTAAACACTATCTCAAAGGGTAAGAAATCTTTCTTTTCTACAGCTGCATAGCATTCTGGGATGGAAATGTACCAGCTTTTTTACCCACTCATCTGCTGATGGGCCCTGGGGCTATTTCCAGATCTTAGCTATTGTGAAATGGGCTTCTATGAACATAGGAGTGTCTATGTTTTTCTGACTTCTGTTTCAGGGATTCTTAAGATATATTCTGGGTGTGGAATCACTAGGCAAGAGGAGTTCCATTTTTAACTATTTGAGGAAACTCCACATAGTTCTCCATAATGACTTCCCCAGTCTGCACTCCCACTAGCAGTAGACCGGAGTTCCTTTTTCTCCACATCCTCACCAACAAGTGCCATTTGTTGATTTGTTGGTGATAGCCATTCTGATAGATGAGGTGAAACCTCACTGTTTCATTTTGTGTCTCTCTGATGAGCAGTGACTGTACCACTTTCATTGATTCCTATGGGTTTCCAGCTCTTTCCTTCCCATCCTTTTTCTTTTCATCGATTAGCATTCAACTGATTTCCTGCTATGAACCATGCAGGTGCCCCTGAAAAGGTCCCAGCTGGCCCTTCCTTGACTCCACACTCTCCTTCAATCCTGCTTTTGCTTGCTGAAGGCCACTCTACTCCTCCCCAGCTTCACCAGTTCTTCCTCAGAAGTGCAGATCTGCAACACTTAACTAGTTCCTTCAACTCCAAGGATGAGACCAGCTGGGCCTTTTCAGCACATTTTCTTCTGACTTTCCTGAGTTGCTCATGCAGCTAGACTTCCTGCTCATCCAGAAACCCTGTCCTTGCTGTTTCTGAGCCTATAGTTTTAGCAGATTAGCATTTGCCCTTTGAAGTTCATCTTGAACACCTTGGCCCACACCAGTCTCTGTTGAAGAGTATATCATTCTCCCTGGAATGGAAAATGGCCCAGTTGTTTGAGTATTATCCTGAGCATCAAAAGGTTGCTAGTTCAGCTGGGACCAGTTTGGCTCAGTGGATAGAGTGTCGGCCTGTAGACTGAGAAGTCCCGGGTTCGATTCCGGTCAAGGGCATGTACCGTGGTTGCCGGCACATTCCCATTGGGAGGTGTGCAAGAGGCAGCTGATCAATGTCCCGCTCTCATCGACATTTCTAACTTTCTATCCCTCTTCCCTTCCTCTCTGTAAAACATCAATAAAATATTTTTTTTTTTTAAAAAGGTTGCTAGTTCAATTCCAGGTCAGAACACAAATATGAGTTGTGAGTTCAATTCCTGATCAAGATACATGAGAAGACAACTGATCAATGCTTCTTTTTCACATCTATGTTTCTCTGTCTTCCTCTCTTCCTCCTTCTTCCTAGGCATGTCCTCTGGTGAGAACTTTTAGAAACAGATTAACCTCTTTCTTCTTGAGGTCCTCTTGCACATTATTCTTATCCCTCTTTAGGTCAATGGTGTCATTATTAAGGACATCTAGCTCTTTAATAGCAGAGCAGGACTGGGTTCTATGATGCTCTTTGGTAAACCGGCCCTGTCTGGTGGTAAAAGCATCTCAGGAGGGCAATGGTAAGATATGTACACATACAATAATTTAATTTAAAAAAATTTTTTAAATGAAAGGAGGATCAATGCCCTTTATTAACATCTATTTGACTGTGTGAAAAGACAAGGAAAACATATTCTTTGGAAACTTCCCACGGGTCACATAACACTCTAAGGTAGGCTAGTCAGATAGAAGCTAAACTGTCTCCAGGAAGATCTCGCAAACTTCCAATCAAGACACAAGCCCATCCATGTCCTTATCAGTGTCCAGGAAGATGCCATCTTCTTTATCTTTTCTGCAGGGGATCCAACCCACGCTTTCCTCTTAGCAGTTGGCACAATGCTGGAGGCCAGGACATGGGCACAGGGGCTTTCTCCAATGTGCCCTTCACCAAACACATGGCACCTGCAAACACATCTCTGTGAGCTTTGCCCCATGGTCAATACCACTCAGCTCCCAAACGCTTCCACAGGCAGCCACAGGCAGCTTTGAGGTGAGCGATGCTGGTTTCCCTTTATCACAGACAAAAACCCATGTACAAGGCTTAAAACAATACAAAACAATACAAAATGGCACCATGTCTGCCCTTGTCTTCAGATTTTACAGCCCATAGGTGCCTGTTTCAGAGGTCCCGTTGTCCAGCAAGAGGCTATGGGTGTGGTGAAGTGTTGGTGGAAGAACGTTCAGGTTCCTGAGAGACACCTGCAATGCATTCTGGGTACATTTACAAGGCACAGAGCAATGAACAATTCCCTTTTGCCTTCTGGGGTCAGCTAAAGCCCAACCCTTCCCCAGTGTCAAATCCGGGAGCCTGATATGTTCAGGGAAGCAGCAGCATCAACAGCCAACACCCTCAGGGATAGTCCATCCCATTCTATCTGTAGCATTTATCACAAGAAGGTGTTCCACTTGATGACTGTGTCAAGGAGACCTGGGCCTGCACAGACATAGTGCCCCCATCTGCAGCGGAGGGGAAAGAAGGATAAGCAGGCAGGGGCTGGAGCAGAAAGAAAGGGGAGGGAGCAGGGGACACAAGCCCTTTCTGCCTCTCACGCTCTGGGATTTCACTTTCATGTCCATTCCTATTGGACATTCCCCTCCCACACGCCAACTTCTCCTCAGAGAGTCCCTCCAAGGGCTGTCTGATGTTTCAGACACAAAGAGGTGGAGAGTGGGATCTGCCCTGCCCTGTGGCATCCTTCTCCCTAAGTTAGCATGTGACTGTGATATGCCCCGCAGGGCCCACCCCAGTGGTGAGCCTCATGCTCACACATGGACAGATGCCCATGAACACTAGATGGGATTAAATCCGTTTCACACACACAGAAGGGCCGTGGCTCAGTGCTGACCATGGACTGGGTCCGTGGGTAGAGAGACCACAGTGTCCATATCCAAAGTATGTGGAGGGGGCAACCCTGTCCCAACTTTCACCTTGAGTCCAGATTCCCTCCCTGTGTGTGGCCACCCTGGGACCCTCTCTTGTCCACACAGAGGCTGGTAACTCCACGCTGGTGACTTCTGGCTGTACTCAGGCACAGTAGCCTCTCAAGGGCGGCCCCCATTGTCTGTTCTGCTTCCCTCTCCTTCTGGGGAACTTCCACTTCCCTTTTTGGGCATTGAGGATGGCCATGTGCTTCAGAAACAGTGAGCATGGCCTTTCTCAGCATCAGGAGCAGATGCGGATGTGTATGTGGGTTTAGCAATCATCCAATTCCTGGGAAGTTCTGAACAACCCCACTCAGGGCTCACCTCACACGCATAGTCAGGTGTGGAAACAAACCAAGATGGCTCCCGCCAGGTCCCTGCCACACCCCTCCCCCCATAACCAGTCTATGGAATTGAGTTCTTGAAGAAGTGATGCATGAGAGGAAACGAAGACTCAAGAGATTATACATAGATGGGGAAGGTCACACACCTAATGGAGAATGGAGGACTATGTACGTAAGAATCAGCCCAGCCGGCATGACTCAGTGGTTGAGTGTATACCTATGTATGAACCTGGAGGTTGAGGTTCCATTCTCAGCAGGGCACATGTGCTCATTTCGGGCCAGATCCCCCCATATGGGGTGTGTAGAAGGCAGACAGTCAGTGATTCTCTCTTATTATGGATATTTCGATCTGTCTCTCTCCCTCTCCCTTCCTCTCTAAAATCCATAAAAATATTGTTTTAAATAAAATTAAATAAATAAATGAGAATCAGTTTTGTTCCCCAAATCAGAGCAATAACACACCTATTGTCACTGACTTGAAGACAGGGACCCTGGATGAGGAGAGATCTTCCTGTGGAACAAGGCACTGAGGGTAGGAGGGACTCAGAGGCGTATTCCAGGCCCCTGGGGTGGATGCTGTTGCAAGAAAGGGGAATTAACTAGGGGCTGGGGTAGAAAGGGAACCACACTCTGGGGCCTCCCCTTATTTCCCTGCATTTCCCTCTGTGCTCACTGTCACAGGGACATTTCCCTGAGCTGCACAGGGAGAGGGTGAGCTCATCCCTGCTCATCTGAGCTCTGCAGGCCACAGGGACCCACGTCTTCCTGAAGTGTCTCCAGGGCCCGGGTGACATTGTCCATGGTCAGGACCTCAGGGAGGTGATGGATGGGCTGAGGAGGAAGAAGACTCTGTGCGGGAGGCTCTGACAGGGTCTCTTTACCTGGAAACAAGTCTCAGGAGGCTTCTGGTCTATTTCCTGATCCATCTTGAAAATGAGAGCTAAACATCGGGAGACATGGTTCCCCTTCCTGTGGGTCTGCTGAGATGACAACCCTGAGACAGGAAGGGCCAGCCTCCCAGTGGCCACACCTGTGTGGGTCCATTTTGATGGCACTTTGGTCTCTTCCATCTGCACAGCCAGAAACCAAGGAGGAGACACCATGACCCCCATACCCATAGGGCCAAGCTCTGCCCTGGTGTGGTGTGAGGACTTAATTTCCAAGATGACCTCTGGAATCAATTGAAAATCTGAATCATCATTGAAGTAATAAAAACTTCATCTGAAAAGTGAAATCATCGCACACAATTAACTCCAGGCTGACCGAGTATGCAGCGAGGTATTCTGAACAATCCCGGGACATTGGACAATGGTGTCATAGACACTGGGTCAGAGCAAGGGCATTCAGATTGGCAAGACAAGCGTCAGTAAAAACCCACACAGCAAGCTTTTAAAACTGGAAGAAGAGCCTGTCACGATGGCTCGGAGGCTGAGTGTCGACCTTTGAACCAAGAGGTCACGATTCAACTCCCAGTCCAAGCACTTGCCCAAGTGGGGGACTCAATCCCCAGTGTGGGGAGTGCAGGAGGCAGCTGATCAGTCATTCTCTCTCATTATTGCTGTTTCTTTCTCAATCTTCTCATTTCCTCTCTGAAATATATAAAGTTGTGTTTTGGGTTGTTGTTGTTTGTTTTTTTTTTTCAAACTTGTTGGGGAAAAAGGAAGAAGAAAAGTATGAGTGGTGCTCCCGCTGCTATATGTGGGGCCCGCTGGGAACAGGACGGCTATGCGCACAGATATGTGTGGGAGCTGTGGTTCAGACCAGCCCAGCTGGGTGTAGGTGGGATCAGGGGCCAGAGGGAGCTCACAGCTGGCCTTAAAGATGAAGGTGTGGGTGTGGGAGTTGAATCCGAACTCTGGGTAAGAGATGAGCTCCAGGTACAAAGCAAAAAGCAGCACAATGACTCCTGGCGGCAAACTTCACAAACCCACAGTCACCTGGGGAGAGGGAACTGGTGCTCATGGGGACAGTGGTTCCTGACAAATTTCAGAGCAACGGTCCTGCTAAGACCATTGGGTCGTGAATCTGTGTAGTGCTCTGACCCTCCAGGAATTAAACTGATTGTAAAGCAAGTAAATGGCAGTGGCCTTTCTCTTATAAAAAAAAAAAAAAAAAAAAACATAAAAAAAAACAAACACCAGATTGAGACATTACTGCTCAGTTCACACAGGAAGCAGGTGGGACACAAGTATTTAAATAAAGGAAGTTTGATCAACAAATCAAAGTTATAGCCCAAATGACAGCTTCTTCATGTATAAGACAGGCCATGGCCCAAGGGGGACAGCTCTGCCTGAGGAATGAGGGGCCCTCATGGGGAAGTGACGCTGAGGCGTGTTCCAAGAAAGGAGGGGCTACAGGCTGTGGCTGAGAAAAAGGGAAGTTCATGAAGAAACATGCGAAAGATAAAAATAAAAATAAAAAATGAATAAATAAATAAACAGTTTCCAGGGCAACTGAAGGGACCTGTTTTCTTCCCTTATTGCCCTGCATTTCCCTCTGTGCTCACTGTCACAGGGACATCGCCCTGAGCTGCACACGGACAGGGTGAGCGTGTCCCTGCTGGTCTGAGCTCTGCATGCCACAGGGACCCACGTCTTCCTGAACTATCTCCAGGGCCCGGGTGGCACTGTCCATGGTGAGGACCCCAGGGAGGTGCTGATGGTGAAGCTGAGGATGAAGGAGGCTCTGTAGAGGAGGCTCTGACAGGGAAGGACATGCCTGGGTCACCTCGCCTGCAAGGGGCAGCTAAGAAGGCTCCGAGTCTATTTTCTGCTTCACTAAGAAATGAGAGCCATGCTGAGAGAGAGGCTATGCCCTCACCTATAGGCTGCTGACATAACAACCTCGTGATGGGCAAGGCCTGCCTCTCAGTGACCACTTACCCGTGTATCTGTCTGTCTAACCTGTGGGCCTGGTGGCCTCCTTCATCTGCTCAACTGAGGACTCTGGGAGAAGACTCCATGACCCTTGCCCTCAGGGCCCTGCTCTGCCTCGGTGAGATAAGAGAAGGAGGGGAGCCTTGGTCTGTCAGGCTGCAGGACTCAGGAGGCTCATGGGAAGGAGGGAGCTGCTAAGGGTTCAGGGCAAATCTCTCACAGGGACTCTCTTCCAGGGCTGTGTGTGGGCCTCAGGACCCCAGTGCAGGCAGGTGAGTCTCCCCAGGTGTCCCAGGTCCTGCTCCTCCCTTGGGACAAGGACTGCCCTCAGGGAAGTAGGGGAAGGGATACAGATCTTTCTGATAGATGGGGTGCATCTGGGACCGATTGTTGGGACCAGGGGTAGGAATGTCCTGTGACCCACCTCTGATTCTTTCCAGAGCCCCTCCCCAAGCCGACCCTCTGGGCTGAGCCAGGCCCTGTGATCCCCCGGGGGAGCCCCGTGACCATCTGGTGTCAGGGGGCCCCAGGGGCTGAGGAGTACCGTTTTGAGAAAGAGGGAAGCCAACCATCATGGAATCGTCATAAGCCACAGCACTCTGGGGACAAGGCCAATTTCTCCATCACACAAATGACAGACAATGATGCAGGGATATATCACTGTTACTATCTCAGCCTTAATAACTCGTCAGAGCACAGTGACCCATTGGAGCTGGTGGTGACAGGTGAGAGGACACTCAGGGGACCCAGCCTCAGGCTCTGCCCTCAGAAAGGGGGTCTGCTCTCAGGGACTCTCCCTCTCACAGCCCAGCCCTGGGGGACATGAGGGAGGTGTGAGCCCATTTAACATGCTGCCTCCTCCTCTCCTAGGATCCTACAGCAAACCCAGTCTCTCAGCCCTGCCCAGCCTGTTCGTGCCCTCAGGAAAGAATGTGACTCTCCAATGTAGATCACAGCAGGGATTTGGCAGGTTCATTCTGACTGAAGAAGGAGATCACAGGCTCTCCTGGGCCCTGGACTCACAACATGCTGGTGGGCAGTCCATGGCCCTGTTCTCTGTGGGCCCCGTGACCCCCAGCCATAGGGGGACGTTCAGATGCTATGGCTGCGACAGGGACAGACCCCAGGTGTGCTCACACCCCAGTGATGCCCTGGAGCTGCTGGTCTCAGGTGAGTCCCATTATTGTCTCACCCATGGATTGAGGCAGCAGACACATTATTGGCATCTTGCTGTGAGGGGAGCCAGGTAAGGGGGTGGAGTGAGGGGAGCACAGGGGCTCCTGGGTTAGGGACACAGAGTGAGAGCTGGGGGCCAGGCCAGAAGAAGGGGTTTATGGGAGGAGCAGCCCCTGTCATTCATGTCTGCTCTCCGCAGGTGAATCTGGGAAGCCCTCCTTCCTTACCAAGCAGGGCCCCATCGTGGCCTCTGGACAGAGCCTGGCCCTCCAGTGTCGCTCTGATGTCGGCTATGTAAGATTCGCTCTGCACAAGGAGGGGGAACGGGACCTGTACCAGAGCCTTGTCCTGCAGCCACAGGCTGGGCTCTCTCAAGCCCACTTCCTCCTGAGCACTGTGAGCAGCTCCCAGGGGGGCCGGTACCGATGCTACGGTGGATACAACCTCTCCTCTGAGTGGTCGGCCCCCAGCGACCCCCTGGACATCCTGGTGGCAGGTGAGGAGCCTGTGGGTTCAGTCAGGGACCCAGACTCTGCACAGGCCCTGCTGGGGGCTTCAGGTGGTCAGGCCAGAATGAAAGTGTAGAGCCCCAGGGCGGGAGGAAGGCAGAGAAATGGGGCTGTTAGGGGTGAGGGGGAGACTTAGAAACAGATACAGACAGAGAGGAGGGTCCTAAGAGAGAGGCCTGGTGACTCTAAAGCCAAACAAGGTGGGCAGGCAGCCCTCACCCTCTCTCTCTCTCTCTCTCTCTCTCTCTTTCTCTCTCTCTCTCTTTCTCCCTTTCTCTCTCTAGGACACCTGTCTGACAGACCCTCCCTCTTGGTGCAGCCAGGCCCCAGGGTGGCCTCAGGAGAGAACGTGACCCTGCTGTGTCAGTCACAGAGCCAGAGGGACACATTCTTTCTGTCCAAGGAGGGGACAGCTGATACCCCCCTGCGTCGGAGATCAAAGTACCAAGATCAGCAGTTCCAGGCAGAGTTCTCCATGAGTCCTGTGATCTCAGCCCATAGGGGCACCTACAGGTGCTACAGCTCACAGAGCACCTCCCCCTTCCTGCTGTCACACCCCAGTGAGCCCCTGGAGCTCCTGGTCTCAGGTGAGGGCCCCTGACCCTGTCTGCTGAGCTGGGGGCAGCGTGAGGACTGCACAGGGAACCCATATTCCTGGTTCCAGTCCCATCCCCGCCCTGTCCAGGCTGGGTGACCTGGGGCACATGGTTAACCTCTCTGAGCCTCAGTGAGGTGGGTGTTGGGGTCAGCAATCCCTGATGCATGTCTGGTATGAGGAGAGAGGAGATGAGTGACAGACCCCAGCATGGGCTCACACACAGTAGGTGCTCATTCAATGACATCATTATCTCATTCGTGACATCATGAGGAGGAAGAAGGGCTCCCAGGACCTTTCATGTCTGATTCCTTTCCAGGAGACGTCCCCAAACCCTCCATCTTGGCTGACCCAGGCCCCAGCGTCACCAAGGGGAGCTCTGTGACCATCTGGTGTCAGGGGTCTCTGCAGGCTACTGCCTACGTTCTGTACAAAGAGGGCGCCTCTGAGCTCTTGGACGCAAGGATCCCACAGGACTCCAGCAACAAGGCCGGTTTCCTCTTTGGAGCCACGACCTCATCCCACGCAGGGCAGTACCAGTGTGCATATTACACCGCTGAGGACATACTGTCACATTGGAGTGACCCCCTGTTCCTGGTGGTGACAGGTAAGGGAGACACTGGATTCCCTCCCCACCCTGGCTCCAGGTCACAGGCAGAGGGAATGAAGTGTGGCCACATGGGTCCCCACTTCTCACAGCACACACCTGGGGCCTGAGGGTGACGGTCCCTTTAACACAGACCCTTTCTCTTCTCACAGGAGTGGGTGATGCACCCTCCCTCTCAGCCCAGCCAGGCCCTGTGGTGGCCTCAGGAGAGAACATGACCCTCTCCTGTAGCTCTAACATCACATCGGGCCTCTTCCATCTGCTGAAGGAGGGAGAGGCTGACACACCCCGAAGCATGAAATCTGAACGAAAGATCCATACTGGGAGGTGGCAGGCCATCTTCCTTCTGGGCCACATGAACACCACCCATGGGGGCACCTACAGATGCTATGGTTCTTCCAGCTACAACCCCAATGTGTGGTCACAGCCCAGTGCCCCTCTGCACATCGAGGTCACAGGTGAGTACAGACCCGGGTGCATCCCCATCTGTTCCCTGGATCCAAAGACCTGATCTGAGCTGTGTCTCCAATGAGGCCCTGGGCTCATGGGGTCAGTGACACTGGCCTTTCTGGGACAGACCCACAGGCAGGAGGCTCAGGGAGGGAGAGGGGAGATCTCTCACTGCATCCCAGTGGGTGATGTAGGGTGACCCCTGGAGCCACTGTCCACTCCTCCAAGGTGTGTACAAGGAGCCTGCCCTCAAGGCCCAGCCAGGCGCGCTGGTGCTGCCTGGACACAGCCTGACCCTCCAGTGCCACGCGGAGGCCGGCTTTGACAGATTCGCGCTGACCAAGGACGAGGGGCTCACACCTCCCCAGCGTCTGGATGGGCAGCTCAGCCCCGACTTCCCCCTGGGCCACGTGAACCGCACCCACGGGGGCCGGTACAGGTGCTACAGTGGACACCGCCTCTCCTCTGCATGGTCGGCCCCCAGCACCCCCCTGGACATCCTGGTGGCAGGTTAGGAGCCAGCTCTGCCCCTGTGCTGAGGGTCTGCTCAGGACTCTGGGCTTAGGGTCACCTGGGAGTGATGGGGTCCAGGACAGGGGCCTGGAGCAGAGGCTGAGCTGGGCAGAGGCCCAGGGGAGGGAGGGATAAAGGAAATGAGGTAATGGAGATAAAAGACATCTCCCAAGGATGACTGACAGGAGTTGGGAGGGATCACAGGCAGAGTCTCTGCAGAAGGCCAAGGTCCATCAGCCTAGGGTCAAGGACATGAGGGAGGGGTGGCTCTCTGTACATCAAAACCTTCCTCTCCCCAGGAATGTATAGGAAACCTTCTCTCTCAGCCCAGCCAGGACGCTCAGTGCCCTGGGGAGCGACCGTGACCCTGCAGTGTGGGGCTGAGAGCTGGTTGGACACCTTCCACCTGCACAAGGAGGGGTCACTCGACCCTCCCCAGCACCTTCGTCTGCAGAACACGTCTGTACCCTCTCAGGCCACCTTCACCCTCAGTCCTGTGAGCTCAGGCCACCAGGGGACCTACAGGTGCTATGGCTCCAACAGCTCCGCCCCCTACCTGCTGTCACAGCCCAGTGACCCCCTGGAGCTGATGGTCTCAGGTGAGGAACCCTGACCACATCCTTTCTGTGCTCAGTCAGCTCTAGGCCCTCTCCCTGGGAGTGTGGGTGACAGTGATAAGCAAGGAGGGGGAGGAGGTTCCACAGAGCAGGGATCTGCCCATGAGAGAAGAGAGACAGGCACTCCCGCTCCTGAACCCATTTCTGCACCTCAGCGGAGATGCAGAGAACGGAGGGTGAGTGAGATGTGAATGAATTGAGCAGGAATGTGATTCGACTGAGAAGAGAACACAGACTCTCCCCACACACACACCCCCGCCATCTCTCACCTCCTGATGTCTTCATCTCAGAATCTGGGTCCCTATAGTCCCAGCCTCCACTGGACACCCCCCTTTAGAGAGAAGCATCCTGCCTGTGGGCAGTGCTCTACACAGCCCACTGTGCTCACGTGGAGGCCTCTAGGCCCCCAGTGCCCTCTGAGGACAAGGGGAGACCCTGAGGTCTCATGGGGACCTGGGACCTCCTGCCCAGATTCTGTGCCTTCACCTCTGCCCAGGGTTTCTGTGCACACGGGTCTATTATGGCTCCTTTTAGAGAACCTCCAGGCCATACTTAAGTCTATGAGCTCACAATTTACTTACATTATATGGAGTCCAGATGGAAGTATAAGCATTCTATTTGTGTTTTCCTTGGGAATGGAATAAATTCAGGCATATGTTATGGAGAATAACTTCTTGTTTATATAAAGTCTTCTTTTCACACACATTTCCAAATGAGCTTTATGAATGAACTTCAGAAGGATGTGACAGCTATTTGTACAATTGAGTAAATGCACAGCCCACTTATTAGAGAATTGCACACCTAACTTTGTAATTTGTGAGTAAGCGGTGTGATTCCTGTAGATTTTCTAAATGGTAGTGAGTGCACATAGGAAAGCTCTTGTTTGGACACATTTATGTCATGACCTGTTAGCCTCCCAAAGACTCTCTCCCTGTGGGCTGCTTTTCAGTTGATCCTCTGATATAGGATTATAATCCCAAGCAGTCAAAGGGACTGCCACTTCTTTATTCCTGATGGCATACCTATTTTTCCCCCTCCATGCCCCATAGGATGGAAGGACTGACCAAATGAGCCACAGCTTCCCCTAAAAAAAACTCCTTATACTTATGGAATGTAGGGTCCCATATTTCATTTTGGCAAGGGCACATACTCTGGTTGCAGATTCAATCCCCAGTAGAGGGTGTGCAGGAGGCAGTCAATCAATGGTTCTCTCTTATCATGGATGTTTCTATCTCTCTCTCTCTCTTCCTTTCTGAAATCAATTTAAGATATAGTAATAAATAATTAAATGTGTAAATATAAGAATAAATAGATCAACAATTTCAGGTGAGGATGAAAATGCGGACCTCAGGGAAGAGGAGCCTGGGTGGGGTGGGTGAAGGAGATCCAGCCCAGACTTTCACCCCTTCATGCTCCTGAGATTCAGGAGCCTCTGACACCACCCCTTCTTCATGGACCTTGGGTCCCCAGCTGTTGAAAACATAGGATCTCTCAGCTGTAGGGGAATAACCTCATGGGGCTTTGAGGCACAGGCTGAACACAGAACACACAGCTCTTAGTTATGTCTCAATTTTCATCACATCCTTTCTCATCCTCAGTTTCTGGGCACAGCTCTTACAGGGTGTCTCAGAGCAGATGCTGAGTTCAGATATCACTGGGACGCTGAAGTGAAGATGAGGTGGGAACCCAGAAAAGACACTAGAATCCCGGAGATTTGGGTCTGCCCTGACCTGTTAGACTTCCTTAACTACAACTCTTGTTTTCCCTCCCCAAGACTACACAGTGGAGAATCTCATCCGGATGGGCGTGGCTGGCTTGGTCCTGATGGTGCTCGGAGTGCTGCTATTTCAGGCTCGAAAGGACACCAACATGGCCCTCAAAGGAGCCAGGATGTGAACACAGAGACAACAGAGCACCATTCATAGTCGGGGAGCCTGGGAGCCCATCTGAGGACCCCAGGAGGTGCTGATGGAGAATGAGGATCCCAGGAAGTGCTGAAAGAGAATATGGACCATAATTGGGGAAACTGTCTGATGAGAATATCCAGGGAGGTAGAGGAAGTCTGTGAGGCTTGGGTGCAGGAGAACACAGGCCATGTCCCTGTTCAGGACGCCTCTGCCATCTACCTGGGAGCTCTCCTGCCCTCCCTGACCTCGCTGACTCTCCTCCACTGCCCTTCTGTTTTCACCCTGTGACATGAGGTTCCGTCCCACATGGCTAGTTTGGATTCACATCTATACACCCCTTCATGCTGGGTCACATCCATTCCAACAACAACAAAAATAAACCTGGGATTATTTTTTTATTTCATTTTTACCTTTTTAATATTTTTCTACTGATTTTAGAGAGAGAGGAGGCGAGAGGGATAGACAATAGAAACATTGAGAAGAGAAAAACATCAGCTGCCTCCTGCACTGCCCCTTTGGAGGATGGAGCCTGCCACATCGGCATGTCCCCTGACCAGAATTTCAACCAGTGGCCTCCTGACTCAGAGGTCGATGTTCAACCACTGAGCCTCACTTGCTGGGCTGTGGGATTATTTTTAAACTAAGAAAAAAATAAGAAAAAGCCCTGATACCTGCTCCACATGGTCCAGCTCATTGCACATCTCTAGCTCTTCTACATCTCCATGTGGCTTCTTCTTTGTATCCTTACCTGGGACCTTCTGTTCACCTAGATTCCAATGCTGGTTCTTAATGCTGGTTGCTCTGTAGTTTAGTTGGGATTTTACTGTTATCATGGGGGGGATTTTAGTACTTCCTTTACTTCCTCCGCTATCTTGAGCAGAAGTCATAATATTTTGATAATAAATAAGTAATTTTGAATTGTTGGCATCATTTTATTTAAGTAATACATAAGGTTTGTTTTCAGTGGCTTTTTAAACACTTTCAAGACGTGTTTTAAATTGATTCAGATTTGTTTGGTTTATGCATTTACATCAATCAGTTTGGAGGTCACACAAGCATTCCCAATAAAAATAGTTCCCACCATTGTTAATGTGGTAAATGGGTCTGTGTGCCAATCACTAGCTGCAATAACAATCTTCCACCTGGAGCAATAAGATCACTGTGCCTCACAAAAAAAAAAAAAGAGATAGAAAAACCTGATGAATAATAATAGCTGTTCATTGTAGTAGAGTCGGCGATATGGGAGGGGATTGGACTGACTGTTCTCAGGGGGAAAGGGAGGGAGGAAGAGACTGAACATAAACTGTGCACTTATGGATGAGGACAATGGGGGGTAAAGAGGGGGCAGAGGGTGGGGTGGGAACCAGGTGGAGGGGGGAAGAAATGAGGAACCTTTGTAATAATATCAACAATAAAGAATGAAAAAAAAAAAAAGATCACTGTGCCTCAGAGTTTCTGCCAAAGGGTCACTGCTGATGCCAGCTGTAAGAACGGCTCTACAGCAGACATGGCCACAGGTCAGGAGAAGATTACTTGAGATAGTTGTCCAATGAACATAGATATGAATCTTTGAAAGGTCCACCTTTACAATAGACCAATTTCCCCAAAAGGATAGGCCTTGGAATGATCACTGCCCTCCCTCCCCCCCCCCCAAAAAAAAAAATCAAACTGGAAAAAAAAAATCCTGATCTGTAGCATCACCAGCATCTGCCAGTGACCTTGATTCTACAGTTGATGGGTGTGCAGAGCCACCATGGTCATGGGTGAAACTAAGAGGGAGCCGTAAAGGATGGAGAAAAGAGACAGGGAAATAAAGCTGGGGCTAGGTGGGATGCTGCTCACTCTGATGGAGAGATAGCACCAAGGCCTGTAAGCCATGTCTTTATTTTATGCCAAATTCCAGGAGACAAAGTAAGGTCATAGTCAAGATGTTTACAGTAGTCCCTTAGGTTTGGAATTTACTCAATTACATGCACCTGATCAAGCTTTGTTTACTTGCTGCACCTCCTACAGCCCATATCACTCAGCAATGTGGGCCCACAGGTTCAGACCATAAGGTCAAACTTTCATATATACCTTTGCTATAATTGTGCTGGGACTTGTGCCTGGCTTTGCTCTCTCATTAGTTCCAAGCTTGAACCTGTCCGAATGCTGTAGCCACTCTCCACAGATGGGTCTTCCGCATTGTTGAATTCAGGACAAGCTTTTTACTGGCAACTTCATTGCCAGTCCAATCTCATGAGCTAATGCTCCCCACACTAATGTCTGTGTCCCTCAGTTGTGTACATATGCATATAAGTCCCCAGTGAATTTCTCCTCACCAACCCAGCCACCTCCTCCTTCTCTGGGAGATTCCACAGTCTGTTCCATGCTTCCATGTCTCTTTTTTATGTTTCCGTTTATATTGTTCCTTTTAGAAACAGATTAACCTCTTTCTTCTTGAGGTCCTCTTGCACAGTATTCTTATCCGTCTTTAGGTCAATGGTGCCATTATTAAGGACATCTAGCTGCTTAATAGCAGAGAAATTTGAGAGCAGGACTGGGTCCTATGATGCTCTTTGGTAAACCGGCCCTGTCTGGTGGTAAAAGCATCTCAGGAGGGCAATGGTAAGATATGAACACATATAATAATTTAATAAAAAATTTTAAAAGCTGAAACCTGTTTAGCTCAATGGTAGAGCGTCGGTCTGCGGACTGAAAGGTCCCCGGTTTGATTCCGCTCAAGGGCATGTACATTGGTTGCGGGCACGTCCCCGGAAGGCTTTTGTAAGAGGCAGCTAGTGGATGTTTCTCTCTCATCGACGTTTCTAGCTCTCTATCTCTCTCCTTTCCTCTCTGTAAAAAGTCAATAAAATATTTATTTTTTTTTTTTAATTTTTAAATGAAAGGAGGATCAATGCCCTTTATTAACATCTGATTGACTGTGTGAAAAGCCAAGGAAAACATATCCTTTGAAAACTTCCCACAGGGTCACATAATATCCAAAGGTAGTCTAGTCAGGTAGAATCTAAACTGTCTTCAGGAAAATCTCACAAACGTCAAGTCAAGACACAAACTCTTCCCTGTCCTCCTCAGTTTCCAGAAAGATGCCATCCTCTTTAGCTTTTCTGCAGGGGATCCAACCCATGCTTTCCTCTTAGCAGGTGGCACAAGGCTGGAGGCCAGGACAAGGGCACAGGGGCTTTCTCCAATGTGCCCTTCACCGAGCACATGGCACCTGCAGACTCATCTCTGTGAGCCTCACACCAGGGCCAACACCACTCAGCTCCCAAATGCTTCCAAGGGCAGCCTCAGGCAGCTGCGAGGTGAGCGACACTGTTTTACGTCTATCACAGACAGATATCCAGGAATGGGGCTTAAAAGGCTACAAATGGCACCATGTCTGTCCTTGTCTTCGGATTTTACAGCCCATGGGTGCCTGTTGCAGAGGTCCCGCTTCCCGGCAAGGGATTAAGGGTGTGGTGAAGTATTGGTGGAAGAAGAGCCAGGTTCAAGTTCCTCAGAATACCTGCAATGCATTCTCGGTACATGCACAAGGCATAGAGCAATGAACAATTCACCTTTGCCTTCTGGGTCAGCTAAAGCCCAAACCTTCCCAGTATCAGATCTGGGAGTCTGATATGTTCAGGAAAGCAGCAGCATCACAGCCAATACCCTGAGGGATGGGCTGCACCACCCTTTCTGAAGCATTTTTCACATGAAGGGGTCCCACTTCACTGTTTCAGGGAGGCCTAGGTCTGCACAGACATAGTGCCCCCATCCTGTATGGGAGGGGAAGGAAGGACAGGCAGGCAGGCAGGAGCAGGGAGGAAGGGGAGGGAGCATGGGAGGCAAGCCTCTCCCTCCTCCCACCCAACAGGATTTCTCTTCCACATCCATTCCTATTGGACGCTCCCCTCCCATATGGCGACTTCTCCACACAGAGTCCCTCCCAGAGCTGTCCTGATGTTCAGGACGCAAAGAGGTGGACAGTGAGATCTGCCCTCTCCCATGCAGTCCTCTCTCCCTAATTTAGCATCTTAATGTGATGTGCCCAGCAGAGCCCACAGCAATGGTGAACCTGCACAGATGCCCATGCCCGGCTAGAATAGATTGAGTTCATTTCACACACAAAGGGGACATGGCTCCATGCTGACCATGGGCGAGGTCCGTGGGTAGAGACACTCCAGTGCCCATATCCGAAGCATATAGCGAGGGCAACCGTGTCCCAAATTTCATCCTGAGTCCAGATTCCCTCCCTGTGTGTGGCCACCCTGGGACCCTCTCTTGTCCACACAGAGGTGGAAACTCCACGCTGGTGACTTCTGGCTGTACTCAGGCACAGGAGCCTCTCAAGGGCGGCCCCCATTGTCTGTTCTGCTTCCCTCTCCATCTGGGGAACTTCCACTTCCCTTTTTGGGCATTGAGGTTGGCCATGTGCTTCAGAAACAGTGAGCATGGCCTTTCTCAGCATCAGGAGCAGATGGGGATGTGTATGTGGGTTTAGCAATCATCCCAGTCTTGCAGAGTTCTGAATAACACCGCTCAGGGCTCACCTCACAGACGTAGTCGGGTGTGGAAACAAACCAGGATGGCTGCCACTAGGTCCCAGGGCACCAACCCCACAACCACTCTAAGGAGTTGAATTCTTGATGACCTGCTTCATGAGAGGAAACTGAGACTCAAGGGATTGTACCTTGAGGGTGAAGGTCACACACCTGATGGACAATGGAGGACTCTTTACATAAGCGTCAGCCCAGCCGGCAGGGTGCAGTTGTTGCACATCATCTATTAACCAGGAGGTCAGGGTTCCATACCTGGTCAGTGCACGTGCCAGGTGCTGGGCCAGATCCCTCTTGTGGGGCTTGCATGAGACAGCCTATGAGTGATTTTCTCTCACCATTCACTTTTCTCTAGCCCTCTCATTTCCTCTCTGAAATCAATAAAGATATGTATATATATTTTCAAACTTGTTGGGGTGGCGGGGGGGAGAATAAAGAACAGTGTGTGAGTGGTGCTCCTGCCGCTGGAAGTGGGGCCCGCTGGGAGCAGGACGGCTCTGTGCACAGATATGTGTGGGAGCTGTGGTTCAGACCAGCTCTGCGGGTTGCAGGTGGGTTCTAGGGGCAGAGGGAGCTCACAGCTGCCCTTAAAGTGTAAAGTGTGGGTGCCGGAGTTGAATCTGAACTCTGGGTAAGAGATGAGCTCCAGGTTCAAAGCAAAGAGCAGCACAGTGACTCCTGGCGGCAAACCCCACAAACCCACAGTCACCTGGGGAGAGGGAACTGGTGCTCATGGGGACAGTGGACAGGTCCTGCCAAATTCCAGAGCAACCGTCCTGCTAAGTCCATTGGGTCCTGAATCCATGTAGTGCTGTGACCCCTCAGGAGCTAAACTCATTGAAGAGTAAGTAAATGACAGAGGTTTGTTCTCTTGTAACCTGATTGAGACATTACTGCTCAGTTCACACAGGAAGCAGGTGGGACACAAGTATTTAAATAAAGAGGGTTTAATCAACCAATCAAAGCTCTAGCCCAGAAGACCCCTTCTTAATGTCTAGGACAAGCCATGGCCCCAGCGGACAGCTCTGCCTGAGGAATGAGGGGCTCTCAGGGGAAAGTGACCCTGAGGCGTGTTCCCAGGAAGGAGCGACTGGAGGCTTTGGCTGAGAAAAAGGGAAGTTCATGAAGATACATGTGAAAGAAAAAAAAAAAAAGATTCCGGGGCCACAGAAGGGACCTGCTTCCTTCCCTTATTGCCCTACATTTCCCTCTGTGCTCACTGTCAGAGGGACATCGCCCTGAGCTGCACACGGAGAGGGTGAGCATGTCCCTGCTGATCTGAACTCTGCAGGCCACAGGGACCCACATCTTCCTGAAGCGTCTCCAGGATCATGGTGGCACTGTCCATGGTGAGGACCCCAGGGAGGTGATGGATGGGCTGAGGAGGGAGGAAGCTCTGTGGGGGAGGCTCTGACAGGGAAGGACGTGCCTGGGTCACCTCGGCTACAAGGGGCGGCTCAGGAGGCTCCAGGTCTATATCCTGCTTCACCATGAAAATGACAGCCAGGCTGCTACAGAGAGGTTGTGTCCTCACCTGCAGGCTGCTGACATGAGAGCCCTGTGACAGAAAAGGCTGACCTCCAAGTAACCACCACCTGTGCATCTCTGTGTCCATCCTACTAGCAATGTGGCTTACTCCACTGCTAAGCTGAGGCCACAGGGAGAAAACGCCATGACCCCCATCAGGGCCCTGCTCTGCCTCGGTGAGATGGGAAGGGGAGGGGAGCCCTGGTCTGTGAGGACCCCAGGACTCAGGAGGCTCATGGGGAGGAGGGTATTGCTCAGGGTTCAGGGCAAATCTCTCACAGGGACTCTCTTCCAGGGCTGAGTGTGGGCCTCAGGACCCCAGTGCAGGCAGGTGAGTCTCCCCAGGTGTCCGAGGTTCCAATCCTCACTGGGGACAAAGGGCTGCCCCTCAGGCAAGTGGGAAGGGGTGCAGATCTTTCCGACAGATGGGGGCATCTGAGACCTAGAGCTCAGAACCAAAAGTGGGAATGTCCTGTGACCTAGCCTCTAATTCCTTCTAGAGACCGTCCCCAAGCCCACCCTCTGGGTTGAGACAGGCCCTGTGATCCCCTGGGGAAGCTCTGTGACTGTCTCCTGTCAGGGGAATCCCGAGGCAGATGAGTACCGTCTGGATAAAGAGGGAAGCCAAACACCATGGAAAACACAGAAGCCACAGGAGCCCGGGGACAAAGCCAACTTCTCCTTCTCACACATGACAGAGCATAATGCAGGGATATATCGCTGTTACTATCACAGCACTGGTGGCTGGTCAGAGCGCAGTGACCACCTGGAGCTGGTGGTGACCACAGGTGAGAGGACACTCAGGGGTCACAGCCTAGGACTCTGCCCTCTGGAAGGGGGTCTGCTCTCAGGGTGTCTCTCTCTCACAGCCCTGCCCTGGGGGACATGAGGGAGGTGTGAGCCCATTTAACCTGCTGCCTCCTCCTCTCCTAGGATCCTACAGCAGACCCAGTCTCTCAGCCCTGCCCAGCCCTGTGGTGACCTCAGGAGGGAACGTAACCCTCCAGTGTGGCTCAGGGGAGGCGTTTGACAGGTTCCTTCTGACTAAGGAAGGAGATGACAGGCTCTCCTGGACCCTGGACTCACAGCCACAGTTCAGTGGGAAGTCCCAGGTTCTATTCCCCGTGGGCCCTGTGACTTCTATTCATAGGGGGACGTTCAGATGCTATGGCTGCTACAGAGCCATCTCTCAGGTGTGCTCACACCCCAGTGAACCCCAGGAGCTCCTGGTTTCAGGTGAGTCCCATTATTGCCCCATCCATGGACTGAGGTACCAGCCAGGTTATCGGGGTCTTTTTTTGTGAGGGGAGCCCATTGAATGTGTGGGGAGTGAGAAAACAGAGGCTCCTGTTTCACAGAGACAGAGAGAGACAGTGAGAGCTGGGGGCCAGGACAGCAGAAGGGGTTTATGGGAGGAGCAGCCACTGGCATTCATGGTGTGGTCTCTTCAGGTGAGTCTGGGAAGCCCTCTCTCCTGAGCCAGCAGGGCCCCATCGTGGCCTCTGGACAGAGCCTGACCCTCCAGTGTCGCTCTAATGTCTGCTATGACAGATTCGCTCTGCACAAGGAGGGGGGACGGGACCTCCCCCAGAGCCTTGTCCTGCAGCCCCAGGCTGGGCTCTCTCAGGCCCACTTCCCCCTGGACACTGAGAGCAGCTCCCACGGGGGCCGGTACAGATGCTACGGTGGATACAACCTCTCCTCTGAGTGGTCGGCCCCCAGCGATCCCCTGGACATCCTGGTGGCAGGTGAGGAGCCTGTGGGTTCAGTCAGGGACCCAGACTCTGCACAGGCCCTGCTGGGGGTTTCAGGTGGTCAGGCCAGTGTAAAAGTGCAGGGACCCTGGGATGGTGAGAGACAGAGAGAGATAGGGGGTGGGAGAGGGGGAGAGTCAGAGAAACAGAAACAGAGGGTCCTCAGAGAGAGAGGCCTGGTGACTCTCAGGGCAGAACAAGGTGGACAAGCAGCCCTCTCTCTCTCTCTCTCTCTCTCTCTCTCTCTCTCTCTCTCTCTCTCTCTCTCTTTCTCTCTCTCTCTCTCTCTCTCTCTAGGACACGTGTCTGACAGACCCTCCCTCTCGGTGCAGCCAGGCCCCAGGGTGGCCTCAGGGAAAAACGTGACCCTGCTGTGTCAGTCACAGAGGCAGAGGGACATGTTCCTTCTGTCCAAGAAGGGGACAGCTGATCCTCCCCTGCGTCTGAGATCAGAGCACCGAGTTTGGCCGTACCAGGCGAAGTTCTCTATGAGTCCTGTGACCTCAGCCCACGGGGGCACCTACAGGTGCTACAGCTCACTCAGCACCTCCCCCTTCCTGCTGTCACGCCCCAGTGAGCCCCTGGAGCTCCTGGTCTTAGGTGAGAGCCCTGACCCAGTCTGCTGAGCTGTCAGCTTAGGGTCCCGTCCTCAGAAAAATCGCGGGCTGAAAGGGGAGGAGGGGCTCAAGCATGGTCACCCAGAGGAGATCAGACCCTCGGGAACTCCCTTCACACACCTGGTCCAGAAGGTGCCTGGTGGGCAGTAGGAGTGACTTTGTGAGGACTCGGGGAGCGGGGGACTCCAGGGTCAGCCCCAAACTCTCCCCTCCTCCTGTCCTTCTCAGAACCAAGGGACCCAGGACCTCACCCAGTGAGTGCTCTTTCCTCAGAGGGACACAGCACCCTGGGCAGGTCTCAGTCTCTGAGGACCTAATGCCGCCCATGCACTATGGGCAGGCTTTCCTAAGGCTGCTAGGAGCTGGGACAGATTTCAGGGAACGCCAGGCCCCCCGGGCTCTGAGGATCGGTCTCCCCACACAGGGAGTCAGGCCCACATAGAGGGAACTGGGGAGCTCTGTGACGAGGTGGCAGGTGACTCTATGGAGGCAGAGGTTTAGGCATAATAGGGTTCAGGCCCCTCTGAAATCGCTCCATTCCCTTTCTGGGCCTCAGTGTCTGCAGATGTAAAAGGAGAGAAATCCTGTCCAGAGCTTACATTTCCTATCAGTTCTGGCCCTGACCTCCTGGGAGAGGGCCTCACAGGGAAACCCCCAGGACGTGATGTTATGGGACCCGTCCCCTCTATCTCAATGATGGTGACGCTTCACAGGGAGGGGCAGGCAGGACAAGGGTCCGGGCCGCCAGTGGAACCCTCAGCTCAGGCTGAGCTCAGAGGAGGAAACAGGGTGGATCAGCCCTGGCTCAGCTCCTGGCTCTGCTGCTCCTGCTGTGGGGCTGGGGGTCCCTTCTCTCCTCTGAGTGTCAGGTTCCTGTCTGCTCATCCCTGGTCCCATCCTGCTCACAGGCTGCTGGGAGGTGAGGTGACATAAGGGCCTCACAGAGCTCAGGAAGGCAGAGCCCCCAGCCCAGCCTGACTTTCCCAAGGAGCATCAGGGCATGCAGGGTGGAGAGGGACCCAGGAAAGACACAGAGTCCAGCCCACACCCTGCCCCTTCCTGTCCCTGCTATGCTGGGGGCACATAATAAGGAAATACCCTCACCTTCAGATGAGACGAGGACCTGTAGCTGGCATCCCCCTGGGGGCAGCGTGAGGACAGCACAGGGAACCCACAGTCCTGGTTCCAGTCCCAGCTCTGCCCAGTCCAGGATGGTGACCTGGGGCACGTGGTTAACCCCTCTGAGCCTCAGTGAGGTGGGTGTTGAGGTCAGCAATCCCTGATGCATGGCCGGTATGAGGTGAGAGGAGATGAGTGACAGACCCCAGCATGGGCTCACACATGACATCACATTCAATGACATCATTATCTCATTCGTGACATCATGAGGAGGAAGAAGGGCTCCCAGGACCTTTCATGTCTGATTCCTTTCCAGGAGACGTCCCCAAACCCTCCATCTGGGCTGACCCAGGCCCCATCGTCACCAAGGGGAGCTCGGTGACCATCTGGTGTCAGGGGTCTCTGCAGGCTAGTGCCTACGTTCTGTACAAAGAGAGGGGCTCTGAGCTCTTGGACACGAAGATCCCACAGGACTCCAGCAACAAGGCCGGCTTCCTCATTGAAGCCACCACCTCACACATCGCAGGGCGGTACCAGTGTGCATATTACACCGCTGAGGACATACTCTCGGAGCGGAGTGACCCCCTGCTCCTGGTGGTAACAGGTAAAGGAGACACTGGGTCCCCTCCCCACTGTGGGTCACAGGCAGAGGCAGTAACGTGTGGCCTCATGGGGACCTCACCCCTCATAGAACACACCTGGGGCATGAGGGTGATGGTCCTTTAATACAGACCCTTTCTCCTCCCTCAGGAGAGTACATTGCACCCTCCCTCTCAGCCCAGCCAGGCCCTGTGGTGGCCTCAGGAGAGAACGTGACCCTCTCCTGTAGCTCTAAGGTCACATTGGGCCTCTTCCATCTGCTGAAGGAGGGAAGGACTGACACGCGCCAAAGCATGAAATCTGAATGGAGGAAGCATGCTGGGAGATTGCAGGCCCAGGCTATCTTTCCTCTGGGCCCCGTGAACACAACCCACGGGGGCACCTACAGATGCTATGGTTCTCGCAGCTCCTATCACAACGTGTGGTCACAGCCCAGTGCCCCTCTGCACATCGAGGTCACAGGTGAGGACAGACCCGGGTGCATCCCCATCTGTTCCCTGGGCCCAAAGACCTGATCTAAGCTGGGAACTCAGCTGGGCTCATGGGGTCAGTGACTCTGGCCTCTTGGGGACAGACCCACAGGCGGGAAGCTCAGGAAGGGACATGGGAGACTCACACTGCAGCCCAGTGGGCGATGTGGGGTGCCCCTGGTGCCACTATCCCCTCCTCCCAGGTGTGTACAAGGAGCCCGCACTCAAGGCCCAGCCAGGCACGCTGGTGCTGCCTGGACACAGCCTGACCCTCCAGTGCCACACGGAGGCCGGCTTTGACAGGTTCGCGCTGACCAAGGATGAGGGGCTCACACCTCCCCAGCGCCTCGATGGGCAGCTCAGCCCCAACTTCCCCCTGGGCCACGTGAACCGCACCCACGGGGGCCGGTACAGGTGCTACAGTGGACACCGCCTCTCCTCTGTGTGGTCGGCCCCCAGCGCCCCCCTGGACATCCTGGTGGCAGGTGAGGAGCCCGCCCTGCCCCTGTGCTGAGGGTCTGCTCAGGGCTCTGGGTCCAGGGTCACCTTGGGGTGATGGGATACAGGAGAGGGGCCTGGAGCAGAGGCTGAGCTGGGAAGAGGCCCAGGGGAGGGAGGGAGAATGGGGGTGAGCTCATGAAAATAAAGGACACCCCCAGAATGACTGACAGGAGTTGGCAGGGGTCACAGACACAGTCTCTAGAGAAAGACAAGGTCCCTAAGCTCAGGGTTAAGGGCGTGAGAGAGGGGTGGCTCTCTGTACATCACAGCCTTCCTCTCCCCAGGAATGTACAGGAAACCCTCCCTCTCAGCCCAGCCGGGACCCTCAGTGCTCAGGGGAGCAACCGTGACCCTGCAGTGTGGGGCTGAGAGCTGGTTTGACACCTTCCACCTGCACAGGGAGGAGTCACTGGACCCTCCCCAGCACCTTCGTCTGCAGAACATGTCTGTACCCTCTCAGGCCACCTTCACCCTCAGTCCTGTGAGCTCAGGCCACCAGGGGACCTACAGGTGCTATGGCTCCAACAGCTCCACCCCCTACCTGCTGTCACAGCCCAGCGACCCCCTGCAGCTGGTGGTTTCAGGTGAGGAGCCCCAGCCCCACGCCTGTGTCCTCAGGTCAGTCAGGGCCTGTCCCCAGGGGACCTTGGGCTGCAATGGGCTGAGGGAGTACCAGGTGGAGAGTCACCCAGAGGTGACTCTCACCTCCTAGGGGAATCGAAAGAGCCAGAGCTGCTCCCATCTCTGCCTCATCCTCATCCTCCTCCCTGAGGCCCAGACATGCCCCTTTTGGCAGAGGGAGGCTGGCGAGGATGGGGCTGACCAGAAGCAAAGGCCCGGGCGCCCATTTCTACCCTCATCCCCAGTCCTATGGCCTCAGCCAGAGACCAAGACAGGAGTGTGAGCTGCTGAGGCCGGATCCCCACAGAGAGCAGGACCCCTGCTGGGCTCGGCCTGTCTCCCAGAGGGGTTGGGGGATGGAGATGCTGGGGGACCTCCA
Organism: Pipistrellus nathusii; assembly: GCA_963693515.1. Classification (NCBI taxonomy): domain Eukaryota; kingdom Metazoa; phylum Chordata; class Mammalia; order Chiroptera; family Vespertilionidae; genus Pipistrellus; species Pipistrellus nathusii. Next base: position 47,525,065 of record OY882872.1, on the reverse strand, counting down.
GGGAGGAGCAGCCCCACCCCTCTCCTCCCTTCCTGCTTTAGCAGCCTCTGAGGATGGGTCCCCGATGGGAGGTCAGACCTCAGAGGACTAAGTGAGGGTCTGGGGGGAGGTGGTGGGTGGGAGGAGCTCAGTGTTGGTCTTGGCTCAGCCACTTCCTGGGTAATGGCCTGAGGAGACTTCCTCCTTCTCACTGGGACCAAGTTCTCCGAAGGCTGAATACTTAGTGTGCTCGTGTCTGTGTGTGCATGTATATGTGTGTGTGTGGTGTGTGTGTGTGTGTGTGTGTGTATCTCTGTGTGTCTGTGTATCTGTGTGGTGTGTGTGTGTGTGTGTGTGTGTGTGTGTGTGTGTATCTGTGTGTGGTGTGTGTATGTGTGTGTGTGTGTGTGTGTGTGTGTGTGTGTGTGTGTGTTGCAGACTCAGGTGGTGTCTGAGCCTCCTCCACAGCCTTCCAAGGATTCCAAGGAGCAGCCGTGGAGTCAGGAGGAGAAGCCTCAGCCTGGGTCCAAGTCCCGGCTCTGCTCCCGCCCGCCTGTGGGACCTGGGACATGTCTGTTGCTCTGAGTCCTGGTCCAGGGGCTGTGGGTCAGGCCCCACCTCCCCCAAAGGGAAGGCCCTCAGCACGCAGCCTGGCCTGGTTAGAGTTCAGGAAGGACCAGCCCTCCCTCCTGCCCATCCCAGAGGCGTCCCATGTGCATACTCCCGCCCCTGTGGGAGGCGGGAGGGCAGTCAGGCTGCAGACTGGGACAGGGATCTGGGCTGATATGGAGAGGGTGGGTCTACCTGCAGGTACAGGGACAGCATGAATAATACTGATAACAATAACAATAACAACAATAGTAATAATACCCTAACCAGTTTTGCTCCTCCCATTAGAACATCAGCCCTCAGACTAAAGCATGTCAGGCTTGGACCCTGGTCAAGGGCACAAACTTTAGTTGAAGATTTGATCTCCCACCCTGGTCAGGGCACATGTGGGAGGCAACCAGTCAATTTGTCTGTCTTACATCAATGTTTCTCTCTCTCTCTCTCTCTTTCTCTCTCTCTTCCCGCCCCCTGCCTGACTTCTACTGTCTCTCTAAAGATCAATGGAAAAAATATCCTTGGGTTAGGATTAAATCAATAATAATAGTAACAACAACACACAGGGATCCCCCTGTCCCAGGTTCCAGTCCCAGGCTGCCCCGCCCAGGCTGGGTAACATGAGGCATGTAATTAACCTTTCTGAGCCTCAGTGAAGTAGGTGGTGGGGTACGCAATCCCTGTCACCTGACTGCTGTGAGGTTAGAAGAGATGAATGACAGACCCAGCATGGGGCTCACACACAGTAGGTGCTCATTTATTACCTCATTGGCTCATTCATGACATCACTTGTGTTCAAGATCTCAACTGGAACCTGATCGTCCTGATCGGGGTCTCAGTGGCCCTGGTCCTGCTGCTCTCCCTCCTTCTCTTCCTCTTCCTCCGATTCCGGCGTCAGAGCAGAGGCAGGACATCTGGTGAGTAGGGATGACCTGGGTCACAGGAGGGGCCTCAGAGCACCTGCCACAGGAAAGCCAAACAGCTGGGGAAGGTCAGCTGAGTGGATTTCTCTGGAACCTCAAATCAGGAAATGTGGAGCCCTAGCTGGTTTGGCTCAGATAGAGTGTCAGCCTTCCCCAAGGACCCCAGGCTTTCCCTAACCTCCCCCCTCCCACACACACACACACACACTCCTAACTCTCCTGGCTCCACCCCCAGCTGCTGCCCCGCTGTTGACACCCAGCAGGAGCCCCTCTGTGAGAGGAAGAGACAGCTGCCCTGGGGGAGGGGCACTGGGATTTCAGGAGGGGATGGGGAGGGTTAGGCTGGGAGAATGGGGATCAGGGAGAGAAGAACTGAGACCCACGCTGTGTGACCTGGTGCCTCACCTCACCCTGGGTTTGTGGCTCATCTGGGAGTAGGCGAGGTCTGCAGCCCTGAGATCTCGGGGACCTGCCAGGAGACACCCCCTGTTCTTCCCCAGCAGATGCCTCTGTGAAGGACTCGCAGCCTGGGGAGAGAGTGGAGCTGGACCCTCAGGTGAGACCCCTCCGCCTGTCCAGGCCACCAAGGACCTTCTGTTTCCCAGTTTAATCCAGTGGACCCTTCCCTGTCCCACCTCACCTGCTTCTCAGCAGCATCCTCTCTGGGCCTTCAGGTTGTCCTGCTGGGTACCTTATGACTCCATAGCCCCAACTACAGGGCCCCCTTTGCTCGCCCCTCATCCTCTGTTTGACCTTGTGCAGCCCCAGGTCTCAGGAGGAGGCAGGAGTGAGTGACTCACCACAGGTCCCCAGGACCCCTTCATTCATTCACCCAGCAGATGTGAGGGGCTCCCTGTTTACCGGCTCCATTTAGGGGCCACGGTGGCGTCCTGAGCCACACTGTGTCCACACGCCTCGAGCTCACTGGTGGGTGAGGGAGATAATATGCAAACAAGCAGACAGTGTTCCAGAGAGCACAGTGCTGTGAAGGAACATAAAGCTAGAGGAGGGGATAAAGTGCATTATGGGGGGACAGGAAAAGAGCGGGTGCAGAGGTCCTGGGGCAGGGCCTGCTTCTTCAGGAGGAGGGACCATGAGGCTGGAGCCCAGTGCGCAAGAGAGAGCGCGTTAGGATGAGAGTCAGAACCAGAGGCCCCAGGTCTTAGGAAGGCCCTGCAGGTTCCACCAGCAGAAGGACTTGGTCTATTTGAAGTGTAAGCCATCTCCCTGGCAACATGAGGATGATTGACAGGAGGCACTGTCTTCAGCAGAACGGGCAGGATGAAGACCACCAGGGAGTGACGTATGCCCAGGTGAACCGCTCAAGACCAAGACCCACGCAGGGAACGGCTGCCTCTCCTTCCTCCCTGTTAGGGGAAGTGCTGGACACAAAGGGCAGACAAGCAGAAGAGGACAGACAGATGGACAGTCTGGTGAGTCCCAGTCTCTACAGACCTCCAGGTTTCCCAAACCCCAACCAAGTGTCATTTCTCTCTTTCTCTCTCTCTCTCTCTCTTCCCCTGCTGCAGGCTGCACCTGACAACTCCCAGGATGTGACCTACGCCCAGCTGAACCTCTTGGCCATTGCACAGCAGACAAGTGCACCTTCATCCTCCCCATCAGAGGAGCCCAGCTTGTACGCTGCTCTAGCCTTCCACTAAGGACCCAAACTGCACACTCCAGGGAGCGGCCTGCGGGACCCCAGAAGCCATGGGTACTTCCTCCAGGGATACTCGGCTAGTGACCCCAGCCAGCTTGGAGTCCAGATGTGCTCCCACGGCTGTTCCTGGCACCCTCTGGGAGTCACCTGGTTCTATAAGCAATATGCCTACATTTTGGAATCAAAGCAAGACTTCTCAATAATCAATGCATGAACTTAGCACAAAACACAAGTGAGTGAATGTTTTAAGTGAATGACAATGTAAATATACATCAAACCTATGAAATGGAACAGAGAAACAACCTACGTGTCCTTGAACTGATAATGGGGTAAAGACGTAGTAACTATACAAACAGAATATTTCTCAGTCATAAAACATGAAATACTGCAATTTGCCACAACATGGATGGATCTGGAGAGCATCCCGCTAAGTGAGGAAACTCACACAGAAAACGACAAGAACCGCATGATTTCACTTATCTGGGTGAACTATGAAACTTGGAACTGTCATGTTTGTTAAATACATTGAAGCTGGAATTAAAAATTTTCCTGCAACCCTGGCTGGTGTGTCTCAGTGGAAAGAGCATTGGGCTGTGGATTGTAGGGTCTCAGGTTCTGTTCCAGTCAAGGGCACAGGCCTGGGTTTCGGGCACGATCTCCAGAGGTGATTCTCATCATTAATGTCTGTATCTCTCTCTCTCTCTCTCTCTCTCTCTCTCTGTGTCTCTCTCTCTCTCTTCATTCCTCTCTGAAAACAATAAATATATATATATATATATATTTTAAACTTTCCTGCAAAGTAATTATAGTTGAGAACATTTCTCTGCTAAATGCTTCTGAACACTTATATGTATGAAATACACACATATATATACATGCATGTATGAAATACATACACATATATACCTGGACATACACATGGGCACACACGGACATATACACAAACATATACAGACATATCCATGGGTGCACATGGACATATACACCAACATACACACACATACATATATGGACATGTACATACACACAAAATCTAAAAAGTATAAAGATCTATTATTCTAATTTGAAAAGAATGTATCCAATGTTACTAGATATACCATTAATATCTACAAACCAATTGCATTTCAGACTTTCCATTTTAGACCAAGGGGAAGCAGAACGATGTCTTCCTCACCCCCCTGACAGCACAGTAAAAACCCCTGGTCATTGCACATACATCAAACAGAAGCCCACGCCTGGCTTAGGGCCAGAGCTGTAGGGTGAGGCCTCCTGACCACAGCAGCCTGGAGACCAGATGTGGACCCGGCCAATCCTGGCACTCTTTGAGAGTCACTGGTTCTATAACCATACGCCTACATTTTTAAATCAGAGCAAGACTTCTCAATAATAAATGTGTGAACTTAGAACAAAACAGAGGCAAGAGGACGCTTTAAGTGAGTGTTGGGCAGCAGCTACCAGGGTGGCCCTACAGCAGCTCTCCTCCCTCCCCCTCCCCGCCTCTGGCCTCACTGACCCACCTGCAGGCCCCCAGGAGCCTAGAAAGCCCTACAAGGCTGAGGCTGACCAGGTGTGCGCCACGCTGCTGTGCTCCTCTTCCTGCAGTCCTTCCATGCGGCCTCCCGTGTGAACTGCAGATGCAGATTTCCAAGTGGAGGCGGAGTATGTGAGATTTGGGGAAAGGATAGGTTGGGAGCTGGGATTAACAGCTAGGTAGCCATCACTGGGCTGAGGGAATGGTGAAGGGAAGGGAGAAAACGGAGCATGGGTGGAGTCTCTGCAAAGAGAAGGGAACTCCCAAGATCACATAGACTCTGTGAGAGGCAGGATCTGGTGATTCCTTCTGCTCTGGCTTGGGCCCTGCACCATCAGTACTAGGACCAGGGTCACCTTCTGGATTGGGGTTAGACAGGAGGTGGAAGCAGAGTGTGGGGGTTCTGCTGAGACTCAGATCTGGTCCTGTAGGTTCCTGGACCTGCTGTGTCCTCAGTCAGCCTTCAGGTAGAGCAGAGTGAGGCTGATGAGGAAACAGGGACCTGTCACCTGGAGCCGGGACCCTGTCACATCCCTGCATCTGCTTGTCCTGCTGAGCTCTGGGGTCTTTATCCATCATCAGTGCCACTGGGGACCATGGCAGACAGCACCACAGCCTTCACCTTCATTGTCCTCCTGGGTCTTGGTGAGTTGGTGGGGAAAGGAGGAGGGATGGGGTCCTTTCCCCTCCCAGGTCCTGGTCTTGTGAGACCTCAGGACCCAGGAGGCTCAGTGGGGACTGGCCTTCGGGGGGAGGAGACGTACTCAGCTCCAGGTCTGTCCCCAGTGCTCAGGGGCCCACACCAGGCCTGGAGCTTCTATGTGTGCTTGCGGACGATTCTCACAGGGTTTCTCTTCCAGGACTATGTCAGGGCCCATGGAACCAGGTACAGGCAAGTGAGTCCCCCCATCCCACACCTCCAAACTCTTGCTTCAGCAAAAACATTTCTGGGCAGCTGGGGAGAAACTAGGTTTGGAATAATGGTGACCAATCTGGGGGGGGGGGGGGACTAGGAGTGACAGCTGGGAAAAGTGGGGAGAAGGACTCCCAGACATTTCATGTCTGATTCCTTTCCAGGAGACATCCCCAGACCGTCTATCTGGGCTGACCCAAGCCCCATCGTCACCAACGGGAGTTCTGTGACCATCTGGTGTCAGGGATCTCTGCAGGCTAGTGCCTACCTTCTGTACAAAGAGAGGGGCTCTGAAGCCTGGGAAACGAGGATAGCACAGAACTCCAGCAACACGGCCAGTTTCCTCATTGAAGCCATGACTTCATCCCATGCAGGGCAGTACCAGTGTGCATATTTCACCGCTGGGGACACACTCTCAGAGCGGAGTGACCCCCTGCTCCTGGTGGTGACAGGTAAGGGAGACACTGGGTCCCCTCTTCACTGTGGGCTCCAGGTCACAGGCAGAGGGAGGAAAGTTTGGCCTTAGGGGGACCCCACCCCTCACAGCACACACCTGGGGCCTGAGGGTGACTGTCCCTTTTCTCCTCCCTCAGGAGTGGGTGATGCACCCTCCCTCTCAGCCCGGCCAGGTCCTGTGGTGGCCTCAGGAGAGAACGTGTCCCTCTCCTGTAGCTCTAACCTCATATCGGGCCCTTTCCATCTGCTGAAGGAGGGAGAGGTTGACCCACCCCGACCTATGGAAGCAGAACCGAAGATGGATGCTGGGAGGTGGTGGGCCATCTTCCCTCTGGGCCCCGTGAGACCCTCCCATGGGGGTACCTATAGGTGCTATCGTTCCAGCTCGTCCCTTTACGTGTGGTCACAGCCCAGTGCCCCTCTGCACATTGAGGTCACAGGTGAGGACTGACCCCTCTGTATCCCCATCTGTTTTTTGGGCCCCAAAATGGCTGTGCTAGGTGTCCATTGGGGGCCCTGAGGTCATGGGACCTGGGGCCTCTTGCCCACACTCTGTTCATCCACCTCTGCTCAGGGTTTCTGCGCACATGGGTTTATTATGGCTCCTTTTAGGGAACCATCAGACCATACTTCAGTCTATGAGCTCACAATTTAACTTACATTATATGGAGCCCAGAGAGAAATATGAACATTCCATTACACTTTTCGTTGGGAGAGCATTAGTACCAGACATTTGCTATGGAGAATAACTTCTTATTTATATAGGCTTCTTTTCACACACATTTTCAAATTAGCTTTATTCATGAACCTTAGAAGCATGTGACAACTATTTGCACAATTGAGTAAATGCACAGCCCACTTAGAGAATTGCACACCTAACATTGTAATTTGTGAGTAAGCGGTGTGATTCCTGTAGGTTTTCTAAATGGTAGTGAGTGCACATAGGAAAGTTCTTGTTTGGACACATTTATGTCATGACCTGTTAGCCTCCCAAAGACTCTCTCTCTGTGGGCTGCTTTTCAGTTGATCCTCTGATATAAAATGATAATCCCCAGCAGAAATGGGAATGCCACTTCTTTATTCCTGATGGCAGACCTACTTTTCTCACTCCACATCCCACAGGATGGAATGACTGACTAAATGGGCCACAGCTTCCCCGAATAAAACTTACGCCTATAGAATACAGGGTCCAATATTTTGGCCAAGGGCACATAATAGGGTTGCAGGCTCAGTCCGCAGTAGGGGGTGAGCAGGAGGCAGCCAATCAATGGTTCTCTCTCATCATGGATGTTTCTATCTATCTCTGCCTCTCTCTTCCTCTCTGAGACCAATTAAAATATTTTAACAAATAAATAAATATGTTATTAATAAGAGGAGAATAAATAGATAAACAATTACAGTTGGGGATGAAAATGCGGACCTCCGAGAAGAGGGGCCTGGGTGGGGTGGTGAAAAATATCCAGCCGAGACTTTCACCCCTTCATGCTCCTGAGATTCAAGAGCCCCTGTCACCATCCCTCCTCCATGGACCCTGGGTCCCCAGCTGTTGAGAATGGGGATATCTCAGCTGTAGGGGAATAAGCTCGTGGGGCCTTGAGGCTCAGGCTAAACACAGAACACACAGCTCTTAGTTATACCTGAATTTTCATCACATCCTTTCTCATCCTCAGTTCCTGGAGACAGCTCTTACAAGGTGACTCAGAGCAGGTGCAGAGTTCAGGAGCCACTGGAATGCTGATGTGAAGGGGAAGTGGGAGCCTAGGGAAGACACTAGAATCCCAGAGATTTGGGTCTGCCCTGACCTCTTAGACTTCCTTAACTACCACTCTTCTTTTCCCCTCCCCAAGACTACACAGTGGAGAATCTCATCCAGATGGGCGTGGCTGGTTTGGTCCTGGTGGTGCTCGGGGTGCTGCTGTTTCAGGCTCGAAATGACACCAACATGGCCCTCCAAGCAGCCAGGATGTGAACACACAGGAAACAGCGCACCATTCAAAATGGGGGTACCTGGGAGCTCATCTGATGACCAAGGAAAGTGCTCAAAGACAATATGGATCATAATTGGGGAAACTGTCTCCTGAGAACTTTCAGGGGAGAAGACATGGAAGGCAACCTTTGGGTGCTGTAAAACATGGGCCACGTCCCTGCTCTTCCTCCCTCCCTGACCTCGCTGACTCTCCTCCACCGCCCTTCTGTTCTCACCCTGGGACATGAGTGTCCTTCACACATGGCTGATTTGGATTCACATCTATACACCCCTTCATGCTGGGCCACATCCATTCCAACAACAACAACAACAAAATATGGTATCTTCATAACCCTGGGATTGTTTTTTTTTTAATTTTATTTCACTTTTACCTTTTTAACTATGTTTTTATTAATTTTAGAGAGAGAAGAAAGGAGAGTGATAGACAATAGAAACATTGAGGAGAGAAAAACATTAGCTGCCTCTTGCACTAACCCTTTGGAGGATGGAGCCTGCCATGCAGGCATGTGCCCTGACAGGAATTTCAACCAGTGACCTCCTGACTCAGAGGTCGATGTTCAGCCACTGAGCCTCACTTGCTGGGCTGTGGGATTATTTTTAAACCAAGAAGAACTAACGAGAAAAAAAAAAAGAAAGAAAAAAGAAAGCTCTGAAACCTGCTCCACGTGGTCCAGCTCCTTGCACATCTCCACCCCTTCTACCATCTCCATGCGGCTTCTTCTTTGTATCCTTACTTGGGCCCTTCTGTTCACCTAGATTCCAATGCTGGTTCTTAATGCTGGTTGCTCTGTAGTTTAGTTGGGATTTTACTGTTATCATGGGGGGATTTTAGTACTTCCTTTACTTCCTCTGCTATCTTGAGCAGAAGTCATAATATTTTGATAATAAATAAGTAATTTTGAATTGTTGGCATCATTTTATTTAAGTAATACATAAGGTTTTTTTTCCAGTGGCTTTTTAAACACTTTCATTGTTTTAAAATGATTCAGATTTTTTTTAGTTTGTACGTTTACATCAATCAGTTTGGAGGTCACACAAGCATTCCCAATAGGAATAGTTCCCGCCATTGTTAATATGGTAAATGGGTCTGGGTGCCAATCACTAGCTGCAATAACAATCTTCCACCTGGAGCAATAAGATCACTGTGCCTCAGTGTTTCTACCCAAGGGTCACTGCTGATGCCGGCTGTAAGAAAGGCTCTACAGCAGAGAAGATTACTTGAGTAAGTTGTCCAATGAACATGGATATGAACTTTTGAAAGGTCCACCTTTACATAGACCAATTTCCCCAAAAGGATAGGCCTTGAAAGGATCACTTTCCCCCCCCCTTCCCCCCAAAAAAAAATCAAACTGGAAAAAAATTCTAATCTATATCAACAACTGGATCTGTCAGTGACCTTGATGGTACAGTTGATGGGTGTGCCGAGACAGCACGGCCGTGGTGAACCTGAGAGGGGGTGGTGAAGGATGGTGAAAAGGGACAAGGGAATAAAGCTGGAGCTAGGTGGGATGCTGCTCTCTCTCATAGAGAGACAGCACCAAGGCCTGCAGGCCAAGTCTTTATTTTATAGCCAGATTCCACCAGACAGAGTAAGGGCTTGGTCAAGATGTTTATAGTGTTCTCATGAGTTTGGAATCTACTCAATTCCATGCACCTCCTATAGCCCATATCACTCAGCCACATGGGCCCACAGGTTCAGACCATAAGGTCAAGCTTACAACGATAGCCTTTGGCTATAATTGTGCTGGGCCTTGCACGTGCCTTTGCCCTCTCATTAGTTCTAGGCTTGAGCCTGTCCAAATGCTGTAGCTGCTCTCCACAGATAGGTCTTCCTCACTGTTGAATTCAGGACAAGCTTTTTTTTTTTTTTTTTAAATATATTTCATTGGTTTTTTTACAGAGAGGAAGGGAGAGAGATAAAGAGCTAGAAATGTCGATGAGAAAGAAACATCAACCAGCTGCCTCTTGCACACCCTCCACCGGGGATGTGCCCGCAACCAATGTACATGCTCTTGACCGGAATCAAACCTGGGACCTTTCAGTCCGCAGACCGACGCTCTACCACTGAGCCAAACCGGTTTCGGCATGAATTCAGGACAAGCTTTTTATTGGTAACTGCATGACCAGTCCATTCTCATGAGCTAATGCTCCCCACAATAATGTCTGTTTCCCTCAGTTGTGCACATATGCATATAAGTCCCCAGTGAATTTCTCCTCACCAACCCAGCCACCACCTCCTTTTCTGGGAGAATCCACAGTCTGTTCCATCCTTCATGTCTCTGTTTTATGTTTCAGTTTACATTGTTCCTTAGAATCCACATACAAGTGAGATCATGTCATAGTTCCCTTTCTCTAACTGGCTTATTTCACTTAGTATAACAGTCTCCAGGTCCCTAAATGCTATCTCAAAGGATAAGAAATCCTTCTTTTCTACAGCTGCATAGCGTTCCATCATGTGAATTTACCAGCCTGTTCACCCTCTCATCTACTGATGGGCCCTTGAGCTGTTTCTAGATGTTAACTATTGTGAATTGGTTCTATGAACATAAGTGTATGTATGTTCTTTCTGATTGCTGTTTCAGGATTCTTAGGATATATTCTGGGTGTGGAATCACTAGGAGAAAGGCAGTTCCATTTTTAATTATTTGAGGAACCTCCACATAGTTTTCCATAATGGCTTCACCAGTCTGCATTCCCACTAGCAGTGAACCAGGGGTCCCTATTCTCCAATCCTCACCAACAAGTTATTTATTGATTTGTTGGTGATAGCCGTTCTGATAGGTGAGATGGGACCTCGCTATTTTTTATTTTGTGTCTCTCTGATGAGCAGTGACTGTAACAATTTCATTGATTACTCTGGGTTTCCAGCACTTTCATTACTATCCCTTTCCTTTTCATTCATTAGCATTCAACTGATTTCCTGCTATGAACCATACAGGTGCCCCTGAGAAGGTCCCAGCAGGCCCTTCCTTGACTCCACACTTTCCCTCAATCCTGCTGTTCCTTGCTGTAGGCCACTCCACTCTTCCCCAGCTTGGCCAGCTCTTCCTCAGAAGTGCAGATCTGCGACACTTGACTAGTTCCTTCAACTCCAGGGATGTGACCAGCAGGGCCTCCTCAACACATTTCCTTCTAACTGTACTTGGGTATAGCAATCATCCAATTCTTGAGGAGTCCTGAACAACCCCGCTCATGGCTCACCTCACAGTTTAGTCAGGTGTGGAAATAAACCAGGGTGGCTCCCGCCAGATCCCTGACACACCCCTCCCTCGCCATTCAGCAATGCAGGTTCCTGGGGAACCTGGTGCTGAACCATTGGCAGACGACCTGCTTCTGGTGGGGGTTTCGCACTTAGCAGAGCAGATCCCTCGTTTCGATTTATTAAAAGTCAGCCCTGGACACAGGGTTTGTCTTGTTCTGGCCTCTCTCTTGGCCCAGGGCAGCGCGGTGAGCTGTTGAGGTAAGGAAGGGGGAGGGCGGGAAACATGCGCACAAGCGGAGCTGAAGGTGGGGTCCCCTTCTTTTTCTTCCTTCACTCCTGGCACGTGGACCTCAGCCTCCTCTCCTGATCCCGCCAGGGCCTTCTGGCCGTGGGCTGGGACTGGGAACTGTGGTGGGTGGCTTCGTACACGACTCATTTCTCAGTGGGACTGAAGGCCGGCTTTCTCCTCCCCGTATTTTTCTCCCCCTCCTAGGAAACGGGACTAGCAGTACACCCAAAACTGCAGGCACAAGGCAGCCTCAGGGACTTAGGGTTGCGCGGTGGCTCCAGGCAACTAGATGACTAGATCGCTGGCCCAGACTTAGTTTTGGGCAGCAGTGGAGACTGTGAGATCGGGGTCGACCAGATGGCTGCCCTGGACTTAGTCTTGGGCAGCAGTGGAGATTGTAAGAGACTAGGTCAACCAGATAGCCAGCCAGTCTCAAAGCTGTAGGGACCATGAGAGACAGGGTCAACCAGATGGCCTGCCCCTGACTTTCTCTCTGGAAGTGGATAAGAGTAACAGATGATCTAACTCTACAACTCAAAGAATTAGAAAAGGAGCAACAAGAAAAGCCCAGTGTAAGCAGAAGGAAGGAAATAACAAAAATCAGAGCACAGATAAACGACATAGAGACCAAAAAAACAATACATAAGATCAACAAAACCAAGAGCTGGTTTTTTGAAAGAATAAACAAGATAGATGAACCTCTAGCCAGGCTAACCAAGAAACAAAGAGAGAGGACCCAAATAAACAAAATCAGAAATGAAAGAGGTGAAATAACAACAGACCCCACCGAAATACAACAGATTGTTACAAAATACTACGAACAACTCTATTCCAACAAACTGAACAACCTGGACGAAATGGACATATTCCTAGAAAAATACAACCTTCCAAAACTCAATCAGGAAGAATCTAAAAATCTCAATAGACCAGTGACTTGGGAAGAAATTGAAACAGTCATCAAAAAGCTTCCAGCAAACAAAAGCCCGGGGCCTGATGGCTTCACAGGAGAGTTTTACCAAACATTCAAGGAAGAACTAAAACCTTTCCTCCTCAGACTATTCCAAAAAATCCAAGAGGAAGGAACACTTCCAAACTCCTTCTATGAAGCCAGCATCACCCTAATACCAAAACCAGATAAAGACAACTCAATGAAAGAGAATTACAGGCCAATATCCCTCATGAACATAGATGCCAAAATCCTCAACAAAATTCTAGCAAATAGACTCCAGACGAACATCACAAAGATCATACACCATGACCAAGTAGGATTTATTCCAGGAATGCAAGGATGGTACAATATCCGCAAATCAATAAACGTGATACATCACATAAACAAACTGAAAGATAAAAATCATATAGTCATATCAATTGATGCAGAAAAAGCATTTGATAAAATCCAACACCCTTTCCTGATAAAAACTCTTAACAAGGTGGGAGTACAAGGATCATACCTCAACATAATAAAAGCTATATATGATAAACCCACAGCCAACATTATACTCAATGGGCAAAAACTAAAACCATTCCCTCTAAGAACAGGAACAAGACAGGGATGCCCACTCTCGCCACTCCTGTTTGACATAGTACTGGAAGTACTAGCCATTGCAATTAGACAAGAGGAGGAAATAAAAGGCATCCAAATTGGAAAAGAAGTAGTAAAGTTATCCTTATTTGCAGATGATATGATATTATACATAAAAAACCCAAAAGACTCCATTAAAAAACTAATTGACTTAATAAATGAATTTGGCAATGTAGCAGGATACAAAATTAATGCCAAGAAATCCACGGCATTTCTATACACCAACAGCGAAACTATAGAAACAGAGATTAAAAAAGCAATTCCATTTACCATCGCACCAAAAAAATTAAGATACCTAGGAATAAATTTAACTAAGGAAGTAAAGGACCTATATGCAGAAAACTACATGACACTGAAAAAAGAGATAGAGGAAGATGTAAAGAGATGGAAGAATATACCATGTTCATGGATCGGTAGAATCAACATCATCAAAATGTCCATACTTCCTAAAGCAATCTATAGGTTCAATGCACTCCCCATTAAAATACCAACGGCATATTTCACCGACCTAGAAAGAACTCTCCAAAAGTTCATTTGGAACAATAAAAGACCCCGAATAGCCACAGCAATCCTGAGAAAGAAGGGTAAAGTAGGAGGGATCTCAATACCAGACTTCAAACTGTATTACAAAGCCACTGTTCTCAAAACAGCCTGGTACTGGCACAAGAACAGACATATAGATCAATGGAATAGAATCGAGAACCCAGATATCAACCCAAATCACTATGCTCAATTAATATTTGACAAAGGAGGCACGAATATACAATGGAGTCAAGACAGTTTCTTCAATAAATGGTGTTGGGAAAATTGGGCAGACACATGCAAAAGAATGAAACTAGATCACCAACTTACACCATACACAAAAATAAACTCAAAATGGATACAGGACTTAAACATCAGACGGGAAACCATAAAAATACTAGAAGCATCCACGGGCAGCAAAATCTCAGACGTATGCCAAAAGAACTTCTTCACTGATACTGCCCCTAGGGCAATGGAAGCTAAAGAGAAAATAAACAAATGGGACTACATCAAAATAAAAAGTTTTTTTACAGCAAAAGAAACCATCAACAAAACAACAAGAAAGCCCACGGTATGGGAGAATATATTTGCAAATAATACCACGGATAAAGGTTTAATCTCCAACATCTACAGACAGCTGATACAACTAAATAAAAGGAAGATGAATGATCCAATTAAAAAATGGGCAATGGACCTAAATAGAATATTTACAAAGGAAGACAGAAAGAAGGCCAAAAGGCACATGAAAACATGCTCAAAGTCACTAATTATCCGAGAGATGCAAATCAAAACAACAATGCGGTACCATCTCACACCTGTCAGAATGGCCAACATCAACAAATCAACAAACGACAAGTGTTGGCGAGGTTGCGGAGAAAAAGGAACCCTCGTGCACTGCTGGTGGGAATGCAGACTGGTGCAACCACTGTGGAGAACAGTGTGGAGTTTCCTCAAAAAACTGAGAATGGAACTCCCATTTGACCCAGTAATCCCACTTCTAGGAATATATCCCAAGAAACTAGAAACACCAATCAGAAAGGATATATGCACCCCTATGTTCATAGCAGCACAATCTACAATAGCCAGAATCTGGAAACAGCCTAGGTGCCCGTCAGCTGATGATTGGATCCAAAAACTTTGGTACATCTACACAATGGAATACTATGCTGCCATAAAAAAGAAGGAATTCTCATCATTTGCAGCAACCTGGATGGAATTGGAGAACATCATGCTGAGTGAAATAAGCCAATCAATGAAAGAGAAACACCACATGACCCCACTCATTTGTGGATAATAAAGATCATTATAAACTGATGAACCAAAAGATAGATATAGAGACAGTAAAGCAACAAGCAGATTGTCAAATTACAACGGGGAGTGGAGGAGGGTCTGGGGGAGACAATAAATCAACCCAAGGACTTGTATACATGCATATAAGTACAACCAATGGACATAAAACTCTGGGGAGGGAGGGGATACGTGGGAGGGAAGGAGGGGGGCAAAAAAAAATCAATAAAATATGTAAAAAAATAAAAATAAATAAATAAATAAAAAAGAGTGATCGGTTGACCCGTTATCTATGCAAATGAGAGATTGAAGACAAGGGACTGGTGTTTGGGGCAGGAGAGGGTGGGGGAGGGGGTGGAGAGAGAAAGAAGAGGGGTAAGCTGGGAGTCAGGTAAAGGGCGGGGCAATGATGGGGCGGGGCCAGGGGCAAAGGCGGGGCCAGCGGCAGGGGGGGGGGGGCGCTGGGCGGAGTCGGGGTCAGAGGCAGGAGCAGGGTGGGGCAAGGCCTGGGACTAAGAGCAAATAAATGTTGACAAATATATATATATATATATATATATATATATATATATATATATATATATATATATATAATTCAATTATAAGAGGAGGGCCCACATAATCCATGGGACACCCCTAGAGCACCCAGCTTAGATGATCAAAGAGACTATGGAGCTTGGTCCCACAGAACACTTACCACATTAGGCCACCCCACCCTACCACATTAGTCATGGCAGATCTAGCTCATACACAGAAACAAACAAAAGAGGCAACCAAAATAGAGAGACAGAAAAACAGCCCCAAAATGAAAAAAAAAAAAAAAAAAAAAAAAAAAAAAAAAAAAACTGAAACCCACAATTAAATCAAATGAAAGTAAACAATTTGTCAGATATAGAATTCAAAGTAATGGTTATAAAGATGTTCCAGGAATTTAGGGAAAGTTATAACAGCATGAAGAAAACACTTCTAAAAGTCAGAAATGAAAAATACAATATATGACATCATGAATATTACACTAGGCAGGGCTGGCTGGCTCGTTCAGTTGGAGCATTGTCACATACACCAAGACTCTGGGATTAATTTCTCTTGGGTAACATAACTAGATGTAGGCTTTGTCCCTGGTTAAGGTGCATGTGGGAGGCAGCCAATCAATGTTTCTCTCCCCCTCTCTCCTTCCCTTTTTGTCTCAAAAATCACTTTTAGCCTTGGCCGGTATTTCTCAATGGGTAGAACATAGGCCCCTGTACCACAGAGTCTCAGGTTCAATTCCAGGTCAATGGCACATACCTGGGTAGCAGGTTTGATCCCCAGCCCCAGTTAGGGCATGGGAGGAAGGCTACCAGTCCATGTGTCTCTCTCACACTGATGTTTCTCTCTTACCCACCCTCCCTCTCCCACCTCCCGTCCACTCTCTCTGAAAAGCAATGGAAAAAATATACTCGGGTGAGGATTAACAAAATAAAATGGAGTACCTTCTTTCTCCTTATTCTTATTCTTTTACATTATTCTTATCCTTCTTTGAGTCAATCATGTCATTGTTCAGGGCACCTAGCTTAATAATAGCAGAGAAATCTGTAGCAGGACTGAATCCTGTGGTGCTCTTTCTTAATGGGCTCTGTCTGGTGGTGGGAGCATCTCAGGAGTAAAAATGTCAGGAGGACCAATGCCCTTATTAAATTCTAATTGACTGACTGAAAAGCCTAGGCAAACATATCCTGTGAAAGCTTCCCTCAGGGCCACATAACACCCAAAGGTAGGCTAGTCAGGTAGAAGCTAAATCTGTCTTCAGAAGATTTTACAAACTTCCAATCCAGTCACAAACTCATCCATGTCCTTATCAGTGCCCAGGAAGATGCCATCCTCTTTAGCTTTTCTGCAGGGCATCCAACACATGCTTTCCTCTTAGCAGGTGGCACAAGGTTGGAGGCCAGGACATGGGCACAGGTGCTTTCTCCAATGTACCCTTCACCAAGTACATGGCGCCTGCAGACTCATCTCTGTGAGCTTCGCACCAGGGCCAACACCACTCAGCTCTCAAATGCTTCCAAGGGCAGCCTCAGGCAGCTTTGAGGTGAGCAACACTGGTTTCCCTTTATCAAAGACAGAAATCCATGTACAGGGCTTAAAACATTAATAAAATGGCACAATGTTTGACCTTTTTTTTTTTTCAGATTTTACAGCCCAAGGGACCCTGATGCAGAGGCCCAAAAGTCCTGCAAGGGTCTATGGGTGTGGTGAAGTGTTGGTGAAGGAACACCCAGGATCAAATTCCTCAGAGATGCCTGCAATGCATTCTTGGTACATGCACAAGACTTCAAGAATATATTCCAAATATTTGCATGGTGCACTAGCGCTTGTGTGACCAGCCTGCGGCTTCGCCTGACTGCTCTCATTTCTGAGGACAGCTCCAGATCTTTCTGGTCCCATCCTCTGGGCTGGTCCCTGCTCATGCCTTGAGTAAGTCAGTCCCTGAGTAGGATCCTGGTTCCATAAAATCTACCAGTTATTGAACCTCATTTTCTCATTTACTTTACTATCCCAATGGGTACATAAGACGGTAACTGAATCGTCTGCCGCCTAAATATCTGTAACATCTGGTTCATTCATCCTAGCCACATGAGTCCATGCAAGGGATCCCTGAGCTTCAGCTACGACTTTCCAGAGCCTGGCCAATGACAGCATGGGTTACTGCCCAGTAAGTACTGCCTAATTGCCTAACCAGTGAAAAAAGGAAAGAGAACGTCACTGACAGAGGTTCAGGAAAGGGAAGTGTCCTACACAAGCTCACAGAGAGTCTAGAAAAGGCAGAGTCAGAATTAGCCAGAAACTGGGTTTGGTCCTCTCCTACCCTGTTCCTCCAACCTCCTCACCAGGGACAGCTGTCTCCCTCTGAATTTGGGTTTGCACGAGGAGGAGGCAGAGCCTGTGGAGTCTGGTGAGACTCAGATCAGTCTCAAAGTTCCCACAGCTTGCTGTCCCCTAATGCCCACCCTTCAGAGATGGACTACTTCCTTCCTGTGAAGACACTGATGAGGAACCAGTAACTTATCACTTGGGGACTGGACCTTGTCACATCCCATTCTTGCCTTTGTTCCCCAGGCTCTGTAGAGTTTATGTCGTCTGCACACCGGGGACCATGTGAGGAATCACCCTGATCCAGAACCTACTTGCCCTTCTGGGCCTCGGTGAGCTTTGGGAAAGGATGGGGTGGGTGCTGGGATTAACAGCTAGGTAGCCTCACTGGGCTGAGGGAATGGTGAAGGGAAGGGAGAAAACGGAGCATGTGTGGAGTCTCTGTTAAGAGAAGGGAACTCCCAAGATCACACAGATTCTGCGAGAGGCAGGAACTGGTGATTCCTTCTGCTCTGGCTTGGGCCCTGCACCATCAGTACTAGGACCATGGTCACCCTCTGGATTGGGGTTAGACAGGAGGTGGAAGCAGAGTATGGAAGTTCTGCTGAGACTCAGATCTGGTCATGAAGGTCCCTGGACCTGCTGTGTCCTCAGTCAGCCTTCAGAAAGAGCAGAGTGAGATTGATGAGGAAACAGGGACCTGTCACCTAGAGCCAGGACCCTGTCACATCCCTGCATCTGCTTGTCCTGCTGGGCTCTGTGGACGTCATCAGTGCCACTGGGGACCATGGCAGGCAGCACCACAGCCTTCACCTTCATTGTCCTCCTGGGCCTTGGTGAGTTGGTGGGGAAAGGAGGAGGGATGGGGTCCTCTCCCCTCCCAGGTCCTGGTCTTATGAGACCCCAGGACCCAGGAGGCTCAGTGGGGACTGGACTTCGGGGGAGAAGACATGCTCAGCCCCAGGTCTGTCTCCAGTTCTCAGGGGCTCACACCAGGCCTGGAGCTTCTATGTGTGCTTGGGGATGGGTCTCACAGGGTTTCTCTTCCAGGACTATGTCAGGGCCCCTGGAACCAGGTACAGGCAGGTGAGTCCCCCCATCCCACACCTACAAACTCTTGCTTCAGCAAAAACATTTCTGGGCAGCTGGGGAGAAACTAGGTTTGGAATAATGGTGACCAATCGGGGTGGGGGGGGAGGCTGGGAGTGACAGCTGGGATGAGTGGGGAGAAGGACCCCAGACAGTTCATGTCTGATTCCTTTCCAGGAGTCATCCCCAAACCCTCCATCTGGGTTAACCCAGGCCCCATTGTCACCAATGGGAGCTCTGTGACCATCTGGTGTCAGGGATCTCTGCAGGCTAGTGCCTACCTTCTGTACAAAGAGACGGACTCTGAGCCCTTCGAAACCAGCATTGCACAGAACTCCAGCAACATGGCCAGTTTCCTCATTGGAGCCACGATCTTATACCATGCAGGGCTGTACCAGTGTGCATATTACACCGCTGGGGACACACTCTCAGAGCGGAGTGACCCCCTGCTCCTGGTGGTGACAGGTAAGGGAGATACCGGATCCCCTCTTCATTGTGGGCTCAAGGTCACAGGCAGAGGGAATGAAGTGTGGCCTTAGGGGGACCCCACCTCTCACAGCACACACCTGGGGCCTGAGGGTGACTGTCCCTTTTCTCCTCCCTCAGGAGTGGGTGATGCACCCTCCCTCTCAGCCCAGCCAGGCCCTGTGGTGGCCTCAGGAGAGAACGTGGCTCTCTCCTGTAGCTCTAATGTTACATCGGGCCTTTTCCATCTGCTGAAGGAGGCAGAGGCTGACCCAACCCGACACATGGAAGCAGAACCGAAGATAGATGCTGGGAGGTGGCGGGCCATCTTCCCTCTGGGCCCCGTGAGACCCTCCCATGGGGGTACCTATAGGTGCTATCGTTCCAGCTCGTCCCTTTACGTGTGGTCACAGCCCAGTGCCCCTCTGCACATTGAGGTCACAGGTGAGGACTGACCCCTCTGTATCCCCATCTGTTTTTTGGGCCCCAAAATGGCTGTGCTAGGTGTCCATTGGGGGCCCTGAGGTCATGGGACCTGGGGCCTCTTGCCCACACTCTGTTCATCCACCTCTGCTCAGGGTTTCTGCGCACATGGGTTTATTATGGCTCCTTTTAGGGAACCATCAGACCATACTTCAGTCTATGAGCTCACAATTTAACTTACATTATATGGAGCCCAGAGAGAAATATGAACATTCCATTACACTTTTCGTTGGGAGAGCATTAGTACCAGACATTTGCTATGGAGAATAACTTCTTATTTATATAGGCTTCTTTTCACACACATTTTCAAATTAGCTTTATTCATGAACCTTAGAAGCATGTGACAACTATTTGCACAATTGAGTAAATGCACAGCCCACTTAGAGAATTGCACACCTAACATTGTAATTTGTGAGTAAGCGGTGTGATTCCTGTAGGTTTTCTAAATGGTAGTGAGTGCACATAGGAAAGTTCTTGTTTGGACACATTTATGTCATGACCTGTTAGCCTCCCAAAGACTCTCTCTCTGTGGGCTGCTTTTCAGTTGATCCTCTGATATAAAATGATAATTCCCAGCAGAAATGGGAATGCCACTTCTTTATTCCTGATGGCAGACCTACTTTTCTCACTCCACATCCCACAGGATGGAATGACTGACTAAATGGGCCACAGCTTCCCCGAATAAAACTTACGCCTATAGAATACAGGGTCCAATATTTTGGCCAAGGGCACATAATAGGGTTGCAGGCTCAGTCCGCAGTAGGGGGTGAGCAGGAGGCAGCCAATCAATGGTTCTCTCTCATCATGGATGTTTCTATCTATCTCTGCCTCTCTCTTCCTCTCTGAGACCAATTAAAATATTTTAACAAATAAATAAATATGTTATTAATAAGAGGAGAATAAATAGATAAACAATTACAGTTGAGGATGAAAATGCGGACCTCCGAGAAGAAGGGCCTGGGTGGGGTGGTGAAGAATATCCAGCCGAGACTTTCACCCCTTCATGCTCCTGAGATTCAAGAGCCCCTGTCACCATCCCTCCTCCATGGACCTTGGGTCCCCAGCTGTTGAGAATGGGGATATCTCAGCTGTAGGGGAATAAGCTCGTGGGGCCTTGAGGCTCAGGCTAAACACAGAACACACAGCTCTTAGTTATACCTGAATTTTCATCACATCCTTTCTCATCCTCAGTTCCTGGAGACAGCTCTTACAAGGTGACTCAGAGCAGGTGCAGAGTTCAGGAGCCACTGGAATGCTGATGTGAAGGGGAAGTGGGAGCCTAGGGAAGACACTAGAATCCCAGAGATTTGGGTCTGCCCTGACCTCTTAGACTTCCTTAACTACAACTCTTCTTTTCCCCTCCCCAAGACTACACAGTGGAGAATCTCATCCAGATGGGCGTGGCTGGTTTGGTCCTGGTGGTGCTCGGGGTGCTGCTGTTTCAGGCTCGAAATGACACCAACATGGCCCTCCAAGCAGCCAGGATGTGAACACACAGGAAACAGTGCACCATTCAGAGTGGGGGTACCTGGGAGCTCATCTGATGACCAAGGAAGGTGCTCAAAAGCAATATGGATCATAATTGGGGCAACTGTCTCCTGAGAACGTTCAGGGGACAAGACATCGTAGCCAACATTTGGGTGCTGGAGAACATGGGCCACGTCCCTGTAGAGGACGCCTCCTCCATCCACTTGGGATGCTCTTCCTCCCTCCCTGACCTCACTGACTCTCCTCCGCTGTCCTTCTGTTCTCACCCTGTGACTTGAGTGTCCATCCCACATGGCTGGTTTGAATTCACATCTATACACCCCTTCATGCTGGGCCACATCCATTCCAACAACAACAACAAAATATGGTATCTTCATAACCCTGGGATTGTTTTTTTAATTTTATTTCACTTTCACCTTTTTAACTATGTTTTTATTAATTTGAGAGAGAGAGGAAAGGAGAGTTATAGACAATAGAAACATTGAGGAGAGAAAAACATTAGCTGCCTCTGGCACTGCCCCTTTGGAGGTTGGAGCTTGCCATGCAGGCATGTGCCCTGACAGGAATTACAACCAGTGGCCTCCTGACCCACAGGTCGATGTTCAGCCACTGAGCCTCACTTGCTGGGCTGTGGGATTATTTTTAAACCAAGAAGAACTAACGAGAAGGAAAAAAAAGAAAGAAAAAAGAAAGCCCTGAAACCTGCTCCATGTGGTCCAGCTCATTGCACATCTCCACCCCTTCTACCATCTCCATGCGGCTTCTTCTTTGTATCCTTACCTGGGCCCTTCTGTTCACCTAGATTCTAATGCTGGTTCTTAATGCTGGTTGCTCTGTAGTTTAGTTGGGATTTTACTGTTGTCATGGGGGCGGGGGGGGGGGCGGATTTTAGTACTTCCTTTACTTCCTCTGCTATCTTGAGCAGAAGTCATAATATTTTGATAATAAATAAGTAATTTTGAATTGTTGGCATCATTTTATTTAAGTAATACATAAGGTTTGTTTTCAGTGGCTTTTTAAACACTTTCAAGACGTGTTTTAAATTGATTCAGATTTGTTTGGTTTATGCATTTACATCAATCAGTTTGGAGGTCACACAAGCATTCCCAATAAAAATAGTTCCCACCATTGTTAATGTGGTAAATGGGTCTGTGTGCCAATCACTAGCTGCAATAACAATCTTCCACCTGGAGCAATAAGATCACTGTGCCTCACAAAAAAAAAAAAAGAGATAGAAAAACCTGATGAATAATAATAGCTGTTCATTGTAGTAGAGTTGGCGATATGGGAGGGGATTGGACTGACTGTTCTCAGGGGGAAAGGGAGGGAGGAAGAGACTGAATATAAACTGTGCACTTATGGATGAGGACAATGGGGGGTAAAGAGGGGGCAGAGGGTGGGGTGGGAACCAGGTGGAGGGGGGAAGAAATGAGGAACCTTTGTAATAATATCAACAATAAAGAATGAAAAAAAAAAAAAAGATCACTGTGCCTCAGAGTTTCTGCCAAAGGGTCACTGCTGATGCCAGCTGTAAGAACGGCTCTACAGCAGACATGGCCACAGGTCAGGAGAAGATTACTTGAGATAGTTGTCCAATGAACATAGATATGAATCTTTGAAAGGTCCACCTTTACAATAGACCAATTTCCCCAAAAGGATAGGCCTTGGAATGATCACTGCCCTCCATCCCCCCCCACAAAAAAAAAAATCAAACTGGAAAAAAAAAAATCCTGAGCTGTAGCATCACCAGCATCTGCCAGTGACCTTGATTCTACAGTTGATGGGTGTGCAGAGCCGCCATGGTCATGGGTGAAACTAAGAGGGAGCCGTAAAGGATGCAGAAGAGAGACAGGGGAATAAAGCTGGGGCTAGGTGGGATGCTGCTCTCTCTGATGGAGAGATAGCACCAAGGCCTGTAAGCCATGTCTTTATTTTATGCCAAATTCCAGGAGACAAAGTAAGGTCATAGTCAAGATGTTTACAGTAGTCCCTTAGGTTTGGAATTTACTCAATTACATGCACCTGATCAAGCTTTGTTTACTTGCTGCACCTCCTACAGCCCATATCACTCAGCAATGTGGGCCCACAGGTTCAGACCATAAGGTCAAACTTTCATCTATACCTTTGCTATAATTGTGCTGGGACTTGTGCCTGGCTTTGCTCTCTCATTAGTTCCAAGCTTGAACCTGTCCGAATGCTGTAGCCACTCTCCACAGATGGGTCTTCCGCATTGTTGAATTCAGGACAAGCTTTTTACTGGCAACTTCATTGCCAGTCCAATCTCATGAGCTAATACTCCCCACACTAATGTCTGTGTCCCTCAGTTGTGTACATGTGCATATAAGTCCCCAGTGAATTTCTCCTCACCAACCCAGCCACCTCCTCCTTCTCTGGGAGATTCCACAGTCTGTTCCATGCTTCCATGTCTCTGTTTTATGTTTCCGTTTATATTGTTCCTTTTAGAAACAGATTAACCTCTTTCTTCTTGAGGTCCTCTTGCACAGTATTCTTATCCGTCTTTAGGTCAATGGTGCCATTATTAAGGACATCTAGCTGCTTAATAGCAGAGAAATTTGAGAGCAGGACTGGGTCCTATGATGCTCTTTGGTAAACCGGCCCTGTCTGGTGGTAAAAGCATCTCAGGAGGGCAATGGTAAGATATGAACACATATAATAATTTAATAAAAAATTTTAAAAGCTGAAACCTGTTTAGCTCAATGGTAGAGCGTCGGTCTGCGGACTGAAAGGTCCCCGGTTTGATTCCGCTCAAGGGCATGTACATTGGTTGCGGGCACGTCCCTGGAAGGCTTTTGTAAGAGGCAGCTAGTGGATGTTTCTCTCTCATCGACGTTTCTAGCTCTCTATCTCTCTCCTTTCCTCTCTGTAAAAAATCAATAAAATATTTATTTTTTTTAAAAAAATTTTTAAATGAAAGGAGGATCAATGCCCTTTATTAACATCTGATTGACTGTGTGAAAAGCCAAGGAAAACATATCCTTTGAAAACTTCCCACAGGGTCACATAATATCCAAAGGTAGTCTAGTCAGGTAGAATCTAAACTGTCTTCAGGAAAATCTCACAAACGTCAAGTCAAGACACAAACTCTTCCCTGTCCTCCTCAGTTTCCAGAAAGATGCCATCCTCTTCAGCTTTTCTGCAGGGGATCCAACCCATGCTTTCCTCTTAGCAGGTGGCACAAGGCTGGAGGCCAGGACAAGGGCACAGGGGCTTTCTCCAATGTGCCCTTCACCGAGCACATGGCACCTGCAGACTCATCTCTGTGAGCCTCACACCAGGGCCAACACCACTCAGCTCCCAAATGCTTCCAAGGGCAGCCTCAGGCAGCTGCGAGGTGAGCGACACTGTTTTACGTCTATCACAGACAGATATCCAGGAATGGGGCTTAAAAGGCTACAAATGGCACCATGTCTGTCCTTGTCTTCGGATTTTACAGCCCATGGGTGCCTGTTGCAGAGGTCCCGCTTCCCGGCAAGGGATTAAGGGTGTGGTGAAGTATTGGTGGAAGAAGAGCCAGGTTCAAGTTCCTCAGAATACCTGCAATGCATTCTCGGTACATGCACAAGGCATAGAGCAATGAACAATTCACCTTTGCCTTCTGGGTCAGCTAAAGCCCAAACCTTCCCAGTATCAGATCTGGGAGTCTGATATGTTCAGGAAAGCAGCAGCATCACAGCCAATACCCTGAGGGATGGGCTGCACCACCCTTTCTGAAGCATTTTTCACATGAAGGGGTCCCACTTCACTGTTTCAGGGAGGCCTAGGTCTGCACAGACATAGTGCCCCCATCCTGTATGGGAGGGGAAGGAAGGACAGGCAGGCAGGCAGGAGCAGGGAGGAAGGG
The DNA here is from genome assembly GCA_963693515.1 of Pipistrellus nathusii. Classification (NCBI taxonomy): domain Eukaryota; kingdom Metazoa; phylum Chordata; class Mammalia; order Chiroptera; family Vespertilionidae; genus Pipistrellus; species Pipistrellus nathusii. The sequence goes on along the minus strand of OY882872.1, from coordinate 47,499,891 downwards.
GAGGGTGCATGGGAGGCAAGCCTCTCCCTCCTCCCACCCAACAGGATTTCTCTTCCACATCCATTCCTATTGGACGCTCCCCTCCCATATGGCGACTTCTCCACACAGAGTCCCTCCCAGAGCTGTCCTGATGTTCAGGACGCAAAGAGGTGGACAGTGAGATCTGCCCTCTCCCATGCAGTCCTCTCTCCCTAATTTAGCATCTTAATGTGATGTGCCCAGCAGAGCCCACAGCAATGGTGAACCTGCACAGATGCCCATGCCCGGCTAGAATAGATTGAGTTCATTTCACACACAAAGGGGACATGGCTCCATGCTGACCATGGGCGAGGTCCGTGGGTAGAGACACTCCAGTGCCCATATCCGAAGCATATAGCGAGGGCAACCGTGTCCCAAATTTCATCCTGAGTCCAGATTCCCTCCCTGTGTGTGGCCACCCTGGGACCCTCTCTTGTCCACACAGAGGTGGAAACTCCACGCTGGTGACTTCTGGCTGTACTCAGGCACAGGAGCCTCTCAAGGGCGGCCCCCATTGTCTGTTCTGCTTCCCTCTCCATCTGGGGAACTTCCACTTCCCTTTTTGGGCATTGAGGTTGGCCATGTGCTTCAGAAACAGTGAGCATGGCCTTTCTCAGCATCAGGAGCAGATGGGGATGTGTATGTGGGTTTAGCAATCATCCCAGTCTTGCAGAGTTCTGAATAACACCGCTCAGGGCTCACCTCACAGACGTAGTCGGGTGTGGAAACAAACCAGGATGGCTGCCACTAGGTCCCAGGGCACCAACCCCACAACCACTCTAAGGAGTTGAATTCTTGACGACCTGCTTCATGAGAGGAAACTGAGACTCAAGGGATTGTACCTTGAGGGTGAAGGTCACACACCTGATGGACAATGGAGGACTCTTTACATAAGCGTCAGCCCAGCCGGCAGGGCGCAGTTGTTGCACATCATCTATTAACCAGGAGGTCAGGGTTCCGTATCTGGTCAGTGCACGTGCCAGGTGCTGGGCCAGATCCCTCTTGTGGGGCTTGCATGAGACAGCCTATGAGTGATTTTCTCTCACCATTCACTTTTCTCTAGCCTTCTCATTTCCCCTCTGAAATCAATAAAGATATGTATATATATTTTCAAACTTGTTGTGGGGGGGGGGGGGGGAGAATAAAGAACAGTGTGTGAGTGGTGCTCCCGCCGCTGGAAGTGGGGCCCGCTGGGAGCAGGACGGCTCTGTGCACAGATACGTGTGGGAGCTGTGGTTCAGACCAGCTCTGCGGGTTGCAGGTGGGTTCTAGGGGCAGAGGGAGCTCACAGCTGCCCTTAAAGTGTAAAGTGTGGGTGCCGGAGTTGAATCTGAACTCTGGGTAAGAGATGAGCTCCAGGTTCAAAGCAAAGAGCAGCACAGTGACTCCTGGTGGCAAACCCCACAAACCCACAGTCACCTGGGGAGAGGGAACTGGTGCTCATGGGGACAGTGGACAGGTCCTGCCAAATTCCAGAGCAACCGTCCTGCTAAGTCCATTGGGTCCTGAATCCATGTAGTGCTGTGACCCCTCAGGAGCTAAACTCATTGAAGAGTAAGTAAATGACAGAGGTTTGTTCTCTTGTAACCTGATTGAGACATTACTGCTCAGTTCACACAGGAAGCAGGTGGGACACAAGTATTTAAATAAAGAGGGTTTAATCAACCAATCAAAGCTCTAGCCCAGAAGACCCCTTCTTAATGTCTAGGACAAGCCATGGCCCCAGCGGACAGCTCTGCCTGAGGAATGAGGGGCTCTCAGGGGAAAGTGACCCTGAGGCGTGTTCCCAGGAAGGAGCGACTGGAGGCTTTGGCTGAGAAAAAGGGAAGTTCATGAAGATACATGTGAAAGAAAAAAAAAAAAAGATTCCGGGGCCACAGAAGGGACCTGCTTCCTTCCCTTATTGCCCTACATTTCCCTCTGTGCTCACTGTCAGAGGGACATCGCCCTGAGCTGCACACGGAGAGGGTGAGCATGTCCCTGCTGATCTGAACTCTGCAGGCCACAGGGACCCACATCTTCCTGAAGCGTCTCCAGGATCATGGTGGCACTGTCCATGGTGAGGACCCCAGGGAGGTGATGGATGGGCTGAGGAGGGAGGAAGCTCTGTGGGGGAGGCTCTGACAGGGAAGGACGTGCCTGGGTCACCTCGGCTACAAGGGGCGGCTCAGGAGGCTCCAGGTCTATATCCTGCTTCACCATGAAAATGACAGCCAGGCTGCTACAGAGAGGTTGTGTCCTCACCTGCAGGCTGCTAACATGAGAGCCCTGTGACAGAAAAGGCTGACCTCCAAGTAACCACCACCTGTGCATCTCTGTGTCCATCCTACTAGCAATGTGGCTTACTCCACTGCTAAGCTGAGGCCACAGGGAGAAAACGCCATGACCCCCATCAGGGCCCTGCTCTGCCTCGGTGAGATGGGAAGGGGAGGGGAGCCCTGGTCTATGAGGATCCCAGGACTCAGGAGGCTCATGGGGAGGAGGGTATTGCTCAGGGTTCAGGGCAAATCTCTCACAGGGACTCTCTTCCAGGGCTGAGTGTGGGCCTCAGGACCCCAGTGCAGGCAGGTGAGTCTCCCCAGGTGTCCGAGGTTCCAATCCTCACTGGGGACAAGGGGCTGCCCCACAGGCAAGTGGGAAGGGGTGCAGATCTTTCCGACAGATGGGGGCATCTGAGACCTAGAGCTCAGAACCAAAAGTGGGAATGTCCTGTGACCTAGCCTCTAATTCCTTCTAGAGACCGTCCCCAAGCCCACCCTCTGGGTTGAGACAGGCCCTGTGATCCCCTGGGGAAGCTCTGTGACTGTCTCCTGTCAGGGGAATCCCGAGGCAGATGAGTACCGTCTGGATAAAGAGGGAAGCCAAACACCATGGAAAACACAGAAGCCACAGGAGCCCGGGGACAAAGCCAACTTCTCCTTCTCACACATGACAGAGCATGATGCAGGGATATATCGCTGTTACTATCACAGCACTGGTGGCTGGTCAGAGCGCAGTGACCACCTGGAGCTGGTGGTGACCACAGGTGAGAGGACACTCAGGGGTCACAGCCTAGGACTCTGCCCTCTGGAAGGGGGTCTGCTCTCAGGGTGTCTCCCTCTCACAGCCCTGCCCTGGGGGACATGAGGGAGGTGTGAGCCCATTTAACCTGCTGCCTCCTCCTCTCCTAGGATCCTACAGCAGACCCAGTCTCTCAGCCCTGCCCAGCCCTGTGGTGACCTCAGGAGGGAACGTAACCCTCCAGTGTGGCTCAGGGGAGGCGTTTGACAGGTTCCTTCTGACTAAGGAAGGAGATGACAGGCTCTCCTGGACCCTGGACTCACAGCCACAGTTCAGTGGGAAGTCCCAGGTTCTATTCCCCGTGGGCCCTGTGACTTCTATTCATAGGGGGACGTTCAGATGCTATGGCTGCTACAGAGCCATCTCTCAGGTGTGCTCACATCCCAGTGAACCCCAGGAGCTCCTGGTTTCAGGTGAGTCCCATTATTGCCCCATCCATGGACTGAGGTACCAGCCAGGTTATCGGGGTCTTTTTTTGTGAGGGGAGCCCATTGAATGTGTGGGGAGTGAGAAAACAGAGGCTCCTGTTTCACAGAGACAGAGAGAGACAGTGAGAGCTGGGGGCCAGGACAGCAGAAGGGGTTTATGGGAGGAGCAGCCACTGGCATTCATGGTGTGGTCTCTTCAGGTGAGTCTGGGAAGCCCTCTCTCCTGAGCCAGCAGGGCCCCATCGTGGCCTCTGGACAGAGCCTGACCCTCCAGTGTGGCTCTGATGTCAGCTATGACAGATTCGCTCTGCACAAGGAGGGGGATCGGGACCTCCTCCAGAGCCTTGTCCTGCAGCCCCAGGCTGGGCTCTCTCAGGCCCACTTCTCCCTGGGCACTGTGAGCAGCTCCCATGGGGGCCGGTACAGATGCTACGGTGGATACAACCTCTCCTCTGAGTGGTCAGCCCCCAGCGACCCCCTGGACATCCTGGTGGCAGGTGAGGAGCCTGTGGGTTCAGTCAGGGACCCAGACTCTGCACAGGCCCTGCTGGGGGCTTCAGGTGGTCAGGCCAGAGTAAAAGTGCAGGGACCCTGGGATGGTGAGAGACAGAGAGAGATAGGGGGTGGGAGAGGGGGAGAGTCAGAGAAACAGAAACAGAGGGTCCTCAGAGAGAGAGGCCTGGTGACTCTCAGGGCAGAACAAGGTGGACAAGCAGCCCTCTCTCTCTCTCTCTCTCTCTCTCTCTCTCTCTCTCTCTCTCTCTCTCTTCTCTCTCTCTCTCTCTCTCTCTCTCTCTCTCTCTCTCTCTCTCTCTCTCTCTCTAGGACACGTGTCTGACAGACCCTCCCTCTCGGTGCAGCCAGGCCCCAGGGTGGCCTCAGGGAAAAACGTGACCCTGCTGTGTCAGTCACAGAGGCAGAGGGACATGTTCCTTCTGTCCAAGAAGGGGACAGCTGATCCTCCCCTGCGTCTGAGATCAGAGCACCGAGCTTGGCAGTACCAGGCGAAGTTCTCTATGAGTCCTGTGACCTCAGCCCACGGGGGCACCTACAGGTGCTACAGCTCACTCAGCACCTCCCCCTTCCTGCTGTCACGCCCCAGTGAGCCCCTGGAGCTCCTGGTCTTAGGTGAGAGCCCTGACCCAGTCTGCTGAGCTGTCAGCTCAGGGTCCCGTCCTCAGAACAATCGCGGGCTGAAAGGGGAGGAGGGGCTCAAGCATGGTCACCCAGAGGAGATCAGACCCTCGGGAACTCCCTTCACACACCTGGTCCAGAAGGTGCCAGGTGAGCAGTGGGAGTGACTTTGTGAGGACTCGGGGAGCGAGGGACTCCAGGGTCAGCCCCAAACTCTCCCCTCCTCCTGTCCTTCTCAGAACCCAGGGACCCAGGACCTCACCCAGTGAGTGCTCTTTCCTCAGAGGGACACAGCACCCTGGGCAGGTCTCAGTCTCTGAGGACCTAATGCCGCCCATGCACTATGGGCAGGCTGTCCTAAGGCTGCTAGGAGCTGGGACAGATTTCAGGGAACCATGGGTCTCTGGGGCGCGGAGGATCGGTCTGCCAGACCCAGGGAGTCAGGCCCACATAGAGGGAACTGGGGAGCTCTGTGAGGAGGTGGCAGGTGACTCTATGGAGGCAGAGGTTTAGGCATAATAGGGTTCAGGCCCCTCTGAAATCGCTCCATTCCCTTTCTGGGCCTCAGTGTCTGCAGATGTAAAAGGAGAGAAATCCTGTCCAGAGCTTACATTTCCTATCAGTTCTGGCCCTGACCTCCTGGGAGAGGGCCTCACAGGGAAGCCCCCAGGACGTGATGTTATGGGACCCGTCCCCTCTATCTCAATGATGGTGACGCTTCACAGGGAGGGACAGGCAGGACAAGGGTCCGGGCCGCCAGTGGAACCCTCAGCTCAGGCTGAGCTCAGAGGAGGAAACAGGGTGGATCAGCCCTGGCTCAGCTCCTGGCTCTGCTGCTCCTGCTGTGGGGCTGGGGGTCCCTTCTCTCCTCTGAGTGTCAGGTTCCTGTCTGCTCATCCCTGGTCCCATCCTGCTCACAGGCTGCTGGGAGGTGAGGTGACATAAGGGCCTCACAGATCTCAGGAAGGCAGAGCCCCCAGCCCAGCCTGACTTTCCCAAGGAGCATCAGGGCATGCAGGGTGTGGATGGATTCTGGAAAGACACAGAGTCCAGCCCACACCCTGCCCCTTCCTGTCCCTGCTATGCTGGGGGCACATAATAAGGAAATACCCTCACCTTCAGATGAGACGAGGACCTGTAGCTGGCATCCCCCTGAGGGCAGCGTGAGGACAGCACAGGGAACCCACAGTCCTGGTTCCAGTCCCAGCTCTGCCCAGTCCAGGATGGTGACCTGGGGCACGTGGTTAACCCCTCTGAGCCTCAGTGAGGTGGGTGTTGAGGTCAGCAATCCCTGATGCATGGCCGGTATGAGGTGAGAGGAGATGAGTGACAGACCCCAGCATGGGCTCACACACAGTAGGTGCACATTCAATGACATCATTATCTCATTCGTGACATCATGAGGAGGAAGAAGGGCTCCCAGGACCTTTCATGTCTGATTCCTTTCCAGGAGACGTCCCCAAACCCTCCATCTGGGCTGACCCAGGCCCCATCGTCACCAAGGGGAGCTCGGTGACCATCTGGTGTCAGGGGTCTCTGCAGGCTAGTGCCTACGTTCTGTACAAAGAGAGGGGCTCTGAGCTCTTGGACACGAAGATCCCACAGGACTCCAGCAACAAGGCCGGCTTCCTCATTGAAGCCACCACCTCACACATCGCAGGGCGGTACCAGTGTGCATATTACACCGCTGAGGACATACTCTCAGAGCGGAGTGACCCCCTGCTCCTGGTGGTAACAGGTAAAGGAGACACTGGGTCCCCTCCCCACTGTGGGTCACAGGCAGAGGCAGTAACGTGTGGCCTCATGGGGACCTCACCCCTCATAGAACACACCTGGGGCATGAGGGTGATGGTCCTTTAATACAGACCCTTTCTCCTCCCTCAGGAGAGTACATTGCACCCTCCCTCTCAGCCCAGCCAGGCCCTGTGGTGGCCTCAGGAGAGAACGTGACCCTCTCCTGTAGCTCTAAGGTCACATTGGGCCTCTTCCATCTGCTGAAGGAGGGAAGGACTGACACGCGCCAAAGCATGAAATCTGAATGGAGGAAGCATGCTGGGAGATTGCAGGCCCAGGCTATCTTTCCTCTGGGCCCCGTGAACACAACCCACGGGGGCACCTACAGATGCTATGGTTCTCGCAGCTCCTATCACAACGTGTGGTCACAGCCCAGTGCCCCTCTGCACATCGAGGTCACAGGTGAGGACAGACCCGGGTGCATCCCCATCTGTTCCCTGGGCCCAAAGACCTGATCTAAGCTGGGAACTCAGCTGGGCTCATGGGGTCAGTGACTCTGGCCTCTTGGGGACAGACCCACAGGCGGGAAGCTCAGGAAGGGACATGGGAGACTCACACTGCAGCCCAGTGGGCGATGTGGGGTGCCCCTGGTGCCACTATCCCCTCCTCCCAGGTGTGTACAAGGAGCCCGCCCTCAAGGCCCAGCCAGGCACGCTGGTGCTGCCTGGACACAGCCTGACCCTCCAGTGCCACACGGAGGCCGGCTTTGACAGGTTCGCGCTGACCAAGGATGAGGGGCTCACACCTCCCCAGCGCCTCGATGGGCAGCTCAGCCCCAACTTCCCCCTGGGCCACGTGAACTGCACCCACGGGGGCCGGTACAGGTGCTACAGTGGACACCGCCTCTCCTCTGTGTGGTCAGCCCCCAGCGCCCCCCTGGACATCCTGGTGGCAGGTGAGGAGCCCGCCCTGCCCCTGTGCTGAGGGTCTGCTCAGGGCTCTGGGTCCAGGGTCACCTTGGGGTGATGGGATACAGGAGAGGGGCCTGGAGCAGAGGCTGAGCTGGGAAGAGGCCCAGGGGAGGGAGGGAGAATGGGGGTGAGCTCATGAAAATAAAGGACACCCCCAGAATGACTGACAGGAGTTGGCAGGGGTCACAGACACAGTCTCTAGAGAAAGACAAGGTCCCTAAGCTCAGGGTTAAGGGCGTGAGAGAGGGGTGGCTCTCTGTACATCACAGCCTTCCTCTCCCCAGGAATGTACAGGAAACCCTCCCTCTCAGCCCAGCCAGGACTCTCAGTGCTCAGGGGAGCGACCGTGACCCTGCAGTGTGGGGCTGAGAGCTGGTTTGACACCTTCCACCTGCACAGGGAGGGGTCACTGGACCCTCCCCAGCACCTTCGTCTGCAGAACATGTCTGTACCCTCTCAGGCCACCTTCACCCTCAGTCCTGTGAGCTCAGGCCACCAGGGGACCTACAGGTGCTATGGCTCCAACAGCTCCACCCCCTACCTGCTGTCACAGCCCAGCGACCCCCTGCAGCTGGTGGTTTCAGGTGAGGAGCCCCAGCCCCACGCCTGTGTCCTCAGGTCAGTCAGGGCCTGTCCCCAGGGGACCTTGGGCTGCAATGGGCTGAGGACTCCCACCTCCTAGGTGACTCTCACCTCCTAGGGGAATCGAAAGAGCCAGAGCTGCTCCCATCTCTGCCTCATCCTCATCCTCCTCCCTGAGGCCCAGACATGCCCCTTTTGGCAGAGGGAGGCTGGCGAGGATGGGGCTGACCAGAAGCAAAGGCCCGGGCGCCCATTTCTACCCTCATCCCCAGTCCTATGGCCTCAGCCAGAGACCAAGACAGGAGTATGAGCTGCTGAGGCCGGATCCCCACAGAGAGCAGGACCCCTGCTGGGCTCGGCCTGTCTCCCAGAGGGGTTGGGGGATGGAGATGCTGGGGGACCTCCAGGGAGGAGCAGCCCCACCCCTCTCCTCCCTTCCTGCTTTAGCAGCCTCTGAGGATGGGTCCCCGATGGGAGGTCAGACCTCAGAGGACTAAGTGAGGGTCTGGGGGGAGGTGGTGGGTGGGAGGAGCTCAGTGTTGGTCTTGGCTCAGCCACTTCCTGGGTAATGGCCTGAGGAGACTTCCTCCTTCTCACTGGGACCAAGTTCTCCGAAGGCTGAATACTTAGTGTGCTCGTGTCTGTGTGTGCATGTATATGTGTGTGTGTGGTGCGTGTGTGTGTGTGTGTGTGTGTATCTCTGTGTGTCTGTGTATCTGTGTGGTGTGTGTGTGTGTGTGTGTGTGTGTGTGTGTGTGTGTGTGTGTGTGTGTTGCAGACTCAGGTGGTGTCTGAGCCTCCTCCACAGCCTTCCAAGGATTCCAAGGAGCAGCCGTGGAGTCAGGAGGAGAAGCCTCAGCCTGGGTCCAAGTCCCGGCTCTGCTCCCGCCCGCCTGTGGGACCTGGGACATGTCTGTTGCTCTGAGTCCTGGTCCAGGGGCTGTGGGTCAGGCCCCACCTCCCCCAAAGGGAAGGCCCTCAGCACGCAGCCTGGCCTGGTTAGAGTTCAGGAAGGACCAGCCCTCCCTCCTGCCCATCCCAGAGGCGTCCCATGTGCATACTCCCGCCCCTGTGGGAGGCGGGAGGGCAGTCAGGCTGCAGACTGGGACAGGGATCTGGGCTGATATGGAGAGGGTGGGTCTACCTGCAGGTACAGGGACAGCATGAATAATACTGATAACAATAACAATAACAACAATAGTAATAATACCCTAACCAGTTTTGCTTCTCCCATTAGAACATCAGCCCTCAGACTAAAGCATGTCAGGCTTGGACCCTGGTCAAGGGCACAAACTTTAGTTGAAGATTTGATCTCCCACCCTGGTCAGGGCACATGTGGGAGGCAACCAGTCAATTTGTCTGTCTTACATCAATGTTTCTCTCTCTCTCTCTCTTTCTCTCTCTCTTCCCGCCCCCTGCCTGACTTCTACTGTCTCTCTAAAGATCAATGGAAAAAATATCCTTAGGATAGGATTAAATCAATAATAATAGTAACAACAACACACAGGGATTCCCCTGTCCCAGGTTCCAGTCCCAGGCTGCCCCGCCCAGGCTGGGTAACATGAGGCATGTAATTAACCTTTCTGAGCCTCAGTGAAGTAGGTGGTGGGGTACGCAATCCCTGTCACCTGACTGCTGTGAGGTTAGAAGAGATGAATGACAGACCCAGCATGTGCCTCTCACACAGTAGGTGCTCATTTATTACCTCATTGGCTCATTCATGACATCACTTGTGTTCAAGATCTCAACTGGAACCTGATCGTCCTGATCGGGGTCTCAGTGGCCCTGGTCCTGCTGCTCTCCCTCCTTCTCTTCCTCTTCCTCCGATTCCGGCGTCAGAGCAGAGGCAGGACATCTGGTGAGTAGGGATGACCTGGGTCACAGGAGGGGGCCTCAGAGCACCTGCCACAGGAAAGCCAAACAGCTGGGGAAGGTCAGCTGAGTGGATTTCTCTCAAACCTCAAATCAGGAAATGTGGAGCCCTAGCTGGTTTGGCTCAGATAGAGTGTCAGCCTTCCCCAAGGACCCCAGGCTTTCCCTAACCTCCCCCCTCCCACACACACACACACACACACACACACTCCTAACTCTCCTGGCTCCACCCCCAGCTGCAGCCCCGCTGTTGACACCCAGCAGGAGCCCCTCTGTGAGAGGAAGAGACAGCTGCCCTGGGGAAGGGGCACAGGGATTTCAGGAGGGGATGGAGATTTCCAGGTGGAGGCGGAGTATGTGGAAGCACCTCTTCCCAGGACCAACCTGGAATTAAAACTAAATGAAGGAGCCATCACCCTGAATAACCACATGGAGACTGGCCGAGGAGGAGTCACATAGCCGAGGATTCACAGAAGCCACATGGCGACTGGCAGGAGGGGCAGGCACAGGAAAAGGGCCGCCCTGGCTCACAGGAGAGGGTTAGGCTGGGAGAATGGGGATCAGGGTGAGAAGGACTGAGACCCATGCTGTGTGACCTGGTGCCTCACCTCACCCTGGGTTAATGGCCCATCTGGGAGCAGGCGAGGTCTGCAGCCCTGAGATCTCGGGGACCTGCCAGGAGACACCCCCTATTCTTCCCCAGCAGATGCTTCTGTGAAGGACTCGCAGCCTGGGGAGAGAGTGGAGCTGGACCCTCGGGTGAGACCCCTGCTCCTGCCCAGGCCACCAAGGACCTTCTGTTGCCCAGTTTAATCCAATGGACCTTCCCTGTCCCACCTCACCTGGTTCTTAGCATCATCCTCTCTGAGCCCCCAGGTCATCCTGCTGTGACTCACTCCTCCTGGGTTCCTTGTGACCCCATAGCCCCTGCTAAGGGGCCCCCTTTGCTGGCCCCTCGTCCTCTGTCTTACGTTGTGCAGCCCCAGGTCTCAGGAGGAGGCAGGAGTGAGTGACTCACCACAGGTCCCCAGGACCCCTTCATTCATTCACCCAGCAGATGTGAGGGGCTCCCTGTTTACCGGCTCCATTTAGGGGCCACGGTGCCGTCCTGAGCCACACTGTGTCCACACGCCTCAAGCTCACCTGTGGACGAGGGAGACAATATGCAAACAAACAGACAGTGTCCCAGAGAGCACAGTGCTGTGAAGGAACATAAAGCAAGAGGAGGGGATAGAGTGCATGGTGCCGGACAGGGAAAGAGCGGGTGCAGAGGTCCTGGGGCAGGGCCTGCTTCTTCAGGAGGAGGGACCATGAGGCTGGAGCCCAGTGAGCAAGAGAGAGCGCGTTAGGATGAGAGTCAGAACCAGAGGCCCCAGGTCTTAGGAAGGCCCTGCAGGTTCCACCAGCAGAAGGACTTGGTCTATTTGAAGTGTAAGCCATCTCCCTGGCAACATGAGGATGATTGACAGGAGGCACTGTCTCCAGCAGAACGGGCAGGATGAAGACCCCCAGGGAGAGACATACGTCAATATGAACTGCTCAAAACCAAGACCCACGCAGGGAACGGCTGCCTCTCCTTCCTCCCTGTCAGGGGAAGTGCTGGACACAAAGGGCAGACAAGCAGAAGAGGACAGACAGATGGACAGTCCGGTGAGTCCCATTCTCTACAGACCTCCAGGTTTCCCAAACCCCAACCAAGTGTCATTTCTCTCTCTCTCCCTCTCTCTCTCTCTCTCTCTCTCTCTCTCTCTCTCTCTTCCCCTGCTGCAGGCTGCACCTGACAACTCCCAGGATGTGACCTACGCCCAGCTGAACCTCTTGGCCCTTACACAGCAGACAACTGCACCCTCATCCTCCCCATCAGAGGAGCCCAGCTTGTATGCTGCTCTAGCCTTCCACTAAGGACCCAAACTGCACACTCCAGGGAGGGGCCTGCGGGACCCCAGAAGCCATGGGTACTTCCTCCAGGGATACTCGGCTAGTGACCGCAGCCAGCTTGGAGTCCAGATGTGCTCCCCCGGCCGCTCCTGGCACCCTCTGGGAGTCACCTGGTTCTATAAGCAATATGCCTGCATTTTGGAATCAAAGCAAGACTTCTCAATAATCAATGCATGAACTTAGCACAAAACACAAGTGAGTGAATGTTTTAAGTGAATGACAATGTAAATATACATCAAACCTATGAAATGGAACAGAGAAACAACCTACGTGTCCTTGAACTGATAATGGGGTAAAGACGTAGTAACTATACAAACAGAATATTTCTCAGTCATAAAACATGAAATACTGCAATTTGCCACAACATGGATGGATCTGGAGAGCATCCCGCTAAGTGAGGAAACTCACACAGAAAACGACAAGAACCGCATGATTTCACTTATCTGGGTGAACTATGAAACTTGGAACTGTCATGTTTGTTAAATACATTGAAGCTGGAATTTAAAATTTTCCTGCAACCCTGGCTGGTGTGTCTCAGTGGAAAGAGCATTGGGCTGTGGATTGAAGGGTCTCAGGTTCTGTTCCAGTCAAGGGCACAGGCCTGGGTTTCGGGCACGATCTCCAGAGGTGATTCTCATCATTGATGTCTGTATCTCTCTCTCTCTCTCTCTCTCTCTCTCTCTGTGTCTCTCTCTCTCTCTTCATTCCTCTCTGAAAACAATAAATATATATATATATATATATTTTAAACTGCAAAGTAATTATAGTTGAGAACATTTCTCTGCTAAATGCTTCTGAACACTTATATGTATGAAATACACACATATATATACATGCATGTATGAAATACATACACATATATACCTGGACATACACATGGGCACACACGGACATATACACAAACATATACAGACATATCCATGGGTGCACATGGACATATACACCAACATACACACACATACATATATGGACATGTACATACACACAAAATCTAAAAAGTATAAAGATCTATTATTCTAATTTGAAAAGAATGTATCCAATGTTACTAGATATACCATTAATATCTACAAACCAATTGCATTTCAGACTTTCCATTTTAGACCAAGGGGAAGCAGAACAATGTCTTCCTCACCCCCCTGACAGCACAGTAAAAACCCCTGGTCATTGCACATACATCAAACAGAAGCCCACGCCTGGCTTAGGGCCAGAGCTGCAGGGTGAGGCCTCCTGACCACAGCATCCTGGAGACCAGATGTGGACCCGGCCAATCCTGGCACTCTTTGAGAGTCACTGGTTCTATAACCATATGCCTACATTTTTAAATCAGAGCAAGACTTCTCAATAATAAATGTGTGAACTTTGAACAAAACAGAGGCAAGAGGACGCTTTAAGTGAGTGTTGGGCAGCAGCTACCAGGGTGGCCCTACAGCAGCTCTCCTCCCTCCCCATTCCCCACCTCTGGCCTCACTGACCCACCTGCAGGCCCCCAGGAGCCTAGAAAGCCCTACAAGGCTGAGGCTGACCAGGTGTGCGCCACGCTGCTGTGCTCCTCTTCCTGCAGTCCTTCCATGCGGCCTCCCGTGTGAACTGCAGATGCAGATTTCCAGGTGGAGGCGGAGTATGTGGAAGCACCTCTTCCCAGGAACAACCTGGAATTAAAACTAAATGAAGGAGCAATCACCCTGAATAACCACATGGAGACTGGCCGAGGAGGAGTCACAGAGCCGAGGATTCACAGAAGCCACATGGCGAATGGCAGGAGGGGCAGGCACAGGAAAAGGGCCGCCCTGGCTCACAGGCAGTGGCTGACCTTGGCCTGCACCAGAGTGCCTCCCAAGAGGCCCAGAACCAACCTACCATGGCCAGCCTCAGAGGACATCAGAGCAGGACCCAACTAGCCTCACAAGCAACACATCCAAAGGGAGATCTCCAGACAGCAGACCTGGCTGAGGCGAATGCCACTTCCTGTGGTCAGCGTCTGCCCAGCAGCTTGTAGGCCATGTTTAGGGCTGAGCCTCCCAGTCAGCCTGCCTCAGGGTTCATTCCACACACAAATACAACAGCCATCAAGACTCAATTACACGGGTCCATGGGGAGAGCCCTTCATCCAGGGAAATGGGGTGTGGCCGGACAGGGGGCATGGCCAGAAAGAGGGCCACCCCCTTGCCATTCACGCAATGCAGGATCCTGGGGAACCTGGTGCTGAACCATTGGCAGACAACTTGCTTCTGGGTCCTGGTTTCGCACTTAGCAAAACAGGTTCCTCGCTTTGATCTATTGAAAGTCATCCCTGGACACGGGGTTTGTCTTGTTCTGGCCTCTCTCCTTCCCCAGGGCAGCGCGGTGGGTGGTTGAGGTAAGGAAGGGAGAGGGCGGGAAACCGCGCACATGTTGAGCTGAAGTTGGGGACCCCTTCCTTTCCTTCCTTTCACTCCTGGCATGGAGACCTCAGCGTCCTCTCCTGACCCCGCCAGGGCCTTGGGCTCTGGGTTGGGACTGGGAAGTGGGGGTGGGTAAACATGGCTCGTTTCCCAGGTAAATATACCTGTGGCTCCCTCCACCATATTTTCCTCCCCCTCCTAGAAACCGGGTCTACCAGCACTCCCTAAACTGTAGGCACAGGGCAGCCTCAGGGACCTAAGTTTGTGCCGTGGCTCCAGTGTACTAGATGACTAGATGGCCAGCCCAGACTTAATCTTGGGCAGCAGTAGAGATCATGAGATTGGGGTCGACCAGATGGCCGGCCCTGGACTTAGTCTTGGGCAATTGTGTAGACTATGAGATCGAGGTCGACCAGATGGCCGGCCTGGACTTAGTCTTGAGCAGCATGAAGATTGTGAGATTGGGGTTGACCAGATGGCTGGCCCGGACTTAATCTTGGACGGTGGAGGAGACTATGAGATTAGGGTTGACCAGATGGCCAGCCCGGACTTAGTCTTGAGCACCAGTGCAGATCATAAGAGGCCGGGTCAACCAGATAGCTAGCCAGTCTCAAAGCTGTACGGACCATGAGAGACAGGGTCAACCAGATGGCCTGGACCGGACTTTCCTTCTGGGAATGGGTATGAGTGATTGGGTTGACCAGTTATATGTGCAAATGAGGGATGGAAGACAAAGGACTGGTGATTGGGGCGGGGGAAGGGAAAGGAGAGGGGTAGGCTGGGAGCCAGATAAGGGGCGGGGCAGAGACAGGGCAGGGTCAGGGGCGGGGGCGGGGCCAGGGGCAGTAACAGGGTATGGCCAGGCCTGGGCAGTAACAGGGTATGGCCAGGCCTGGAACAAAATAAATGTTGACAGGATATATATATATATATATATATATATATATATATATATATATATATATTAAAAAAAACAAACTCAATTACAAGAGCAGGGCCCACATAATCCATGCAAGGGACATCCCTAGAGCACCCAGCTTAGGTGATCAAAGAGACTATGCCACTTGGTCCCACAGGACACCTACCACATTAGGCCACCCCACCAAGCTGGGAGTCATGGCAGACCTAGCTCATACACGGAAACAAACAAAAGAGGCAACCACAATAGGGAGACAGAGAAACAGGCCCCAAGTTGGGGGGGGGACAGTAGAAATCTCCAAAAAACAACAATTAAATCAAATAGAAGCAAGCAGTTTATCAAATATAGAATTCAAAGTAATGGTTATAAAGATGTTCCAGGAATTTAGGGAAAATTATAACAGCACGAAGAAAACACTTTTTTAAGTCAGAAATGAAAAATACAATGTATGACATCATAAATAATACACTAGGCGCTCCAATACAGTTGGAACATTGTCACATACATCAAAGACTCTGGGTTTCATTCCTCTTCAGGGAACATACCTAGGTGTAGGTTTGGTCCCTGGATAGGGTGCATGTGGGAAACAGACAATCAATGTTTCTCATTCCCTCTATCCTTCCCTTTTTGTCTCAAAAATCACTTTTACCCTTGGCTGGTATTTCTCAATGGGTAGAGCATAGGCCCCTGCACCACAGAGTTTCAGGTTCAATTCCAGGTTAATGGCACATACCTGGGTAGCAGGCTTGATCCCCAACCCCAGTTAGGGCATAGGAGGAAGGCTACCAGTGCATGTGTCTTTCTCACACTGATGTTCCTCTCTTACCCACACTCCTTCTCTCAACTCCCCTCCACTCTCTCTGAAAAGCAATGGAAAAAATATCCTCTGGTGAGGATGAACAGGAATAAAATGGAGTACCGTCTTTCTCCTTAAGGTTATCTTGCACATTATTCTTGTCCCTCCTTGAGTCAATCATTTCATTGTTCAGGGCATCTAGCTCCTTAATAGCAGAGAAATCTGTAGCGGGACTGGATCCTATGGTGCTCTTTCCTAAACGGGCTCTTTCTGATGGTGGGAGCAGATCAGGAGTAAAAATGTGAGTAGGATGACATCTGATTGACATCTGATTGACTGAGTGAAAAGCCAATGCAAATATGTCCTTTGAAAGCTTCCCACAGGGTCACATAAACACCCAAAGGTAGGCTAGTCAGGTAGAAGCTAAATCTGTCTTCAGAAGATTTACAAACTTCCAATCCAGTCACAAACTCATCCCCGTCCTTATCAGTGCCCAGGAAGATGCCATCCTCTTTAGCTTTTCTGCAAGGGATCCAACACATGCTATCCTCTTAGCAGGTGGCACAAGGTTGGAGGCCAGGACATGGGCACAGGTGCTTTCTCCAATGTGCCCTTCACCGAGCACATGGCACCTGCAGACTCATCTCTGTGAGCTTCGCACCAGGGCCAACACCACTCAGCTCTCAAATGCTTCCAAGGGCAGCCTCAGGTAGCTTTGAGGTGAGCAACACTGGTTTCTCTTTATCAGAGACAGAAATCCATGTACAGGGCTTAAAACATTAAAAAAAAAATGGCACAATGTTTGACCTTTTTTTTTTTTCAGATTTTACAGCCCAAGGGACCCTGATGCAGAGGCCCAAAAGTCCTGCAAGGGTCTATGGGTGTGGTGAAGTGTTGGTGAAGGAACACCCAGGATCAAATTCCTCAGAGATGCCTGCAATGCATTCTGGGTACATTCACAAGACCTCAAGAATATATTCCAAATATTTGCATGGTGCACAACCGCTTGTGTGACCAGCCTGCAGCTTCGCCTGACTGCTCTCATTTCTGAGGACAGCTCCAGATCTTTCTGGTCCAATCCTCTGGGCTCATGCCTTGGGTAAGTCAGTCCCTGAGAAGGACCCCCTCATCCAGGACCCTGGTTGCATGGCATCTACCAGTTATTGAATCTCATTTTCTCATTTTCTTTACTCTCCCAATGGGTACATAAGACGGTAACTGAATTGTCTGCCGCCTAAATAGCTGTAACATCTGTTTCATTCACCCTAGCCCCATGAGTCTATGGAAGGGATCACTGAGCTTCAGCTACGACTTTCCAGAGCCTGGCCAATGACAGCATGAGTTACTGCTCAGTAAGAACTGCCTGATTGCCTAACGAATGAGAAAAGGAAAGAGAACTGCACTGACAGAGGTTCAAGAAAGGGAAGTGTCCTACACGAGCTCACAGTGGGTCTAGAAAAGGCAGAGTCAGAATTGGGCCAGAAACTGGGTGGGGTCCTCTCCTGCCCTGTTCCTCCACCCTCCTCACCAGGAACCGCTGTCTCCCTCTGGATTTGCGTTTGGCACGAGTTGAAGGCAGAGCCTGTGGGGTCTGATGAGACTCAGGTCAGTCTCAGAGTTCCCACAGCTTGCTATCCCCTAAGACCCACCCTGAAGTGGGGGAGGGGGCTACTTCCCTTCCTGTGAGGCCACTGATGAGGAACCAGTGACGTATCACTTGGGGACTGGACCTTGTCAAACCCATTCTTGCCTTTGTTCCCAGGCTCTGTGGAGTTTATGTCATCTACACACTGGGACCATGTGAGGAAGGTCTATGACCCAGAGCCTGCTTGCCCTTCTGGGCCTCGGTGAGCTTTGGGGAAAGGATAGGTTGGGAGCTGGGATTAACAGCTAGGTAGCCATCACTGGGCTGAGGGAATGGTGAAGGGAAGGGAGAAAACGGAGCATGGGTGGAGTCTCTGCAAAGAGAAGGGAACGCCCAAGATCACATAGACTCTGTGAGAGGCAGGATCTGGTGATTCCTTCTGCTCTGGCTTGGGCCCTGCACCATCAGTACTAGGACCAGGGTCACCTTCTGGATTGGGGTTAGACAGGAGGTGGAAGCAAAGGGTGGGTTCTGCTGAGACTCAGATCTGGTCCTGAAGGTCCCTGGATCTGCTGTGTCCTCAGTCATCCTTCAGGAACAGCAGAGTGAGGTTGATGAGGAAACGGGGACCTGTCACCTGGAGCCGGGACCCTGTCACATCCCTGCATCTGCTTGTCCTGCTGAGCTCTGTAGTCTTTATCCATCATCAGTGCCACTGGGGACCATGGCAGACAGCACCACAACCTTCACCTTCATTGTCCTCCTGGGTCTTGGTGAGTTGGTGGGGAAAGGAGAAGGGATGAGGTCCTTTCCCCTCCCAGGTCCTGGTCTTGTGAGACCTCAGTACCCAGGAGGCTCAGTGGGGACTGGCCTTCGGGGGGAGGAGACGTACTCAGCTCCAGGTCTGTCCCCAGTGCTCAGGGGCCCACACCAGGCCTGGAGCTTCTATGTGTGCTTGCGGACGATTCTCACAGGGTTTCTCTTCCAGGACTATGTCAGGGCCCATGGAACCAGGTACAGGCAAGTGAGTCCCCCCATCCCACACCTCCAAACTCTTGCTTCAGCAAAAACATTTCTGGGCAGCTGGGGAGAAACTAGGTTTGGAATAATGGTGACCAATCTGGGGGGGGGGGGGGGGGACTAGGAGTGACAGCTGGGAAAAGTGGGGAGAAGGACTCCCAGACATTTCATGTCTGATTCCTTTCCAGGAGACATCCCCAGACCGTCTATCTGGGCTGACCCAAGCCCCATCGTCACCAACGGGAGCTCTGTGACCATCTGGTGTCAGGGGTCTCTGCAGGCTAGTGCCTACCTTCTGTACAAAGAGACGGACTCTGAAGCCTGGGAAACGAGGATCGCACAGAACTCCAGCAACATGGCCAGTTTCCTCATTGGAGCCACGACCTCATCCCATGCAGGGCTGTACCAGTGTGCATATTTCACCGCTGGGGACACACTCTCAGAGCGGAGTGACCCCCTGCTCCTGGTGGTGACAGGTAAGGGAGACACTGGGTCCCCTCTTCACTGTGGGCTCCAGGTCACAGGCAGAGGGAGGAAAGTTTGGCCTTAGGGGGACCCCACCCCTCACAGCACACACCTGGGGCCTGAGGGTGACTGTCCCTTTTCTCCTCCCTCAGGAGTGGGTGATGCACCCTCCCTCTCAGCCCGGCCAGGTCCTGTGGTGGCCTCAGGAGAGAACATGTCCCTCTCCTGTAGCTCTAACCTCATATCGGGCCCTTTCCATCTGCTGAAGGAGGGAGAGGTTGACCCACCCCGACCTATGGAAGCAGAACCGAAGATGGATGCTGGGAGGTGGTGGGCCATCTTCCCTCTGGGCCCCGTGAGACCCTCCCATGGGGGTACCTATAGGTGCTATCGTTCCAGCTCGTCCCTTTACGTGTGGTCACAGCCCAGTGCCCCTCTGCACATTGAGGTCACAGGTGAGGACTGACCCCTCTGTATCCCCATCTGTTTTTTGGGCCCCAAAATGGCTGTGCTAGGTGTCCATTGGGGGCCCTGAGGTCATGGGACCTGGGGCCTCTTGCCCACACTCTGTTCATCCACCTCTGCTCAGGGTTTCTGCGCACATGGGTTTATTATGGCTCCTTTTAGGGAACCATCAGACCATACTTCAGTCTATGAGCTCACAATTTAACTTACATTATATGGAGCCCAGAGAGAAATATGAACATTCCATTACACTTTTCGTTGGGAGAGCATTAGTACCAGACATTTGCTATGGAGAATAACTTCTTATTTATATAGGCTTCTTTTCACACACATTTTCAAATTAGCTTTATTCATGAACCTTAGAAGCATGTGACAACTATTTGCACAATTGAGTAAATGCACAGCCCACTTAGAGAATTGCACACCTAACATTGTAATTTGTGAGTAAGCGGTGTGATTCCTGTAGGTTTTCTAAATGGTAGTGAGTGCACATAGGAAAGTTCTTGTTTGGACACATTTATGTCATGACCTGTTAGCCTCCCAAAGACTCTCTCTCTGTGGGCTGCTTTTCAGTTGATCCTCTGATATAAAATGATAATCCCCAGCAGAAATGGGAATGCCACTTCTTTATTCCTGATGGCAGACCTACTTTTCTCACTCCACATCCCACAGGATGGAATGACTGACTAAATGGGCCACAGCTTCCCCGAATAAAACTTACGCCTATAGAATACAGGGTCCAATATTTTGGCCAAGGGCACATAATAGGGTTGCAGGCTCAGTCCCCAGTAGGGGGTGAGCAGGAGGCAGCCAATCAATGGTTCTCTCTCATCATGGATGTTTCTATCTATCTCTGCCTCTCTCTTCCTCTCTGAGACCAATTAAAATATTTTAACAAATAAATAAATATGTTATTAATAAGAGGAGAATAAATAGATAAACAATTACAGTTGAGGATGAAAATGCGGACCTCCGAGAAGAAGGGCCTGGGTGGGGTGGTGAAGAATATCCAGCCGAGACTTTCACCCCTTCATGCTCCTGAGATTCAAGAGCCCCTGTCACCATCCCTCCTCCATGGACCTTGGGTCCCCAGCTGTTGAGAATAGGGATATCTCAGCTGTAGGGGAATAAGCTCGTGGGGCCTTGAGGCTCAGGCTAAACACAGAACACACAGCTCTTAGTTATACCTGAATTTTCATCACATCCTTTCTCATCCTCAGTTCCTGGAGACAGTTCTTACAAGGTGACTCAGAGCAGGTGCAGAGTTCAGGAGCCACTGGAATGCTGATGTGAAGGGGAAGTGGGAGCCTAGGGAAGACACTAGAATCCCAGAGATTTGGGTCTGCCCTGACCTCTTAGACTTCCTTAACTACAACTCTTCTTTTCCCCTCCCCAAGACTACACAGTGGAGAATCTCATCCAGATGGGCGTGGCTGGTTTGGTCCTGGTGGTGCTCGGGGTGCTGCTGTTTCAGGCTCGAAATGACACCAACATGGCCCTCCAAGCAGCCAGGATGTGAACACACAGGAAACAGTGCACCATTCAGAGTGGGGGTACCTGGGAGCTCATCTGATGACCAAGGAAGGTGCTCAAAAGCAATATGGATCATAATTGGGGCAACTGTCTCCTGAGAACGTTCAGGGGACAAGACATCGTAGCCAACATTTGGGTGCTGGAGAACATGGGCCACGTCCCTGTAGAGGACGCCTCCTCCATCCACTTGGGATGCTCTTCCTCCCTCCCTGACCTCACTGACTCTCCTCCGCTGTCCTTCTGTTCTCACCCTGTGACTTGAGTGTCCATCCCACATGGCTGGTTTGAATTCACATCTATACACCCCTTCATGCTGGGCCACATCCATTCCAACAACAACAACAAAATATGGTATCTTCATAACCCTGGGATTGTTTTTTTAATTTTATTTCACTTTCACCTTTTTAACTATGTTTTTATTAATTTTAGAGAGAGAGGAAAGGAGAGTTACAGACAATAGAAACATTGAGGAGAGAAAAACATTAGCTGCCTCTGGCACTGCCCCTTTGGAGGTTGGAGCTTGCCATGCAGGCATGTGCCCTGACAGGAATTACAACCAGTGGCCTCCTGACCCACAGGTCGATGTTCAGCCACTGAGCCTCACTTGCTGGGCTGTGGGATTATTTTTAAACCAAGAAGAACTAACGAGAAGGAAAAAAAAGAAAGAAAAAAGAAAGCCCTGAAACCTGCTCCATGTGGTCCAGCTCATTGCACATCTCCACCCCTTCTACCATCTCCATGCGGCTTCTTCTTTGTATCCTTACCTGGGCCCTTCTGTTCACCTAGATTCTAATGCTGGTTCTTAATGCTGGTTGCTCTGTAGTTTAGTTGGGATTTTACTGTTGTCATGGGGGCGGGGGGGGGGCGGATTTTAGTACTTCCTTTACTTCCTCTGCTATCTTGAGCAGAAGTCATAATATTTTGATAATAAATAAGTAATTTTGAATTGTCATCATTTTATTTAAGTAATACATGAGGTTTGTTTTAAGGGGCTTTTTAAACACTTTCATGACGTGTTTTAAATTGATTCAGATTTTTTTGGTTTGTACGTTTACATCAATCAGTTTGGAGGTCACACAAGCATTCCCAATAGGAATAGTTCCCGCCATTGTTAATATGGTAAATGGGTCTGGGTGCCAATCACTAGCTGCAATAACAATCTTCCACCTGGAGCAATCAGATCACTGTGCCTCAGTGTTTCTGCCCAAGGGTCACTGCTGATGCCGGCTGTAAGAAAGGCTCTACAGCAGACATGGCCACAGGTCAGGAGAAGATTACTTGAGATAGTTGTCCAATGAACGTAGATATGAATCTTTGAAAGGTCCACCTTTACATAGATCAATTTCCCCAAAAGGATAGGCCTTGGAATGATCACTGCCCTCCCTCCCCCCCCCCAAAAAAAAAATCAAACTGGGAAAAAAAAATCCTGATCTGTAGCATCACCAGCATCTGCCAGTGACCTTGATTCTACAGTTGATGGGTGTGCAGAGCCACCATGGTCATGGGTGAAACTAAGAGGGAGCCGTAAAGGATGGAGAAAAGAGACAGGGGAATAAAGCTGGGGCTAGGTGGGATGCTGCTCACTCTGATGGAGAGATAGCACCAAGGCCTGTAAGCCATGTCTTTATTTTATGCCGAATTCCAGGAGACAAAGTAAGGTCATAGTCAAGATGTTTACAGTAGTCCCTTAGGTTTAGAATTTACTCAATTACACGCACCTGATCAAGCTTTGTTTACTTGCTGCACCTCCTGCAGCTCATATCACTCAGCCATGTGGTTCAGCCCACAGGTTCAGACCATAAGGTCAAGCTTACAACGATAGCCTTTGGCTATAATTGTGCTGGGACTTGCACACGGTTTGGGAGAGGGAGAGGATAATGCCCTCTCATTAATCCCAGGCTTGAACCTATCCGAACGCTGTAGCCGCTCTTCACAGGTGGGTCTTCCTCACTGTTGAATTCAGGACAAACTTTTTCTTGGCAACTGAATCTCCTTTCCATTCTCATGAGCCAAGGTTCCCCACAGTAATGTCTGTGTTCCTGAGCTATGAGTATATGCATATAAATTCAACAGTTAATTTCTCCTCACTAATACAGTCACCTCCTCTTTCCCTCAGAGATTCCACTGTCTGTTCTATGCTTCTATGTCTCTTGATCTGTTTTGTACTTCAGTTTATATTGTTCCTTAGAATCCACATACAAGTGAGATCATGTCATACCTTTCTCTAAATGGCTTATTTCACTTAGCATAATACTCTCCAGGTCCCTCCATGCTGTCTCAAAAGGGTAAGAAATCCTTCTTTTCTACAGCTGCATAGCATTCCATCATGTGAATGTACCAGCCTTTTTACCCACACATCTACTGATGGGCCATTGGGCTGTTTCCAGATCTTAGCTATTGTGAATTGGGCTTCTATGAACATAGGAGTTTACATGTTCTCTCTGATTGCTGTTTCAGGGTTCTTAGGATATATTCCAGGTGTGGCATCACTATGCCAAATGAAAATTCTGTTTTTAATTATTTGAGGAAATTTCATACAATTTTCCATAATGACTTTACCAATCTGCATTCCCACCAGCAGTGGACCAGGGTTCCCCTTTCCTCCATATCCTCACCAACAAGTGTCATTTGTTGATTTGTTGGTGATAGCCATTCTGACAGGAGAGGTGATAGATACCTCACTGTTTTATTTTGTGTCTCTCTGATGAGCAATGACTGTACCAATTTCATTGATGACTATGGGTTTCCAGCTCTTTCCTTTCTATCCCTTTCCTTTTCATCCATTAGCATCCAACTGAATTCCTGCTATGAACCATGCAGGTGCCCGTGAGGAAGTCCCAGCTGGCCCTTCCTTGACTCCACACTGTCCCCTAATCCTGCTGTTCCTTGCTGTAGGCCACTCCACTCTTCCCTCGTGTGGCCAGCTCTTCCTCAGAAGTGCAGATCGGTGACTCTTAACAAGTCTCTTCAGCTGCCTGGGATGTGACCAGCTGGGCCTCCTCAGTGCCTTTCCTTCAGACTTCCCTGAGTAGCTCCTGCAGCTGGGCTTCCTGCTGATCCAGCCCATTAAGGACACCCTGTCCTTGCTGTGTCTGGGCCTGTAGCCTTGGTAGATTAGCATTTGCCCTTTGAATTTCATTCTGAAGACCCTTGCCATTCTCTGTTGAAGAGTATATCTTTTGCCTAGTTGGAGGTACACAGTTGTTTGAGCATTATCCTGTGCACCAAAAGGGTGCTTGTTAAATTCCCAATCAGAACTCACACCTGGGTTGAGGGTTCAATCCCTGGTCAGAGTGCATGCAGAAGGTAATTTATCAATGCTTCCCTGTCACATCCATGTTTCTCTGTCTCCCTCTTTCCCAATTTCTCAAGAATGTCCTCGGGTGATAATTTTTTTTTAAGTAGAGTACCTTCTTTCTCCTTTAAGTCATCTTGCACATTATCTTTAGGTCAATAGTGTCATTGTTGAGAGCATCTAGCTCCTTAAGAGCAGAGAAATCTATAGCAGGACTGGATCCTATGGTGCTCTTTCCTAAACGGGCTCTGTCGGGTGGTCGGAGCATCTCAGGAGTAAAAATGTGAGGAGGACCAATGCCCTCATTAACTTCTGATTAACTGAGTGAAAAGCCAAAGTAAACATATCCTTTGAAAGTTTCCCATGGAGTCACATAACACCCAAAGGGTGGCATATCAGGTAGAAGCTAAACCTGTTTCCAAGAAGATCTCCTAAATTTCCAATCCAGACACAAACTAATTCATGTCTTCATCAGTGTCCAGGAAGATGCCATCCTCTTTAGCTTTTCTGCAGGAGATACAATCCACGTTTTCCTCTCAGCAGGTGGCGCAAGGCTGGAGGCCAGGACAAGGGCACAGGGGCTTTCTCCAATGTGCCCTTCACTGAGCACATGGCACCTGCAGACTCATCTTAGTGAGCTTCCCACCAGGGCCCACACCACTCAGCTCCCAACTGTTTCCAAGGGCAGCCTCAGGCAGCTTCGAGGTGAGCGATGCTGTTTTCCCTTTATCACACTCAGAAGTCCACGTACGGGGCTCAAAATGATAAAACATGGCACCATGTTTGTCCTTGTCTTCAGACTTTACAGCCCAGGGGACCCCATTGCAGAGGCCCCGCGGTCCATCAAGGGACTATGGATATGGTAAAGTGTTGGTGGAGTAACAGCCACGTTCAAGTTCCTCAGAGACACCTGCAATGCATTCTGGGTACGTGCACAAGGAACAAAGCAATGAACAATTCCTGTTTGCTCAGGACACCTTTGCCTCCTGTTCAGCTATTGCTCAAACCTTCCCGGTGTCAGATCGGGGAGCCTGATATGTTCAGGGAAGCAGCAGCAGCAGCAGCCAACACTCTCAGGGAGGGCCAGTACCATCCTGTCTGTAGCATTTTCCACATGAAGGGGCCCCACCTGATGACTGTGTCAGGGGGAGCTGGGCTGGCACAGCCATGGTGCCCCCATCCTGCAGGGGAGGGGAAGGAAGGTCAGGCGGGCAGGGGCTGAAGCAGAGAGAAAGGGGAGGGAGCAGGAGAGCCAAGCCTTTCCTGCCTCTCACGCTCTGGGATTTTTCCCTTTGCAGTCCATTCCTACTGGATGCTCCCCTCCCACACGCCAGCTTCTCCACAGAGAATCCCTCGTAGAGCTGTCTGATGTTCCAAACACAAAGAAGTGAAGAGTGGGATCTGGCCAGCCCTGTGGCATCCTCTCTCCCTAAGTTAGGAACAGACTGTGCTGTGCCCAGCAGGGCCTACCCCAAAGGTGAGCCTCGCGCTCACACCTGGACAGATGCCCATGAACGGCAAGAATGAATTGAATCCATTTCAGAAACACACAAAAAGGGTATGTGGCTCCGTGCTGACCATGGGTTGGGTCCGTGAGCAGAGAGAACCAGTGCCCGTATCCAAAGCATGTAGAGGGGCAACTCTGCTCCAACTTTCACCCTGAGTCCAGATCCCCTCCCTGTGTGTGGCCACTCTGGGGCCCTCTCTTGTCCACACCGGGGCAGGAAACTCCACGCTGGTGACTTCTGGCTGCACCCAGGCACAGGAGCCACTCAACAGTGGTTGTCTGTTCTGCTTCCCTCTCCACCTGGGGAACTTCCACTTCCCTTTTTGGACATTGAGGACGGCCACGTGCTTCAGAAACAGTGAGCATGGCCTTTCTCAGCATCAGGAGCAGATGGGGATTTGTACGTGGGTTTAGCAATCATCCCAGTCTTGCAGAGTTCTGAATAACCCTGCTCAGGGCTCACCTCACAGGCTTAGTCAGCTGTGAAAATAAACCAGGATGGCTCCCGCCAGGTCCCAGGGCACCGACCCCATAACCACTCTAAAGAGTTTAGTTCTTGACGACCTGCTGCATGAGAGGAAACTGAGACTCAAGGGATTGTACCTTGAGGGTGAAGGTCACACACCTGATGGACAATAGAGGACTCTTTATGTAAGAATCAGCCCAGTCGGCAGGGCTCAGTTGTTGCACATCATCTATCAATCAGGAGGTCAGGGTTCCATTCCTGGTCAGTGCACCTGCCGGGTGCTGGGCCAGATCCCTCTTGTGGGGCTTGCACGAGACCGCCTATGAGTCATTTTCTCTCACCATGGACATTTCTCTGTCCCTATCATTTCCTCTCTGAAATCAATAAAGATATATATATATATATTCAAACTTGTTGGGAGGGGAAGGATAATGAAAAGTATGTGAGCGACGCTCCCGCCGCTGGACGTGGGGCCCGCTGGAAGCAGGATGGCTATGCGCACAGATATGTGTGGGAGCTGCAGTTCAAACCAGCGGGTTGCAGGTGGGTTCTGGGGGCAGAGGGAGCTCACAGCTGCCCTTAAAGCTGAAGGTGAGGGTGCGCCAGATGAAACTGAACTCTGTCTGGGTAAGAGACGGGCTCCAGGTTCAAAGCAAAGAGCAGCACAGTGACTCCTGGCGGCAAACCCCACAAACCCACAGTCACCTGGGGAGAGGGAACTGGTGCTCATGGGGACAGTGGATGGTTCCTGCCAAATTCCAGAGCAACCGTCCTACTAAGTCCATTGGCTCCTGAGTCCGTGTAGTGCTGTGACCCTCCAGTAGTTAAACGCATTGAAAAGCAAGTAAATGCCAATGAACATTCTCCTGTAAAAAAGAATAAGAGAAAAGAAAACACCTGATTGAGACACTACTGCTCAGTACACACAGGAAGCAGGTGGGACACAAGTATTTAAATAAAGAGGGTTTAATCAACCAATCAAAGCTCTAGCCCAGAAGACCCCTTCTTAATGTCTAGGACAAGCCATGGCCCCAGGGGGACAGCTCTGCCTGAGGAATGAGGGGCCCTCATGGGAAAGTGACCCTGAGGCGTGTTCCCAGGAAGGAGGGGCTGGAGGCTGTGGCTGAGAAAAAGGGAAGTTCATGAAGAAACATGTGAAAGAGAAAAAAAAAAAAAAAGAAAAAAAAACAGATTCCGGGGCCACAGAAGGGGCCTGTTTCCTTCCCTTATTGCCCTGCATTTCCCTCTGTGCTCACTGTCACAGGGACATCGCCCTGAGCTGCACACGGACAGGGTGAGCTTGTCCCTGCTGATCTGAGCTCTGCAGGCCCCAGGGGCCCACGTCTTCCTGAAGTGTCTCCAGGGCCCGGGTGGCACTGTCCATGGTGAGGACCCCAGGGAGCTGCTGATGGACTGGCTGAGGAGGAAGGAGGCTCCGTAGGGGAGGCTCTGGCAGGGAAGGATGTGCCTGAGGCACCTCACCTGGAAGGGGCGGCTAAGAAGGCTCCGGGTCTATATCCTGCTTCACCATGAAAATGACAGCCAGGCTGCTAGAGAGGCTGTGCCCTCACCTATAGGCTGCTGACATAACAACCTCGTGACAGGCAAAGCCTGCCTCCCAGTGACGACTTACCCGTGTATCTGTCTGTCCATCCTGTGGGCCCGGTGGCCTCCTTCATCTGCTCAACTGAGGACTCTGGGAGAAGACTCCATGACCCTCGCCCAATGGGCCCTGCTCTGCCTCGGTGAGATGGGACGGGGAGGGGAGCCCTGGTCTGTCAGACCCAGGATTCAGGAGGCTCATGGTGAGGAGGGAGCTGCTCAGGGCAAATCAATCACAAGGACTCTCTTTCAGGGCTGAGTGTGGGCCTCAGGACCCCAGTGCAGGCAGGTAAGTCTCCCCATGTGTCCTAGGTCACGCTCCTCCCTGGGGACAAAGACTATCCTCCCAGCAGTAGGGGAAGGGGTACAGATCTGTCTGATAGTGGGGGTGCATCTGGGACCGACTGTTGGGACCAGGGGTGGGCATGTCCTGTGACCCACCTCTGATTCCTTCCAGAGCCCCTCCCCAAGCCGACCCTCTGGGCTGAGCCAGGCCCTGTGATCCCCCGGGGGAGCCCCGTGACCATCTGGTGTCAGGGGGCCCCAGGGGCTGAGGAGTACCGTTTTGAGAAAGAGGGAAGCCAACCATCATGGAATCGTCATAAGCCACAGCACTCTGGGGACAAGGCCAATTTCTCCATCACACAAATGACAGACAATGATGCAGGGATATATCACTGTTACTATCTCAGCCTTAATAACTCGTCAGAGCACAGTGACCCATTGGAGCTGGTGGTGACAGGTGAGAGGACACTCAGGGGACCCAGCCTCAGGCTCTGCCCTCAGAAAGGGGGTCTGCTCTCAGGGACTCTCCCTCTCACAGCCCAGCCCTGGGGGACATGAGGGAGGTGTGAGCCCCATTTAACATGCTGCCTCCTCCTCTCCTAGGATCCTACAGCAAACCCAGTCTCTTAGCCCTGCCCAGCCAGTTCGTGCCCTCAGGAGGGAAGGTGACCCTCCAGTGTAGATCACAGCAGAGATTTGGCAGGTTCATTCTGACTGAAGGAGATCACAGGCTCTCCCGGGCCCTGGACTCACAGCGACAGCCCACTGGGCATTCCCAGGCCCTGTTCTCTGTGGGCCCCGTGACCCCCAGCCACAGTAGGACGTTCAGATGCTATGGCTGCTACAGGAACAGATCCCAGGTGTGCTCACACCCCAGTGACCCCCTGGAGCTGCTGGTCTCAGGTGAGTCCCATTATTGTCTCATCCATGGATTGAGGCAGCAGACACATTATTGGCATCTTGCTGTGAGGGGAGCCAGGTAAGGGAGTGGAGTGAGGGGAGCACAGGGGCTCCTGGGTTAGGGACACAGAGAGACAGTGAGACCTGGAGGCCAGGCCAGGAGAAGGGGTTTATGGGAGGAGCAGCCCCTGTCATTCATGTCTGCTCTGCGCAGGTCAGTCTGGGAAGCCCTCCCTCCTGACCAAGCCGGGCCCCATCGTGGCCTCTGAACAGAGCCTGGCCCTCCAGTGTCGCTCTGATGTCGGCTATGACAGTTTCGCTCTGCATAAGGAGGGGGAATGGGACCTGCTTCAGAGTCTTGTCCTGCAGCCCCAGGCTGGACTCTCTCAGGCCCACTTCCCCCTGGGCACTGTGAGCAGCTCCCACGGGGGCCGGTACAGATGCTACGGTGGATACAACCTCTCCTCTGAGTGGTCGGCCCCCAGCGACCCCCTGGACATCCTGGTGGCAGGTGACGAGCCAGTGGGCCCAGTCATCGACCGAGAATCTGCACAGGCCCTGCTGGGAGGCTCAAGTGGTCAGGCCAGAATGAAAATGTAGAGCCCCAGGGCGGGAAGAAGCAGAGAAAGGGGAGTGTTACGGGTGAGGGGGAGACTCACGGAAACAGAGACAGAGAGGAGTGTCTTCAGAGAGAGGCCTGGTGACTCTCAGGCCACAACAAGGTGGACAGGAAGCCTCACCCTCCCTCACTTTCTCCCTCTCTCTCTCTAGGACACCTGTCTGACAGACCCTCCCTCTCGGTGAAGCCAGGCCCCAGGGTGACCTCAGGAGAGAACGTGACCCTGCTGTGTCAGTCACAGAGCCAGAGGGACACATTCCTTCTGTCCAAGGAGGGGGCTGCCAATCCGCCGCTGCTTCTGAAATCAGAGCAAGGAGTTTGGCCATACCACGCAAAGTTCTCCCTGAGTCCTGTGACCTCAACCCACATGGGCACCTACAGGTGTTACAGCTCACACAGCACCTCCCCCTACCTGCTGTCACTCCCCAGTGAACCCCTGGAGCTCCTGGTCTCAGGTGAGAGCCCCTGACCCTGTCTGCTGAGCTGTCAGCTCAGGGTACGGTCCCCAGAACAATCATGGGCTGAAAGGGGGGGAGGGGCTCAAGGATGGTCACCCAGAGGAGATCAGACCCTCAGGAACTCCCCTTCCCCATCTCCACCCCAATCCCTCACCAGGTCCAGAAGGTGCCTGGTGGGCAGTGGAAGTGACTCAGTGAGGACTCGGGGAGCGGGGGACTCCAGGGTCAGCCCCAAACTCTCCCCTCCTCCTGGCCTTCTCAGGACCAAGGGACTCAGGACCTCACCCAGTGAGTGCTCTTTCCTCAGAGGGACACAGCACCCTGGGCAGGTCTCAGTCTCTGAGGACCTAACGCCGCCCATGCACTATGGGCAGGCTGTCCTAAGGCTGCTAGGAGCTGGGACAGATTTCAGGGAACGCCAGGCCCCCCGGGCTCTGAGGATCGGTCTCCCCACACAGGGAGTCAGGCCCACATAGAGGGAACTGGGGAGCTCTGTGAGGAGGTGGCAGGTGACTCTATGGAGGCAGGGGCTTAGCCATAATCGGGTACAGGCACCTCTGAAATCTCTCTGTTCCCTGTCTGGGCCTCAGTATCTGCAAATATAAAAGGAGAGAATCTTTGCCCAGAGCTTACATTTCCTATCAGTTCTGGCCCTGACCTCCTGGGAGAAGGCCTCAGAGAGAAGCCCCCAGGACGTGATGTTACCGGGCCTGTCCCCTCTGTCTCAGTCACGGTGACACTGTACAGGGAGGGGCAGGCAGGACAAGGGTCCGGGCCCCCAGTGGTCCCCTCAGCTCAGGCTCAGCTAAAAGGAGGGAACAGGGTGGATCAGCCCTGGCTCAGCCCCTGGCTCTGCTGCTCCTGCTGTGGGGCTGGGGGTCGCTTCTCTCCTCTGAGTGTCAGGTTCCTGTCTGCTCATCCCTGGTCCCATCCTGCTCACAGGCTGCTGGGAGGTGAGGTGACATAAGGGCCTCACAGAGCTCAGGAAGGCAGAGCCCCCAGCCCAGCCCAACCTTCCCAAGGAGCATCAGGGCATGCAGGGTGGAGAGGGACCCAGGAAAGACACAGAGTCCAGCACACACCCTGCCCCTTCCTGTCCCTGCTATGCTGGGGGCACATAATGAGGAAATACCCTCTCCTTCAGATGAGGCGTGGACATGAAGCTGGCGTCTCCCTGGGGGGCAGTTTGAGGACAGCACAGGGAACCCACAGTCCTGGTTCCAGTCCTAGCTCTGCCCCGTCCAGGCTGGTTGACCTGGGGCACGTGGTTAACCTCTCTGAGCCTCAGTGAGGTGGGTGTTGAGGTCAGCAATCCCTGATGCATGGCCGGTATGAGGTGAGAGGAGATGAGTGACAGACCCCAGCATGGGCTTCACACACAGTAGGTGCTCATTCAATGACATCATTATCTCATTCGTGACATCATGAGGAGGAAGAAGGGCTCCCAGGACCTTTCATGTCTGATTCCTTTCCAGGAGACGTCCCCAAACCCTCCATCTGGGCTGACCCAGGCCCCAGCGTCACCAAGGGGAGCTCTGTGACCATCTGGTGTCAGGGGTCTCTGCAGGCTAGTGCCTACCTTCTGTATAAAGAGGGGGTCTCTGAGCTCTTGGACTCGAAGATCCCACAGGACTCCAGCAACAAGGCCGGTTTCCTCATTGAAGCCACCACCTCACACCTCGCAGGGCGGTACCAGTGTGCATATTACACCGCTGAGGGCATACTGTCACATTGGAGTGACCCCCTGCTCCTGGTGGTGACAGGTAAGGGAGACACTGGGTGCCCTCCCCATTGTGGGCTCCAGGTCACAGGCAGAGGGAGTAAAGTGTGTCCTCGGGGGGACCCCCCCCCCTCACAGAACACACCTGGGGCCTGAGGGTGACGGTCCCTTTAACACAGACCCTTTCTCTTCTCCCAGGAGTGGGTGATGCACCCTCCCTCTCAGCCCAGCCAGGCCCTGTGGTGGCCTCAGGAGGGAACGTGTCCCTCTCCTGCAGCTCTAACCTCACATCGGGCCCTTTCCATCTGCTGAAGGAGGGAGTGGCTGACTTGCCCCAAAACATGAAATCTGAACAGATGAAGCATGCTGGGAGGTGGCAGGCCATCTTCCCTGTGGGCCCCGTGAACACCTCCCATGGGGGCACCTACAGATGCTATGCTTCTCAAAGGTCCAACCCCAACGTGTGGTCACGGCCCAGTGCCCCTCTGCACATCGAGGTCACAGGTGAGGACAGACCCAGGTGCATCCCCATCTGTTCCCTTGACCCAAAGACCTGATCTAAGCTGGGAACTCAGCTGGGCTCATTTGGTCAGTGACACTGGCCTCTCGAGGACAGACCCACAGGCGGGAGGCACAAGGAGGGACATATGAAACCTCTCACTGCATCCCAGTGGGCAATGTGGGGTGCCCCCTGGTGCCACTGTCCCCTCTTCCCAGGTGTGCACAGGGAGCCCGCACTCTCGGCCCAGCCAGGCACGCTGGTGCTGCCTGGACACAGCCTGACCCTCCAGTGCCACACGGAGGCCGGCTTTGACAGGTTCGCGCTGACCAAGGACGAGGGCCTCACACACCCCCAGCGCCTCGATGGGCAGCTCAGCCCCGACTTCCCCCTGGGCCACGTGAACCGCACCCACGGGGGCCGGTACAGGTGCTACAGTGGACACCGCCTCTCCTCTGTGTGGTCGGCCCCCAGCGCCCCCCTGGACATCCTGGTGGCAGGTGAGGAGCCAGCCTGCCCCTGTGCTGAGGGTCTGCTCAGGACTCTGGGCCCAGGGTCACCTTGGGGTGATGGGATACAGGAGAGGGGCCTATAGCAGAGGCTGAACTGGGCAGAGGCCTAGGGGAGGGAGGGAGAATGGGGGTGAGCTCATGAAAATAAAGGACACCCCCAAGCATGACTGACAGGAGTTGGGAGTGGTCACAGACACAGTCTCTAGAGAAAGACAAGGTCCCTCAGCTCAGGGTCTAGGGCGTGAGGGAGGCGTGGCTCTCTGTACATCACAGCCTTCCTCTCCCCAGGAATGTATAGGAAACCCTCCCTCTCAGCCCAGCCAGGACGCTCAGTGCCCTGGGGAGCGACCGTGACCCTGCAGTGTGGGGCTGAGAGCTGGTTTGACACCTTCCACCTGCACAAGGAGGGGTCACTCGACCCTCCCCAGCACCTTCGTCTGCAGAACACGTCTGTACCCTCTCAGGCCACCTTCACCCTCAGTGCTGTGACCTCAGACCACCAGGGGACCTACAGGTGCTATGGCTCCAACAGCCCCGCCCCCTTCCTGCTGTCACAGCCCAGCAACCCCCTGCAGCTGATGGTCTCAGGTGAGGAGCCCTGACCACATCCTTTCTGTGCTCAGTCAGCTCAAGGTCCTCCCTGGGAGTGTGGGTGACAGTGATAAGCAAGGAGGGGGAGGAGGTTCCACAGAGCAGGGATCTGCCCATGAGAGAAGAGAGACAGGCACTCCCGCTCCTGAACCCATTTCTGCACCTCAGCGGAGATGCAGAGAACGGAGGGTGAGTGAGATGTGAATGAATTGAGCAGAAATGTGATTCGACTGAGAAGAGAACACAGACTCTCCCCAGACACACACCCCCGCCATCTCTCACCTCCTGATGTCTTCATCTCAGAATCTGGGTCCCTATAGTCCCAGCCTCCACTGGACACCCCCCTTTAGAGAGAAGCATCCTGCCTGTGGGCAGTGCTCTACACAGCCCACTGTGCTCACGTGGAGGCCTCTAGGCCCCCAGTGCCCTCTGAGGACAAGGGGAGACCCTGAGGTCTCATGGGGACCTGGGACCTCCTGCCCAGACTCTGTGCCTTCACCTCTGCCCAGGGTTTCTGTGCACACGGGTCTATTATGGATCCTTTTAGAGAACCTTCAGGCCATACTTCAGTCTATGAGCTCACAATTTACTTACATTATATGGAGTCCAGATGGAAGTATAAGCATTCTATTTGTGTTTTCCTTGGGAATGGAATAAATTCAGGCATATGTTATGGAGAATAACTTCTTGTTTATATAAAGTCTTCTTTTCACACACATTTCCAAATGAGCTTTATGAATGAACTTCAGAAGGATGTGACAGCTATTTGTACAATTGAGTAAATGCACAGCCCACTTATTAGAGAATTGCACACCTAACTTTGTAATTTGTGAGTAAGCGGTGTGATTCCTGTAGATTTTCTAAATGGTAGTGAGTGCACATAGGAAAGCTCTTGTTTGGACACATTTATGTCATGACCTGTTAGCCTCCCAAAGACTCTCTCCCTGTGGGCTGCTTTTCAGTTGATCCTCTGATATAGGATTATAATCCCAAGCAGTCAAAGGGACTGCCACTTCTTTATTCCTGATGGCATACCTATTTTTCCCCCTCCATGCCCCATAGGATGGAAGGACTGACCAAATGAGCCACAGCTTCCCCTAAAAAAAACTCCTTATACTTATGGAATGTAGGGTCCCATATTTCATTTTGGCAAGGGCACATACTCTGGTTGCAGATTCAATCCCCAGTAGAGGGTGTGCAGGAGGCAGTCAATCAATGGTTCTCTCTTATCATGGATGTTTCTATCTCTCTCTCTCTCTTCCCCTCTGAAATCAATTTAAGATATAGTAATAAATAATTAAATGTGTAAATAGAAGAATAAATAGATCAACAATTTCAGGTGAGGATGAAAATGCGGACCTCAGGGAAGAGGAGCCTGGGTGGGGTGGGTGAAGGAGATCCAGCCCAGACTTTCACCCCTTCATGCTCCTGAGATTCAGGAGCCTCTGACACCACCTCTCCTTCATGGACCCTGGGTCCCCAGCTGTTAAAAACATAGGATCTCTCAGCTGTAGGGGAATAACTTCATGGGGCCTTGAGGCACAGGCTGAACACAGAACACACAGCTTTTAGTTATGTCTCAATTTTCATCACATCCTTTCTCATCCTCAGTTCCTAGGCACAGCTCTTACAAGGTGTCTCAGAGCAGGTGCTGAGTTCAGATATCACTGGGACGCTGAAGTGAAGATGAGGTGGGAACCCAGAAAAGACACTAGAATCCCGGAGATTTGGGTCTGCCCTGACCTGTTAGACTTCCTTAACTACAACTCTTGTTTTCCCTCCCCAAGACTACATGGTGGAGAATCTCATCCGGATGGGCGTGGCTGGCTTGGTCCTGGTGGTGCTCGGAGTGCTGCTATTTCAGGCTCGAAAGGACACCAACATGGCCCTCCAAGGAGCCAGGATGTGAACACAGAGATAACAGAGCACCATTCAGAGTCAGGGAGCCTGGGAGCCCATCTGAGGACCCCAGGAGGTGCTGATGGAGAATGAGGATCGCAGGAGGTGCTGAAAGAGAATATGGACCATCATTGGGGAAACTGTCTGATGAGAATATCCAGGGAGGTAGAGGAGGTCTGTGAGGCTTGGGTGCAGGAGAACACGGGCCACGTCCCTGTACAGGACGCCTCTGCCATCTTCCTGGGAGCTCTCCCTTCCTCCATGACCTGATTGAATCTCCTCCACTGCCCTTCTGTTCTCACCCTGTGACATGAGGTTCCATCCCACATGGCTGGTTTGGATTCACATCTATACACCTTTCATGCTGGGCCACATCCATTCCAACAACAACAAAAATAAACCTGGGATTATTTTTTTATTTCATTTTTACCTTTTTAATATTTTTCTACTGATTTTAGAGAGAGAGGAGGCGAGAGGGATAGACAATAGAAACATTGAGAAGAGAAAAACATCAGCTGCCTCCTGCACTGCCCCTTTGGAGGATGGAGCCTGCCACATCGGCATGTCCCCTGACCAGAATTTCAACCAGTGGCCTCCTGACTCAGAGGTCGATGTTCAACCACTGAGCCTCACTTGCTGGGCTGTGGGATTATTTTTAAACTAAGAAAAAAATAAGAAAAAGCCCTGATACCTGCTCCACATGGTCCAGCTCATTGCACATCTCTAGCTCTTCTACATCTCCATGTGGCTTCTTCTTTGTATCCTTACCTGGGACCTTCTGTTCACCTAGATTCCAATGCTGGTTCTTAATGCTGGTTGCTCTGTAGTTTAGTTGGGATTTTACTGTTATCATGGGGGGGATTTTAGTACTTCCTTTACTTCCTCCGCTATCTTGAGCAGAAGTCATAATATTTTGATAATAAATAAGTAATTTTGAATTGTTGGCATCATTTTATTTAAATAATACATAAGGTTTGTTTTCAGTGGCTTTTTAAACACTTTCAAGACGTGTTTTAAATTGATTCAGATTTGTTTGGTTTATGCATTTACATCAATCAGTTTGGAGGTCACACAAGCATTCCCAATAAAAATAGTTCCCACCATTGTTAATGTGGTAAATGGGTCTGTGTGCCAATCACTAGCTGCAATAACAATCTTCCACCTGGAGCAATAAGATCACTGTGCCTCACAAAAAAAAAAAAAGAGATAGAAAAACCTGATGAATAATAATAGCTGTTCATTGTAGTAGAGTTGGCGATATGGGAGGGGATTGGACTGACTGTTCTCAGGGGGAAAGGGAGGGAGGAAGAGACTGAACATAAACTGTGCACTTATGGATGAGGACAATGGGGGGTAAAGAGGGGGCAGAGGGTGGGGTGGGAACCAGGTGGAGGGGGGAAGAAATGAGGAACCTTTGTAATAATATCAACAATAAAGAATGAAAAAAAAAAAAAAAGATCACTGTGCCTCAGAGTTTCTGCCCAAGGGTCACTGCTGATGCCGGCTGTAAGAACGGCTCTACAGCAGACATGGCCACAGGTCAGGAGAAGATTACTTGAGATAGTTGTCCAATGAACATAGATATGAATCTTTGAAAGGTCCACCTTTACAATAGACCAATTTCCCCAAAAGGATAGGCCTTGGAATGATCACTGCCCTCCATCCCCCCCCAAAAAAAAAAATCAAACTGGAAAAAAAAATCCTGATCTGTAGCAGCACCAGCATCTGCCAGTGACCTTGATTCTACAGTTGATGGGTGTGCAGAGCCACCATGGTCATGGGTGAAACTAAGAGGGAGCCGTAAAGGATGCAGAAGAGAGACAGGGGAATAAAGCTGGGGCTAGGTGGGATGCTGCTCTCTCTGATGGAGAGATAGCACCAAGGCCTGCAGGCCATGTCTTTATTTCATCACTAAATTCCAGGAGACAAAGTAAGGTCATAGTCAAGATGTTTACAGTAGTCCCTTAGGTTTGGAATTTACTCAATTATACACACCTGATCAAGCTTTGTTTACTTGCTGCACCTCCTGCAGCTCATATCACTCAGCCATGTGGTTCAGCCCACAGGTTCAGACCATAAGGTCAAGCTTACAACGAGAGCCTTTGGCTATAATTGTGCTGGGACTTGCACACGGTTTTGCCGGGAGAGGATAATGCCCTCTCATTAATCCCAGGCTTGAATCTATCCGAACGCTGTAGCCGCTCTTCACAGGTGGGTCTTCCTCACTGTTGAATTCAGGACAAACTTTTTCTTGGCAACTGAATCTCCTTTCCATTCTCATGAGCCAAGGTTCCCCACAGTAATGTCTGTGTTCCTGAGCTATGAGTATATGCATATAAATACAACAGTTAATTTCTCCTCACTAATACAGTCACCTCCTCTTTCCCTCAGAGATTCCACTGTCTGTTCTATGCTTCTATGTCTCTTGATCTGTTTTGTACTTCAGTTTATATTGTTCCTTAGAATCCACATACAAGTGAGATCATGTCATACCTTTCTCTAAATGGCTTATTTCACTTAGCATAATACTCTCCAGGTCCCTCCATGCTGTCTCAAAAGGGTAAGAAATCCTTCTTTTCTACAGCTGCATAGCATTCCATCATGTGAATGTACCAGCCTTTTTACCCACACATCTACTGATGGGCCATTGGGCTGTTTCCAGATCTTAGCTATTGTGAATTGGGCTTCTATGAACATAGGAGTTTA
This sequence comes from Pipistrellus nathusii, assembly GCA_963693515.1. NCBI lineage: Eukaryota > Metazoa > Chordata > Mammalia > Chiroptera > Vespertilionidae > Pipistrellus > Pipistrellus nathusii. The sequence continues at coordinate 47,461,931 of OY882872.1, read as the reverse complement.
CATGTTCTCTCTGATTGCTGTTTCAGGGTTCTTAGGATATATTCCAGGTGTGGCATCACTATGCCAAATGAAAATTCTGTTTTTAATTATTTGAGGAAATTTCATACAATTTTCCATAATGACTTTACCAATCTGCATTCCCACCAGCAGTGGACCAGGGTTCCCCTTTCCTCCATATCCTCACCAACAAGTGTCATTTGTTGATTTGTTGGTGATAGCCATTCTGACAGGAGAGGTGATAGATACCTCACTGTTTTATTTTGTGTCTCTCTGATGAGCAATGACTGTACCAATTTCATTGATGACTATGGGTTTCCAGCTCTTTCCTTTCTATCCCTTTCCTTTTCATCCATTAGCATCCAACTGAATTCCTGCTATGAACCATGCAGGTGCCCGTGAGGAAGTCCCAGCTGGCCCTTCCTTGACTCCACACTGTCCCCTAATCCTGCTGTTCCTTGCTGTAGGCCACTCCACTCTTCCCTCGTGTGGCCAGCTCTTCCTCAGAAGTGCAGATCGGTGACTCTTAACAAGTCTCTTCAGCTGCCTGGGATGTGACCAGCTGGGCCTCCTCAGTGCCTTTCCTTCAGACTTCCCTGAGTAGCTCCTGCAGCTGGGCTTCCTGCTGATCCAGCCCATTAAGGACACCCTGTCCTTGCTGTGTCTGGGCCTGTAGCCTTGGTAGATTAGCATTTGCCCTTTGAATTTCATTCTGAAGACCCTTGCCATTCTCTGTTGAAGAGTATATCTTTTGCCTAGTTGGAGGTACACAGTTGTTTGAGCATTATCCTGTGCACCAAAAGGGTGCTTGTTAAATTCCCAATCAGAACTCACACCTGGGTTGAGGGTTCAATCCCTGGTCAGAGTGCATGCAGAAGGTAATTTATCAATGCTTCCCTGTCACATCCATGTTTCTCTGTCTCCCTCTTTCCCAATTTCTCAAGAATGTCCTCGGGTGATAATTTTTTTTAAGTAGAGTACCTTCTTTCTCCTTTAAGTCATCTTGCACATTATCTTTAGGTCAATAGTGTCATTGTTGAGAGCATCTAGCTCCTTAAGAGCAGAGAAATCTATAGCAGGACTGGATCCTATGGTGCTCTTTCCTAAACGGGCTCTGTCGGGTGGTCGGAGCATCTCAGGAGTAAAAATGTGAGGAGGACCAATGCCCTTATTAACTTCTGATTAACTGAGTGAAAAGCCAAAGTAAACATATCCTTTGAAAGTTTCCCATGGAGTCACATAACACCCAAAGGGTGGCATATCAGGTAGAAGCTAAACCTGTTTCCAAGAAGATCTCCTAAATTTCCAATCCAGACACAAACTAATTCATGTCTTCATCAGTGTCCAGGAAGATGCCATCCTCTTTAGCTTTTCTGCAGGAGATACAATCCACGTTTTCCTCTCAGCAGGTGGCGCAAGGCTGGAGGCCAGGACAAGGGCACAGGGGCTTTCTCCAATGTGCCCTTCACTGAGCACATGGCACCTGCAGACTCATCTTAGTGAGCTTCCCACCAGGGCCCACACCACTCAGCTCCCAACTGTTTCCAAGGGCAGCCTCAGGCAGCTTCGAGGTGAGCGATGCTGTTTTCCCTTTATCACACTCAGAAGTCCACGTACGGGGCTCAAAATGATAAAACATGGGACCATGTTTGTCCTTGTCTTCAGACTTTACAGCCCAGGGGATCCCATTGCAGAGGCCCCGCGGTCCATCAAGGGACTATGGATATGGTAAAGTGTTGGTGGAGTAACAGCCACGTTCAAGTTCCTCAGAGACACCTGCAATGCATTCTGGGTACGTGCACAAGGAACAAAGCAATGAACAATTCCTGTTTGCTCAGGACACCTTTGCCTCCTGTTCAGCTATTGCTCAAACCTTCCCGGTGTCAGATCGGGGAGCCTGATATGTTCAGGGAAGCAGCAGCAGCAGCAGCCAACACTCTCAGGGAGGGCCAGTACCATCCTGTCTGTAGCATTTTCCACATGAAGGGGCCCCACCTGATGACTGTGTCAGGGGGAGCTGGGCTGGCACAGCCATGGTGCCCCCATCCTGCAGGGGAGGGGAAGGAAGGTCAGGCGGGCAGGGGCTGAAGCAGAGAGAAAGGGGAGGGAGCAGGAGAGCCAAGCCTTTCCTGCCTCTCACGCTCTGGGATTTTTCCCTTTGCAGTCCATTCCTACTGGATGCTCCCCTCCCACACGCCAGCTTCTCCACAGAGAATCCCTCGTAGAGCTGTCTGATGTTCCAAACACAAAGAAGTGAAGAGTGGGATCTGGCCAGCCCTGTGGCATCCTCTCTCCCTAAGTTAGGAACAGACTGTGCTGTGCCCAGCAGGGCCTACCCCAAAGGTGAGCCTCGCGCTCACACCTGGACAGATGCCCATGAACGGCAAGAATGAATTGAATCCATTTCAGAAACACACAAAAAGGGTATGTGGCTCCGTGCTGACCATGGGTTGGGTCCGTGAGCAGAGAGAACCAATGCCCGTATCCAAAGCATGTAGAGGGGCAACTCTGCTCCAACTTTCACCCTGAGTCCAGATCCCCTCCCTGTGTGTGGCCACTCTGGGGCCCTCTCTTGTCCACACCGGGGCGGGAAACTCCACGCTGGTGACTTCTGGCTGCACCCAGGCACAGGAGCCACTCAACAGTGGTTGTCTGTTCTGCTTCCCTCTCCACCTGGGGAACTTCCACTTCCCTTTTTGGACATTGAGGACGGCCACGTGCTTCAGAAACAGTGAGCATGGCCTTTCTCAGCATCAGGAGCAGATGGGGATTTGTACGTGGGTTTAGCAATCATCCCAGTCTTGCAGAGTTCTGAATAACGCCGCTCAGGGCTCACCTCACAGGCTTAGTCAGGTGTGAGAATAAATCAGGATGGCTCCCGCCAGGTCCCAGGGCACCGACCCCATAACCACTCTAAAGAGTTGGGTTCTTGACAACCTACTGCATGAGAGGAAACTGAGACTCAAGGGATTGTATGTTGAGGATGAAGGTCACACACCTGATGGACAATGGAGGAATCTTTACGTAAGAATCAGCCCAGTCGGCAGGGCTCAGTTGTTGCACATCATCTATCAATCAGGAGGTCAGGGTTCCATTCCTGGTCAGTGCACCTGCCGGGTGCTGGGCCAGATCCCTCTTGTGGGGCTTGCACGAGACCGCCTATGAGTCATTTTCTCTCACCATGGACATTTCTCTGTCCCTATCATTTCCTCTCTGAAATCAATAAAGATATATATATATATTCAAACTTGTTGGGAGGGGAAGGATAATGAAAAGTATGTGAGCGACGCTCCCGCCGCTGGACGTGGGGCCCGCTGGAAGCAGGATGGCTATGCGCACAGATATGTGTGGGAGCTGCAGTTCAAACCAGCGGGTTGCAGGTGGGTTCTGGGGGCAGAGGGAGCTCACAGCTGCCCTTAAAGCTGAAGGTGAGGGTGCGCCAGATGAAACTGAACTCTGTCTGGGCAAGAGATGGGCTCCAGGTACAAAGCAAAGAGCAGCACAGTGACTCCTGGCGGCAAACCCCACAAACCCACAGTCACCTGGGGAGAGGGAACTGGTGCTCATGCGGACAGTGGACAGGTTCCTGCCAAATTCCAGAGCAACTGTCCTACTAAGTCCATTGGCTCCTGAGTCCGTGTAGTGCTGTGACCCTCCAGTAGTTAAACGCATTGAAAAGCAAGTAAATGCCAATGAACATTCTCCTGTAAAAAAGAATAAGAGAAAAGAAAACACCTGATTGAGACACTACTGCTCAGTACACACAGGAAGCAGGTGGGACACAAGTATTTAAATAAAGAGGGTTTAATCAACCAATCAAAGCTCTAGCCCAGAAGACCCCTTCTTAATGTCTAGGACAAGCCATGGCCCCAGGGGGACAGCTCTGCCTGAGGAATGAGGGGCCCTCATGGGAAAGTGACCCTGAGGCGTGTTCCCAGGAAGGAGGGGCTGGAGGCTGTGGCTGAGAAAAAGGGAAGTTCATGAAGAAACATGTGAAAGAGAAAAAAAAAAAAAAAGAAAAAAAAACAGATTCCGGGGCCACAGAAGGGGCCTGTTTCCTTCCCTTATTGCCCTGCATTTCCCTCTGTGCTCACTGTCACAGGGACATCGCCCTGAGCTGCACACGGACAGGGTGAGCTTGTCCCTGCTGATCTGAGCTCTGCAGGCCCCAGGGGCCCACGTCTTCCTGAAGTGTCTCCAGGGCCCGGGTGGCACTGTCCATGGTGAGGACCCCAGGGAGCTGCTGATGGACTGGCTGAGGAGGAAGGAGGCTCCGTAGGGGAGGCTCTGGCAGGGAAGGATGTGCCTGAGGCACCTCACCTGGAAGGGGCGGCTAAGAAGGCTCCGGGTCTATATCCTGCTTCACCATGAAAATGACAGCCAGGCTGCTAGAGAGGCTGTGCCCTCACCTATAGGCTGCTGACATAACAACCTCGTGACAGGCAAAGCCTGCCTCCCAGTGACGACTTACCCGTGTATCTGTCTGTCCATCCTGTGGGCCCGGTGGCCTCCTTCATCTGCTCAACTGAGGACTCTGGGAGAAGACTCCATGACCCTCGCCCAATGGGCCCTGCTCTGCCTCGGTGAGATGGGACGGGGAGGGGAGCCCTGGTCTGTCAGACCCAGGATTCAGGAGGCTCATGGTGAGGAGGGAGCTGCTCAGGGCAAATCAATCACAAGGACTCTCTTTCAGGGCTGAGTGTGGGCCTCAGGACCCCAGTGCAGGCAGGTAAGTCTCCCCATGTGTCCTAGGTCACGCTCCTCCCTGGGGACAAAGACTATCCTCCCAGCAGTAGGGGAAGGGGTACAGATCTGTCTGATAGTGGGGGTGCATCTGGGACCGACTGTTGGGACCAGGGGTGGGCATGTCCTGTGACCCACCTCTGATTCCTTCCAGAGCCCCTCCCCAAGCCGACCCTCTGGGCTGAGCCAGGCCCTGTGATCCCCCGGGGGAGCCCCGTGACCATCTGGTGTCAGGGGGCCCCAGGGGCTGAGGAGTACCGTTTTGAGAAAGAGGGAAGCCAACCATCATGGAATCGTCATAAGCCACAGCACTCTGGGGACAAGGCCAATTTCTCCATCACACAAATGACAGACAATGATGCAGGGATATATCACTGTTACTATCTCAGCCTTAATAACTCGTCAGAGCACAGTGACCCATTGGAGCTGGTGGTGACAGGTGAGAGGACACTCAGGGGACCCAGCCTCAGGCTCTGCCCTCAGAAAGGGGGTCTGCTCTCAGGGACTCTCCCTCTCACAGCCCAGCCCTGGGGGACATGAGGGAGGTGTGAGCCCCATTTAACATGCTGCCTCCTCCTCTCCTAGGATCCTACAGCAAACCCAGTCTCTTAGCCCTGCCCAGCCAGTTCGTGCCCTCAGGAGGGAAGGTGACCCTCCAGTGTAGATCACAGCAGAGATTTGGCAGGTTCATTCTGACTGAAGGAGATCACAGGCTCTCCCGGGCCCTGGACTCACAGCGACAGCCCACTGGGCATTCCCAGGCCCTGTTCTCTGTGGGCCCCGTGACCCCCAGCCACAGTAGGACGTTCAGATGCTATGGCTGCTACAGGAACAGATCCCAGGTGTGCTCACACCCCAGTGACCCCCTGGAGCTGCTGGTCTCAGGTGAGTCCCATTATTGTCTCATCCATGGATTGAGGCAGCAGACACATTATTGGCATCTTGCTGTGAGGGGAGCCAGGTAAGGGAGTGGAGTGAGGGGAGCACAGGGGCTCCTGGGTTAGGGACACAGAGAGACAGTGAGACCTGGAGGCCAGGCCAGGAGAAGGGGTTTATGGGAGGAGCAGCCCCTGTCATTCATGTCTGCTCTGCGCAGGTCAGTCTGGGAAGCCCTCCCTCCTGACCAAGCCGGGCCCCATCGTGGCCTCTGAACAGAGCCTGGCCCTCCAGTGTCGCTCTGATGTCGGCTATGACAGTTTCGCTCTGCATAAGGAGGGGGAATGGGACCTGCTTCAGAGTCTTGTCCTGCAGCCCCAGGCTGGACTCTCTCAGGCCCACTTCCCCCTGGGCACTGTGAGCAGCTCCCACGGGGGCCGGTACAGATGCTACGGTGGATACAACCTCTCCTCTGAGTGGTCGGCCCCCAGCGACCCCCTGGACATCCTGGTGGCAGGTGACGAGCCAGTGGGCCCAGTCATCGACCGAGAATCTGCACAGGCCCTGCTGGGAGGCTCAAGTGGTCAGGCCAGAATGAAAATGTAGAGCCCCAGGGCGGGAAGAAGCAGAGAAAGGGGAGTGTTACGGGTGAGGGGGAGACTCACGGAAACAGAGACAGAGAGGAGTGTCTTCAGAGAGAGGCCTGGTGACTCTCAGGCCACAACAAGGTGGACAGGAAGCCTCACCCTCCCTCACTTTCTCCCTCTCTCTCTCTAGGACACCTGTCTGACAGACCCTCCCTCTCGGTGAAGCCAGGCCCCAGGGTGACCTCAGGAGAGAACGTGACCCTGCTGTGTCAGTCACAGAGCCAGAGGGACACATTCCTTCTGTCCAAGGAGGGGGCTGCCAATCCGCCGCTGCTTCTGAAATCAGAGCAAGGAGTTTGGCCATACCACGCAAAGTTCTCCCTGAGTCCTGTGACCTCAACCCACATGGGCACCTACAGGTGTTACAGCTCACACAGCACCTCCCCCTACCTGCTGTCACTCCCCAGTGAACCCCTGGAGCTCCTGGTCTCAGGTGAGAGCCCCTGACCCTGTCTGCTGAGCTGTCAGCTCAGGGTACGGTCCCCAGAACAATCATGGGCTGAAAGGGGGGGAGGGGCTCAAGGATGGTCACCCAGAGGAGATCAGACCCTCAGGAACTCCCCTTCCCCATCTCCACCCCAATCCCTCACCAGGTCCAGAAGGTGCCTGGTGGGCAGTGGAAGTGACTCAGTGAGGACTCGGGGAGCGGGGGACTCCAGGGTCAGCCCCAAACTCTCCCCTCCTCCTGGCCTTCTCAGGACCAAGGGACTCAGGACCTCACCCAGTGAGTGCTCTTTCCTCAGAGGGACACAGCACCCTGGGCAGGTCTCAGTCTCTGAGGACCTAACGCCGCCCATGCACTATGGGCAGGCTGTCCTAAGGCTGCTAGGAGCTGGGACAGATTTCAGGGAACGCCAGGCCCCCCGGGCTCTGAGGATCGGTCTCCCCACACAGGGAGTCAGGCCCACATAGAGGGAACTGGGGAGCTCTGTGAGGAGGTGGCAGGTGACTCTATGGAGGCAGGGGCTTAGCCATAATCGGGTACAGGCACCTCTGAAATCTCTCTGTTCCCTGTCTGGGCCTCAGTATCTGCAAATATAAAAGGAGAGAATCTTTGCCCAGAGCTTACATTTCCTATCAGTTCTGGCCCTGACCTCCTGGGAGAAGGCCTCAGAGAGAAGCCCCCAGGACGTGATGTTACCGGGCCTGTCCCCTCTGTCTCAGTCACGGTGACACTGTACAGGGAGGGGCAGGCAGGACAAGGGTCCGGGCCCCCAGTGGTCCCCTCAGCTCAGGCTCAGCTAAAAGGAGGGAACAGGGTGGATCAGCCCTGGCTCAGCCCCTGGCTCTGCTGCTCCTGCTGTGGGGCTGGGGGTCGCTTCTCTCCTCTGAGTGTCAGGTTCCTGTCTGCTCATCCCTGGTCCCATCCTGCTCACAGGCTGCTGGGAGGTGAGGTGACATAAGGGCCTCACAGAGCTCAGGAAGGCAGAGCCCCCAGCCCAGCCCAACCTTCCCAAGGAGCATCAGGGCATGCAGGGTGGAGAGGGACCCAGGAAAGACACAGAGTCCAGCACACACCCTGCCCCTTCCTGTCCCTGCTATGCTGGGGGCACATAATGAGGAAATACCCTCTCCTTCAGATGAGGCGTGGACATGAAGCTGGCGTCTCCCTGGGGGGCAGTTTGAGGACAGCACAGGGAACCCACAGTCCTGGTTCCAGTCCTAGCTCTGCCCCGTCCAGGCTGGTTGACCTGGGGCACGTGGTTAACCTCTCTGAGCCTCAGTGAGGTGGGTGTTGAGGTCAGCAATCCCTGATGCATGGCCGGTATGAGGTGAGAGGAGATGAGTGACAGACCCCAGCATGGGCTTCACACACAGTAGGTGCTCATTCAATGACATCATTATCTCATTCGTGACATCATGAGGAGGAAGAAGGGCTCCCAGGACCTTTCATGTCTGATTCCTTTCCAGGAGACGTCCCCAAACCCTCCATCTGGGCTGACCCAGGCCCCAGCGTCACCAAGGGGAGCTCTGTGACCATCTGGTGTCAGGGGTCTCTGCAGGCTAGTGCCTACCTTCTGTATAAAGAGGGGGTCTCTGAGCTCTTGGACTCGAAGATCCCACAGGACTCCAGCAACAAGGCCGGTTTCCTCATTGAAGCCACCACCTCACACCTCGCAGGGCGGTACCAGTGTGCATATTACACCGCTGAGGGCATACTGTCACATTGGAGTGACCCCCTGCTCCTGGTGGTGACAGGTAAGGGAGACACTGGGTGCCCTCCCCATTGTGGGCTCCAGGTCACAGGCAGAGGGAGTAAAGTGTGTCCTCGGGGGGACCCCCCCCCCTCACAGAACACACCTGGGGCCTGAGGGTGACGGTCCCTTTAACACAGACCCTTTCTCTTCTCCCAGGAGTGGGTGATGCACCCTCCCTCTCAGCCCAGCCAGGCCCTGTGGTGGCCTCAGGAGGGAACGTGTCCCTCTCCTGCAGCTCTAACCTCACATCGGGCCCTTTCCATCTGCTGAAGGAGGGAGTGGCTGACTTGCCCCAAAACATGAAATCTGAACAGATGAAGCATGCTGGGAGGTGGCAGGCCATCTTCCCTGTGGGCCCCGTGAACACCTCCCATGGGGGCACCTACAGATGCTATGCTTCTCAAAGGTCCAACCCCAACGTGTGGTCACGGCCCAGTGCCCCTCTGCACATCGAGGTCACAGGTGAGGACAGACCCAGGTGCATCCCCATCTGTTCCCTTGACCCAAAGACCTGATCTAAGCTGGGAACTCAGCTGGGCTCATTTGGTCAGTGACACTGGCCTCTCGAGGACAGACCCACAGGCGGGAGGCACAAGGAGGGACATATGAAACCTCTCACTGCATCCCAGTGGGCAATGTGGGGTGCCCCCTGGTGCCACTGTCCCCTCTTCCCAGGTGTGCACAGGGAGCCCGCACTCTCGGCCCAGCCAGGCACGCTGGTGCTGCCTGGACACAGCCTGACCCTCCAGTGCCACACGGAGGCCGGCTTTGACAGGTTCGCGCTGACCAAGGACGAGGGCCTCACACACCCCCAGCGCCTCGATGGGCAGCTCAGCCCCGACTTCCCCCTGGGCCACGTGAACCGCACCCACGGGGGCCGGTACAGGTGCTACAGTGGACACCGCCTCTCCTCTGTGTGGTCGGCCCCCAGCGCCCCCCTGGACATCCTGGTGGCAGGTGAGGAGCCAGCCTGCCCCTGTGCTGAGGGTCTGCTCAGGACTCTGGGCCCAGGGTCACCTTGGGGTGATGGGATACAGGAGAGGGGCCTATAGCAGAGGCTGAACTGGGCAGAGGCCTAGGGGAGGGAGGGAGAATGGGGGTGAGCTCATGAAAATAAAGGACACCCCCAAGCATGACTGACAGGAGTTGGGAGTGGTCACAGACACAGTCTCTAGAGAAAGACAAGGTCCCTCAGCTCAGGGTCTAGGGCGTGAGGGAGGCGTGGCTCTCTGTACATCACAGCCTTCCTCTCCCCAGGAATGTATAGGAAACCCTCCCTCTCAGCCCAGCCAGGACGCTCAGTGCCCTGGGGAGCGACCGTGACCCTGCAGTGTGGGGCTGAGAGCTGGTTTGACACCTTCCACCTGCACAAGGAGGGGTCACTCGACCCTCCCCAGCACCTTCGTCTGCAGAACACGTCTGTACCCTCTCAGGCCACCTTCACCCTCAGTGCTGTGACCTCAGACCACCAGGGGACCTACAGGTGCTATGGCTCCAACAGCCCCGCCCCCTTCCTGCTGTCACAGCCCAGCAACCCCCTGCAGCTGATGGTCTCAGGTGAGGAGCCCTGACCACATCCTTTCTGTGCTCAGTCAGCTCAAGGTCCTCCCTGGGAGTGTGGGTGACAGTGATAAGCAAGGAGGGGGAGGAGGTTCCACAGAGCAGGGATCTGCCCATGAGAGAAGAGAGACAGGCACTCCCGCTCCTGAACCCATTTCTGCACCTCAGCGGAGATGCAGAGAACGGAGGGTGAGTGAGATGTGAATGAATTGAGCAGAAATGTGATTCGACTGAGAAGAGAACACAGACTCTCCCCAGACACACACCCCCGCCATCTCTCACCTCCTGATGTCTTCATCTCAGAATCTGGGTCCCTATAGTCCCAGCCTCCACTGGACACCCCCCTTTAGAGAGAAGCATCCTGCCTGTGGGCAGTGCTCTACACAGCCCACTGTGCTCACGTGGAGGCCTCTAGGCCCCCAGTGCCCTCTGAGGACAAGGGGAGACCCTGAGGTCTCATGGGGACCTGGGACCTCCTGCCCAGACTCTGTGCCTTCACCTCTGCCCAGGGTTTCTGTGCACACGGGTCTATTATGGATCCTTTTAGAGAACCTTCAGGCCATACTTCAGTCTATGAGCTCACAATTTACTTACATTATATGGAGTCCAGATGGAAGTATAAGCATTCTATTTGTGTTTTCCTTGGGAATGGAATAAATTCAGGCATATGTTATGGAGAATAACTTCTTGTTTATATAAAGTCTTCTTTTCACACACATTTCCAAATGAGCTTTATGAATGAACTTCAGAAGGATGTGACAGCTATTTGTACAATTGAGTAAATGCACAGCCCACTTATTAGAGAATTGCACACCTAACTTTGTAATTTGTGAGTAAGCGGTGTGATTCCTGTAGATTTTCTAAATGGTAGTGAGTGCACATAGGAAAGCTCTTGTTTGGACACATTTATGTCATGACCTGTTAGCCTCCCAAAGACTCTCTCCCTGTGGGCTGCTTTTCAGTTGATCCTCTGATATAGGATTATAATCCCAAGCAGTCAAAGGGACTGCCACTTCTTTATTCCTGATGGCATACCTATTTTTCCCCCTCCATGCCCCATAGGATGGAAGGACTGACCAAATGAGCCACAGCTTCCCCTAAAAAAAACTCCTTATACTTATGGAATGTAGGGTCCCATATTTCATTTTGGCAAGGGCACATACTCTGGTTGCAGATTCAATCCCCAGTAGAGGGTGTGCAGGAGGCAGTCAATCAATGGTTCTCTCTTATCATGGATGTTTCTATCTCTCTCTCTCTCTTCCCCTCTGAAATCAATTTAAGATATAGTAATAAATAATTAAATGTGTAAATAGAAGAATAAATAGATCAACAATTTCAGGTGAGGATGAAAATGCGGACCTCAGGGAAGAGGAGCCTGGGTGGGGTGGGTGAAGGAGATCCAGCCCAGACTTTCACCCCTTCATGCTCCTGAGATTCAGGAGCCTCTGACACCACCTCTCCTTCATGGACCCTGGGTCCCCAGCTGTTAAAAACATAGGATCTCTCAGCTGTAGGGGAATAACTTCATGGGGCCTTGAGGCACAGGCTGAACACAGAACACACAGCTTTTAGTTATGTCTCAATTTTCATCACATCCTTTCTCATCCTCAGTTCCTAGGCACAGCTCTTACAAGGTGTCTCAGAGCAGGTGCTGAGTTCAGATATCACTGGGACGCTGAAGTGAAGATGAGGTGGGAACCCAGAAAAGACACTAGAATCCCGGAGATTTGGGTCTGCCCTGACCTGTTAGACTTCCTTAACTACAACTCTTGTTTTCCCTCCCCAAGACTACATGGTGGAGAATCTCATCCGGATGGGCGTGGCTGGCTTGGTCCTGGTGGTGCTCGGAGTGCTGCTATTTCAGGCTCGAAAGGACACCAACATGGCCCTCCAAGGAGCCAGGATGTGAACACAGAGATAACAGAGCACCATTCAGAGTCAGGGAGCCTGGGAGCCCATCTGAGGACCCCAGGAGGTGCTGATGGAGAATGAGGATCGCAGGAGGTGCTGAAAGAGAATATGGACCATCATTGGGGAAACTGTCTGATGAGAATATCCAGGGAGGTAGAGGAGGTCTGTGAGGCTTGGGTGCAGGAGAACACGGGCCACGTCCCTGTACAGGACGCCTCTGCCATCTTCCTGGGAGCTCTCCCTTCCTCCATGACCTGATTGAATCTCCTCCACTGCCCTTCTGTTCTCACCCTGTGACATGAGGTTCCATCCCACATGGCTGGTTTGGATTCACATCTATACACCTTTCATGCTGGGCCACATCCATTCCAACAACAACAAAAATAAACCTGGGATTATTTTTTTATTTCATTTTTACCTTTTTAATATTTTTCTACTGATTTTAGAGAGAGAGGAGGCGAGAGGGATAGACAATAGAAACATTGAGAAGAGAAAAACATCAGCTGCCTCCTGCACTGCCCCTTTGGAGGATGGAGCCTGCCACATCGGCATGTCCCCTGACCAGAATTTCAACCAGTGGCCTCCTGACTCAGAGGTCGATGTTCAACCACTGAGCCTCACTTGCTGGGCTGTGGGATTATTTTTAAACTAAGAAAAAAATAAGAAAAAGCCCTGATACCTGCTCCACATGGTCCAGCTCATTGCACATCTCTAGCTCTTCTACATCTCCATGTGGCTTCTTCTTTGTATCCTTACCTGGGACCTTCTGTTCACCTAGATTCCAATGCTGGTTCTTAATGCTGGTTGCTCTGTAGTTTAGTTGGGATTTTACTGTTATCATGGGGGGGATTTTAGTACTTCCTTTACTTCCTCCGCTATCTTGAGCAGAAGTCATAATATTTTGATAATAAATAAGTAATTTTGAATTGTTGGCATCATTTTATTTAAATAATACATAAGGTTTGTTTTCAGTGGCTTTTTAAACACTTTCAAGACGTGTTTTAAATTGATTCAGATTTGTTTGGTTTATGCATTTACATCAATCAGTTTGGAGGTCACACAAGCATTCCCAATAAAAATAGTTCCCACCATTGTTAATGTGGTAAATGGGTCTGTGTGCCAATCACTAGCTGCAATAACAATCTTCCACCTGGAGCAATAAGATCACTGTGCCTCACAAAAAAAAAAAAAGAGATAGAAAAACCTGATGAATAATAATAGCTGTTCATTGTAGTAGAGTTGGCGATATGGGAGGGGATTGGACTGACTGTTCTCAGGGGGAAAGGGAGGGAGGAAGAGACTGAACATAAACTGTGCACTTATGGATGAGGACAATGGGGGGTAAAGAGGGGGCAGAGGGTGGGGTGGGAACCAGGTGGAGGGGGGAAGAAATGAGGAACCTTTGTAATAATATCAACAATAAAGAATGAAAAAAAAAAAAAAAGATCACTGTGCCTCAGAGTTTCTGCCCAAGGGTCACTGCTGATGCCGGCTGTAAGAACGGCTCTACAGCAGACATGGCCACAGGTCAGGAGAAGATTACTTGAGATAGTTGTCCAATGAACATAGATATGAATCTTTGAAAGGTCCACCTTTACAATAGACCAATTTCCCCAAAAGGATAGGCCTTGGAATGATCACTGCCCTCCATCCCCCCCCAAAAAAAAAAATCAAACTGGAAAAAAAAATCCTGATCTGTAGCAGCACCAGCATCTGCCAGTGACCTTGATTCTACAGTTGATGGGTGTGCAGAGCCACCATGGTCATGGGTGAAACTAAGAGGGAGCCGTAAAGGATGCAGAAGAGAGACAGGGGAATAAAGCTGGGGCTAGGTGGGATGCTGCTCTCTCTGATGGAGAGATAGCACCAAGGCCTGCAGGCCATGTCTTTATTTCATCACTAAATTCCAGGAGACAAAGTAAGGTCATAGTCAAGATGTTTACAGTAGTCCCTTAGGTTTGGAATTTACTCAATTATACACACCTGATCAAGCTTTGTTTACTTGCTGCACCTCCTGCAGCTCATATCACTCAGCCATGTGGTTCAGCCCACAGGTTCAGACCATAAGGTCAAGCTTACAACGAGAGCCTTTGGCTATAATTGTGCTGGGACTTGCACACGGTTTTGCCGGGAGAGGATAATGCCCTCTCATTAATCCCAGGCTTGAATCTATCCGAACGCTGTAGCCGCTCTTCACAGGTGGGTCTTCCTCACTGTTGAATTCAGGACAAACTTTTTCTTGGCAACTGAATCTCCTTTCCATTCTCATGAGCCAAGGTTCCCCACAGTAATGTCTGTGTTCCTGAGCTATGAGTATATGCATATAAATACAACAGTTAATTTCTCCTCACTAATACAGTCACCTCCTCTTTCCCTCAGAGATTCCACTGTCTGTTCTATGCTTCTATGTCTCTTGATCTGTTTTGTACTTCAGTTTATATTGTTCCTTAGAATCCACATACAAGTGAGATCATGTCATACCTTTCTCTAAATGGCTTATTTCACTTAGCATAATACTCTCCAGGTCCCTCCATGCTGTCTCAAAAGGGTAAGAAATCCTTCTTTTCTACAGCTGCATAGCATTCCATCATGTGAATGTACCAGCCTTTTTACCCACACATCTACTGATGGGCCATTGGGCTGTTTCCAGATCTTAGCTATTGTGAATTGGGCTTCTATGAACATAGGAGTTTACATGTTCTCTCTGATTGCTGTTTCAGGGTTCTTAGGATATATTCCAGGTGTGGCATCACTATGCCAAATGAAAATTCTGTTTTTAATTATTTGAGGAAATTTCATACAATTTTCCATAATGACTTTACCAATCTGCATTCCCACCAGCAGTGGACCAGGGTTCCCCTTTCCTCCATATCCTCACCAACAAGTGTCATTTGTTGATTTGTTGGTGATAGCCATTCTGACAGGAGAGGTGATAGATACCTCACTGTTTTATTTTGTGTCTCTCTGATGAGCAATGACTGTACCAATTTCATTGATGACTATGGGTTTCCAGCTCTTTCCTTTCTATCCCTTTCCTTTTCATCCATTAGCATCCAACTGAATTCCTGCTATGAACCATGCAGGTGCCCGTGAGGAAGTCCCAGCTGGCCCTTCCTTGACTCCACACTGTCCCCTAATCCTGCTGTTCCTTGCTGTAGGCCACTCCACTCTTCCCTCGTGTGGCCAGCTCTTCCTCAGAAGTGCAGATCGGTGACTCTTAACAAGTCTCTTCAGCTGCCTGGGATGTGACCAGCTGGGCCTCCTCAGTGCCTTTCCTTCAGACTTCCCTGAGTAGCTCCTGCAGCTGGGCTTCCTGCTGATCCAGCCCATTAAGGACACCCTGTCCTTGCTGTGTCTGGGCCTGTAGCCTTGGTAGATTAGCATTTGCCCTTTGAATTTCATTCTGAAGACCCTTGCCATTCTCTGTTGAAGAGTATATCTTTTGCCTAGTTGGAGGTACACAGTTGTTTGAGCATTATCCTGTGCACCAAAAGGGTGCTTGTTAAATTCCCAATCAGAACTCACACCTGGGTTGAGGGTTCAATCCCTGGTCAGAGTGCATGCAGAAGGTAATTTATCAATGCTTCCCTGTCACATCCATGTTTCTCTGTCTCCCTCTTTCCCAATTTCTCAAGAATGTCCTCGGGTGATAATTTTTTTTAAGTAGAGTACCTTCTTTCTCCTTTAAGTCATCTTGCACATTATCTTTAGGTCAATAGTGTCATTGTTGAGAGCATCTAGCTCCTTAAGAGCAGAGAAATCTATAGCAGGACTGGATCCTATGGTGCTCTTTCCTAAACGGGCTCTGTCGGGTGGTCGGAGCATCTCAGGAGTAAAAATGTGAGGAGGACCAATGCCCTCATTAACTTCTGATTAACTGAGTGAAAAGCCAAAGTAAACATATCCTTTGAAAGTTTCCCATGGAGTCACATAACACCCAAAGGGTGGCATATCAGGTAGAAGCTAAACCTGTTTCCAAGAAGATCTCCTAAATTTCCAATCCAGACACAAACTAATTCATGTCTTCATCAGTGTCCAGGAAGATGCCATCCTCTTTAGCTTTTCTGCAGGAGATACAATCCACGTTTTCCTCTCAGCAGGTGGCGCAAGGCTGGAGGCCAGGACAAGGGCACAGGGGCTTTCTCCAATGTGCCCTTCACTGAGCACATGGCACCTGCAGACTCATCTTAGTGAGCTTCCCACCAGGGCCCACACCACTCAGCTCCCAACTGTTTCCAAGGGCAGCCTCAGGCAGCTTCGAGGTGAGCGATGCTGTTTTCCCTTTATCACACTCAGAAGTCCACGTACGGGGCTCAAAATGATAAAACATGGGACCATGTTTGTCCTTGTCTTCAGACTTTACAGCCCAGGGGATCCCATTGCAGAGGCCCCGCGGTCCATCAAGGGACTATGGATATGGTAAAGTGTTGGTGGAGTAACAGCCACGTTCAAGTTCCTCAGAGACACCTGCAATGCATTCTGGGTACGTGCACAAGGAACAAAGCAATGAACAATTCCTGTTTGCTCAGGACACCTTTGCCTCCTGTTCAGCTATTGCTCAAACCTTCCCGGTGTCAGATCGGGGAGCCTGATATGTTCAGGGAAGCAGCAGCAGCAGCAGCCAACACTCTCAGGGAGGGCCAGTACCATCCTGTCTGTAGCATTTTCCACATGAAGGGGCCCCACCTGATGACTGTGTCAGGGGGAGCTGGGCTGGCACAGCCATGGTGCCCCCATCCTGCAGGGGAGGGGAAGGAAGGTCAGGCGGGCAGGGGCTGAAGCAGAGAGAAAGGGGAGGGAGCAGGAGAGCCAAGCCTTTCCTGCCTCTCACGCTCTGGGATTTTTCCCTTTGCAGTCCATTCCTACTGGATGCTCCCCTCCCACACGCCAGCTTCTCCACAGAGAATCCCTCGTAGAGCTGTCTGATGTTCCAAACACAAAGAAGTGAAGAGTGGGATCTGGCCAGCCCTGTGGCATCCTCTCTCCCTAAGTTAGGAACAGACTGTGCTGTGCCCAGCAGGGCCTACCCCAAAGGTGAGCCTCGCGCTCACACCTGGACAGATGCCCATGAACGGCAAGAATGAATTGAATCCATTTCAGAAACACACAAAAAGGGTATGTGGCTCCGTGCTGACCATGGGTTGGGTCCGTGAGCAGAGAGAACCAATGCCCGTATCCAAAGCATGTAGAGGGGCAACTCTGCTCCAACTTTCACCCTGAGTCCAGATCCCCTCCCTGTGTGTGGCCACTCTGGGGCCCTCTCTTGTCCACACCGGGGCGGGAAACTCCACGCTGGTGACTTCTGGCTGCACCCAGGCACAGGAGCCACTCAACAGTGGTTGTCTGTTCTGCTTCCCTCTCCACCTGGGGAACTTCCACTTCCCTTTTTGGACATTGAGGACGGCCACGTGCTTCAGAAACAGTGAGCATGGCCTTTCTCAGCATCAGGAGCAGATGGGGATTTGTACGTGGGTTTAGCAATCATCCCAGTCTTGCAGAGTTCTGAATAACGCCGCTCAGGGCTCACCTCACAGGCTTAGTCAGGTGTGAGAATAAATCAGGATGGCTCCCGCCAGGTCCCAGGGCACCGACCCCATAACCACTCTAAAGAGTTGGGTTCTTGACAACCTACTGCATGAGAGGAAACTGAGACTCAAGGGATTGTATGTTGAGGATGAAGGTCACACACCTGATGGACAATGGAGGAATCTTTACGTAAGAATCAGCCCAGTCGGCAGGGCTCAGTTGTTGCACATCATCTATCAATCAGGAGGTCAGGGTTCCATTCCTGGTCAGTGCACCTGCCGGGTGCTGGGCCAGATCCCTCTTGTGGGGCTTGCACGAGACCGCCTATGAGTCATTTTCTCTCACCATGGACATTTCTCTGTCCCTATCATTTCCTCTCTGAAATCAATAAAGATATATATATATATTCAAACTTGTTGGGAGGGGAAGGATAATGAAAAGTATGTGAGCGACGCTCCCGCCGCTGGACGTGGGGCCCGCTGGAAGCAGGATGGCTATGCGCACAGATATGTGTGGGAGCTGCAGTTCAAACCAGCGGGTTGCAGGTGGGTTCTGGGGGCAGAGGGAGCTCACAGCTGCCCTTAAAGCTGAAGGTGAGGGTGCGCCAGATGAAACTGAACTCTGTCTGGGCAAGAGATGGGCTCCAGGTACAAAGCAAAGAGCAGCACAGTGACTCCTGGCGGCAAACCCCACAAACCCACAGTCACCTGGGGAGAGGGAACTGGTGCTCATGCGGACAGTGGATGGTTCCTGCCAAATTCCAGAGCAACTGTCCTACTAAGTCCATTGGCTCCTGAGTCCGTGTAGTGCTGTGACCCTCCAGTAGTTAAACGCATTGAAAAGCAAGTAAATGCCAATGAACATTCTCCTGTAAAAAAGAATAAGAGAAAAGAAAACACCTGATTGAGACACTACTGCTCAGTACACACAGGAAGCAGGTGGGACACAAGTATTTAAATAAAGAGGGTTTAATCAACCAATCAAAGCTCTAGCCCAGAAGACCCCTTCTTAATGTCTAGGACAAGCCATGGCCCCAGGGGGACAGCTCTGCCTGAGGAATGAGGGGCCCTCATGGGAAAGTGACCCTGAGGCGTGTTCCCAGGAAGGAGGGGCTGGAGGCTGTGGCTGAGAAAAAGGGAAGTTCATGAAGAAACATGTGAAAGAGAAAAAAAAAAAAAAAGAAAAAAAAACAGATTCCGGGGCCACAGAAGGGGCCTGTTTCCTTCCCTTATTGCCCTGCATTTCCCTCTGTGCTCACTGTCACAGGGACATCGCCCTGAGCTGCACACGGACAGGGTGAGCTTGTCCCTGCTGATCTGAGCTCTGCAGGCCCCAGGGGCCCACGTCTTCCTGAAGTGTCTCCAGGGCCCGGGTGGCACTGTCCATGGTGAGGACCCCAGGGAGCTGCTGATGGACTGGCTGAGGAGGAAGGAGGCTCCGTAGGGGAGGCTCTGGCAGGGAAGGATGTGCCTGAGGCACCTCACCTGGAAGGGGCGGCTAAGAAGGCTCCGGGTCTATATCCTGCTTCACCATGAAAATGACAGCCAGGCTGCTAGAGAGGCTGTGCCCTCACCTATAGGCTGCTGACATAACAACCTCGTGACAGGCAAAGCCTGCCTCCCAGTGACGACTTACCCGTGTATCTGTCTGTCCATCCTGTGGGCCCGGTGGCCTCCTTCATCTGCTCAACTGAGGACTCTGGGAGAAGACTCCATGACCCTCGCCCAATGGGCCCTGCTCTGCCTCGGTGAGATGGGACGGGGAGGGGAGCCCTGGTCTGTCAGACCCAGGATTCAGGAGGCTCATGGTGAGGAGGGAGCTGCTCAGGGCAAATCAATCACAAGGACTCTCTTTCAGGGCTGAGTGTGGGCCTCAGGACCCCAGTGCAGGCAGGTAAGTCTCCCCATGTGTCCTAGGTCACGCTCCTCCCTGGGGACAAAGACTATCCTCCCAGCAGTAGGGGAAGGGGTACAGATCTGTCTGATAGTGGGGGTGCATCTGGGACCGACTGTTGGGACCAGGGGTGGGCATGTCCTGTGACCCACCTCTGATTCCTTCCAGAGCCCCTCCCCAAGCCGACCCTCTGGGCTGAGCCAGGCCCTGTGATCCCCCGGGGGAGCCCCGTGACCATCTGGTGTCAGGGGGCCCCAGGGGCTGAGGAGTACCGTTTTGAGAAAGAGGGAAGCCAACCATCATGGAATCGTCATAAGCCACAGCACTCTGGGGACAAGGCCAATTTCTCCATCACACAAATGACAGACAATGATGCAGGGATATATCACTGTTACTATCTCAGCCTTAATAACTCGTCAGAGCACAGTGACCCATTGGAGCTGGTGGTGACAGGTGAGAGGACACTCAGGGGACCCAGCCTCAGGCTCTGCCCTCAGAAAGGGGGTCTGCTCTCAGGGACTCTCCCTCTCACAGCCCAGCCCTGGGGGACATGAGGGAGGTGTGAGCCCATTTAACATGCTGCTTCCTCCTCTCCTAGGATCCTACAGCAAACCCAGTCTCTTAGCCCTGCCCAGCCAGTTCGTGCCCTCAGGAGGGAAGGTGACCCTCCAGTGTAGATCACAGCAGAGATTTGGCAGGTTCATTCTGACTGAAGGAGATCACAGGCTCTCCCGGGCCCTGGACTCACAGCGACAGCCCACTGGGCATTCCCAGGCCCTGTTCTCTGTGGGCCCCGTGACCCCCAGCCACAGTAGGACGTTCAGATGCTATGGCTGCTACAGGAACAGATCCCAGGTGTGCTCACACCCCAGTGACCCCCTGGAGCTGCTGGTCTCAGGTGAGTCCCATTATTGTCTCATCCATGGATTGAGGCAGCAGACACATTATTGGCATCTTGCTGTGAGGGGAGCCAGGTAAGGGAGTGGAGTGAGGGGAGCACAGGGGCTCCTGGGTTAGGGACACAGAGAGACAGTGAGACCTGGAGGCCAGGCCAGGAGAAGGGGTTTATGGGAGGAGCAGCCCCTGTCATTCATGTCTGCTCTGCGCAGGTCAGTCTGGGAAGCCCTCCCTCCTGACCAAGCCGGGCCCCATCGTGGCCTCTGAACAGAGCCTGGCCCTCCAGTGTCGCTCTGATGTCGGCTATGACAGTTTCGCTCTGCATAAGGAGGGGGAATGGGACCTGCTTCAGAGTCTTGTCCTGCAGCCCCAGGCTGGACTCTCTCAGGCCCACTTCCCCCTGGGCACTGTGAGCAGCTCCCACGGGGGCCGGTACAGATGCTACGGTGGATACAACCTCTCCTCTGAGTGGTCGGCCCCCAGCGACCCCCTGGACATCCTGGTGGCAGGTGACGAGCCAGTGGGCCCAGTCATCGACCGAGAATCTGCACAGGCCCTGCTGGGAGGCTCAAGTGGTCAGGCCAGAATGAAAATGTAGAGCCCCAGGGCGGGAAGAAGCAGAGAAAGGGGAGTGTTACGGGTGAGGGGGAGACTCACGGAAACAGAGACAGAGAGGAGTGTCTTCAGAGAGAGGCCTGGTGACTCTCAGGCCACAACAAGGTGGACAGGAAGCCTCACCCTCCCTCACTTTCTCCCTCTCTCTCTCTAGGACACCTGTCTGACAGACCCTCCCTCTCGGTGAAGCCAGGCCCCAGGGTGACCTCAGGAGAGAACGTGACCCTGCTGTGTCAGTCACAGAGCCAGAGGGACACATTCCTTCTGTCCAAGGAGGGGGCTGCCAATCCGCCGCTGCTTCTGAAATCAGAGCAAGGAGTTTGGCCATACCACGCAAAGTTCTCCCTGAGTCCTGTGACCTCAACCCACATGGGCACCTACAGGTGTTACAGCTCAAACAGCACCTCCCCCTACCTGCTGTCACTCCCCAGTGAACCCCTGGAGCTCCTGGTCTCAGGTGAGAGCCCCTGACCCTGTCTGCTGAGCTGTCAGCTCAGGGTACGGTCCCCAGAACAATCATGGGCTGAGGGAGGGAAGGGCTCAAGGATGGTCACCCAGAGGAGATCAGACCCTCAGGAACTCCCCTTCCCCATCTCCACCCCAATCCCTCACCAGGTCCAGAAGGTGCCTGGTGGGCAGTGGGAGTGACTCAGTGAGGACTCAGGGAGTGGGGGACTCCAGGGTCAGCCTCAAACTCTCCCCTCCTCCTGGCCTTCTCAGGACCAAGGGACTCAGGACCTCACCCAGTGAGTGCTCTTTCCTCAGAGGGACACAGCACCCTGGGCAGGTCTCAGTCTCTGAGGACCTAACGCCGCCCATGCACTATGGGCAGGCTGTCCTAAGGCTGCTAGGAGCTGGGACAGATTTCAGGGAACGCCAGGCCCCCCGGGCTCTGAGGATCGGTCTCCCCACACAGGGAGTCAGGCCCACATAGAGGGAACTGGGGAGCTCTGTGAGGAGGTGGCAGGTGACTCTATGGAGGCAGGGGCTTAGCCATAATCGGGTACAGGCACCTCTGAAATCTCTCTGTTCCCTGTCTGGGCCTCAGTATCTGCAAATATAAAAGGAGAGAATCTTTGCCCAGAGCTTACATTTCCTATCAGTTCTGGCCCTGACCTCCTGGGAGAGGGCCTCAGAGAGAAGCCCCCAGGACGTGATGTTACGGGGCCTGTCCCCTCTGTCTCAGTCACGGTGACGCTGTACCGGGAGGGGCAGGCAGGACAAGGGTCCGGGCCCCCAGTGGTCCCCTCAGCTCAGGCTCAGCTAAAAGGAGGGAACAGGGTGGATCAGCCCTGGCTCAGCCCCTGGCTCTGCTGCTCCTGCTGTGGGGCTGGGGGTCGCTTCCCTCCTCTGAGTGTCAGGTTCCTGTCTGCTCATCCCTAGTCCCATCCTGCTCACAGGCTGCTGGGAGGTGAGGTGACATAAGGGCCTCACAGAGCTCAGGAAGGCAGAGCCCCCAGCCCAGCCCAACCTTCCCAAGGAGCATCAGGGCATGCAGGGTGTGGATGGATTCTGGAAAGACACAGAGTCCAGCCCACACCCTGCCCTTCCCTGTCCCTGCTGTGCTAGGGGCACATAATGAGGAAATACCCTCTCCTTCAGATGAGGCGTGGACATGAAGCTGGTGTCTCCCTGGGGGTCAGTTTGAGGACAGCACAGGGAACCCACAGTCCTGGTTCCAGTCCTAGCTCTGCCCCGTCCAGGCTGGGTGACCTGGGGCACGTGGTTAACCTCTCTGAACCTCAGTGAGGTGGGTGTTGAGGTCAGCAATCCCTGATGCATGGCCGGTATGAGGTGAGAGGAGATGAGTGACAGACCCCAGCATGGGCTCACACACAGTAGGTGCTCATTCAATGACATCATTATCTCATTCGTGACATCATGAGGAGGAAGAAGGGCTCCCAGGACCTTTCATGTCTGATTCCTTTCCAGGAGACGTCCCCAAACCCTCCATCTGGGCTGACCCAGGCCCCATTATCACCAACGGGAGCTCGGTGACCATCTGGTGTCAGGGGTCTCTGCAGGCTAGTGCCTACGTTCTGTATAAAGAGGGGGGCTCTGAGCTCTTGGACACGAAGATCCCACAGGACTCCAGCAACAAGGCCGGCTTCCTCATTGGAGCCACAAACCCATCACATGCAGGGCAGTACCAGTGTGTATATTACACCGCTGAGGACATACTGTCACATTGGAGTGACCCCCTGCTCCTGGTGGTGACAGGTAAGGGAGACACTGGGTGCCCTCCCCATTGTGGGCTCCAGGTCACAGGCAGAGGGAGTAAAGTGTGTCCTCGGGGGGATCCCCCCCTCACAGAACACACCTGGGGCCTGAGGGTGACGGTCCCTTTAACACAGACCCTTTCTCTTCTCCCAGGAGTGGGTGATGCACCCTCCCTCTCAGCCCAGCCAGGCCCTGTGGTGGCCTCAGGAGGGAACGTGTCCCTCTCCTGCAGCTCTAACCTCACATCGGGCCCTTTCCATCTGCTGAAGGAGGGAGGGGTTGACTTGCCCCAAAACATGAAATCTGAACAGATGAAGCATGCTGGGAGGTGGCAGCCCATCTTCCCTGTGGGCCCCGTGAACACCTCCCATGGGGGCACCTACAGATGCTATGCTTCTCAAAAGTCCAACCCCAACGTGTGGTCACGGCCCAGTGCCCCTCTGCACATCGAGGTCACAGGTGAGGACAGACCCGGGTGCATCCCCATCTGTTCCCTGGGCCCAAAGACCTGATCTAAGCTGGGAGCTCAGCTGGGCTCATGGGGTCAGTGACACTGGCCTCTTGGGGACAGACCCACAGGCGGGAGGCTCAGGGAGGGACATGGGAGACCTCTCACTGCAGCCCAGTGGGCGATGTGGGGTGCCCCCTGGTGCCACTGTCCCCTCCTCCCAGGTGTGTACAAGGAGCCTGCACTCACGGCCCAGCCAGGCACGCTGGTGCTGCCTGGACACAGCCTGACCCTCCAGTGCCACGCAGAGGCCGGCTTTGACAGGTTCGCACTGACCAAGGACGAGGGCCTCACACACCCCCAGCGCCTCGATGGGCAGCTCAGCCCCGACTTCCCCCTGGGCCACGTCAACCGCAACCACGGGGGCCGGTACAGGTGCTACAGTGGACACCGCCTCTCCTCTGTGTGGTCGGCCCCCAGCGCCCCCCTGGACATCCTGGTGGCAGGTGAGGAGTCAGCCCTGCCCCTGTGCTGAGGGTCTGCTCAGGGCTCTGGGTCAAGGGTCACCTTGGGGTGATGGGATACAGGAGAGGGGCCTGGGGCAGAGGCTGAGCTGGGAGAGGCTTAGGGGCGGGAGAGAGAATGAGGGTGAGCTCATGAAAATAAAGGACACCCCCAAGAATGACTGACAGGAGTTGGGAGAGGTCACAGACACAGTCTCTAGCGAAAGACAAGGTCCCTCAGCTCAGGGTCAAGGGTGTGAGGGAGGGGTGGCTCTCTGTACATCAAAACCTTCCTCTCCCCAGGAATGTACAGGAAACCCTCCCTCTCAGCCCAGCCAGGACTCTCAGTGCTCAGGGGAGCAACCGTGACCCTGCAGTGTGGGGCTGAGAGCTGGTTTGACACCTTCCACCTGCACAGGGAGGGGTCACTGGACCCTCCCCAGCGCCTTCGTCCGCAGAACATGTCTGTACCCTCTCAGGCCACCTTCACCCTCAGTTCTGTGACCTCAGGCCACCAGGGGACCTACAGGTGCTATGGCTCCAACAGCTCCACCCCCTACCTGCTGTCACAGCCCAGCGACCCCCTGGAGCTGGAGGTCTCAGGTGAGGAGCCCCAGCCCCACCCCTGTGTCCTCAGGTCAGTCAGGGCCTGTCCCCAGGGGACCTTGGGCTGCAATGGGCTGAGGGAGTACCAGGTGGAGGGCCACCCAGAGGGGACTCTCACCTCCTAGAGGGATGAAAAGAGCCAGAGCCACTCCCATCCCTGCCTCCTCCTCATCCTCCTCCCTGAGGCCCAGACATGCCCCGTTGGCAGAGGGAGGCTGGCGAGGATCGGGCTGACCTGAAGGAAAGGCCCGGGCGCCCATCCCGACCCTCGTCCCCAGTCCTGTGGCCTCAGCCAGAGACCAAGACACGAGTGTGACCTGCAGAGACCCGATCCCCACAGAGAGCAGGACCCCTGCTGGGCTAGGTCTGTCTCCCAGAGGGGTTGGGGGACAAAGATGGTGGGAGACCTCCAGGGAGGAGCAGCCCCCACGACCTCCTCCCTTCCTGCTTTAGCAGCCTCTGAGGATGAGTCCCCGATGGGAAGTCAGGCCTCAGAGGACTAAGTGAGGGTGTGGGAGGAGGTGGTGGGTGGGAGGAGCTCAGTGTTGGTCTTGGCTCAGCCACTTCCTGGGTAATGGCCTGAGGAGATTTCCTCCTTCTCACTGGGACCAAGTTCTCCGAAGGCTGAATACTTAGTGTGGTCGTGTCTGTGTGTGTATGTATATGTGTGTGTGGTGTGTGTGTGTGTGTGTGTGTGTGTGTGTGTGTCTGTGTATCTGTGTGTGGTGTGTGTATGTGTGTGTGTGTGTGTGTGTGTGTGTGTGTTGCAGACTCAGGTGGTGTCTGAGCCTCCTCCACAGCCTTCAAGGATTCCAAGGAGCAGCCGTGGAGTCAGGAGGAGAAGCCTCAGCCTGGGTCCTAGTCCCGGCTCGGCCCCCGCCCAACTGTGGGACCTTGGACATGTCTGTTCCTCCGAGTCCTGGTCCATGGGCTGTGGGTCAGGCCCCACCTCCCCCAAAGGGAAGGCCCTCAGCACGCAGCCCTGCCCAGTTAGAGCTCAGGAAGGACCAGCCCTCCCTCCAGCCCTCCCCAAAGGTGTCCCATGTGCACAGGCCCCCCTGTGGGTGGCGGGGTGTGGGGGCAATCAGGCTGCAGAGTGGGACAGGGATCTGGGCTGATATGGAGAGGGTGGGTCTACCTGCAGGTACAAGGACAGCATGAATAATACTGATAACAATAACAATAACAACAATGGTAATAATACCCTAACCAGTTTTGCTCCTCCTATTAGAACATCAGCCCTCAGACTAAAGCATGTCAGGCTTGGACCCTGGTCAAGGGCACAAACTTTAGTTGAAGATTTGATCTCCCACCCTGGTCAGGGCACATGTGGGAGGCAACCAGTCAATTTGTCTGTCTTACATCAATGTTTCTCTCTCTCTTTCTCTCTCTCTTTCCCCCCCCCCCTGCCTGACTTCTACTGTCTCTCTAAAGATCAATGGAAAAAAATATCCTTGGGTTAGGATTAAATCAATAATAATAGTAACAACAACACACAGGGATCCCCCTGTCCCGGGTTCCAGTCCCAGGCTGCCCCGCCTAGGCTGGGTGACATGAGGCATGTGATTAACCTTTCTGAGCCTCAGTGAAGTAGGTGGTGGGGTCCGCAATCCCTGTCACCTGACTGTTGTGAGGTTAGAAGAGATGAATGACAGACCCAGCATGTGCCTCTCACACAGTAGGTGCTCATTTATTACCTCATTGGCTCATTCATGACATCACTTGTGTTCAAGATCACAAATGGAACCTGATCGTCCTGATCGGGGTCTCAGTGGCCCTGGTCCTGCTGCTCTCCCTCCTTCTCTTCCTCTTCCTGCGATTCCGGCGTCAGAGCAGAGGCAGGACATCTGGTGAGTAGGGATGACCTGGGTCACAGGAGGGGGCCTCAGAGCACCTGCCACAGGAAAGCCAAACAGCTGGGGAAGGTCAGCTGAGTGGATTTCTCTCAAACCTCAAATCAGAAAATGTGGAGCCCTAGCTGGTTTGGCTCAGATAGAGTGTCAGCCTTCCCCAAGGACCCCAGGCTTTCCCTAACCTCCCCCCTCCCACACACACACACACTCCTAACTCTCCTGGCTCCACCCCCAGCTGCAGCCCCGCTGTTGACACCCAGCAGGAGCCCCTCTGTGAGAGGAAGAGACAGCTGCCCTGGGGGATGGACACTGGGATTTCAGGAGGGGATGGGGAGGGTTAGGCTGGGAGAATGGGGATCAGGGTGAGAAGGACTGAGACCCACGCTGTGTGACCTGGTGCCTCACCTCACCCTGGGTTAATGGCCCATCTGGGAGCAGGCGAGGTCTGCAGCCCTGAGGTCTCGGGGACCTGCCAGGAGACACCCCCTGTTCTTCCCCAGCAGATGCCTCTGTGAAGGACCCGCAGCCTGGGAAGAGCATGGAGCTGGACCCTCAGGTGAGACCCCTGCTCCTGCCCAGGCCACCAAGGACCTTCTGTTGCCCAGTTTAATCCAATGGGCCTTCCTTGTCCCACCTCACCTGGTTCTTAGCAGCATCCCCTCTGGGCCCCCAGGTCATCCTGCTGTGACTCACTCCTCCTGGGTTCCTTGTGACCCCATAGCCCCTCCTACGGGGCCCCTTTTGCTGGCCCCTCGTCCTCTGTCTTACGTTGTGCAGCCCCAGGTCTCAGGAGGAGGCAGGAGTGAGTGACTCACCCACAGGTCCCCAGGACCCCTTCATTCATTCACCCAGCAGATGTGAGGGGCTCCCTGTTTACCGGCTCCATTTAGGGGCCACGGTGCCGCCCTGAGCCACAGTGTCCACACGCCTCAAGCTCACCTGTGGACGAGGGAGACAATATGCAAACAAGCAGACAGTGTCCCAGAGAGCACAGTGCTGTGAAGGAACATAAAGCAAGAGGAGGGGATAGAGTGCATGGTGCCGGACAGGGAAAGAGCGGGTGCAGAGGTCCTGGGGCAGGGCCTGCTTCTTCAGGAGGAGGGACCATGAGGTTGGAGCCCAGTGAGCAAGAGAGAGCGCGTTAGGATGAGAGTCAGAACCAGAGGCCCCAGGTCTTAGGAAGGCCCTGCAGGTTCCACCAGCAGAAGGACCTGATCTATTTGAAGTGTAAGTCATCTCCCTGGCAACTTGAGGATGACTGACAGGAGGCACTGTCTCCAGCAGAACGGGCAGGATGAAGACCCCCAGGGAGTGACGTATGCCCAGGTGAACCGCTCAAGACCAAGACCCACGCAGGGAACGGCTGCCTCTTCTTCCTCCCTGTCAAAGGAAGTGCTGGACACAAAGGGCAGACAAGCAAAAGAGGACAGACAGATGGACAGTCTGGTGAGTCCCATTCTTTGCAGTCCTCCAGGTTTCCAAAACCCCAACCAAGTGTCATTTCTCTCTCTCTCTCTCTCTCTCTCTCTCTCTCTCTCTATCTATCTATCTATCTTTCTCTCTCCCCCTGCTGCAGGCTGCATCTGACAACTCCCAGGATGTGACCTACGCCCAGCTGAACCTCTTGACCCTTAGACGGCAGACAACTGCACCCTCATCCTCCCCATCAGAGGAGCCCCCAGGAGAACCCAGCTTGTACGCTGCTCTAGCCTTCCACTAGCTCAGGAAAGACTCAGACCCCATACTCCAGGGGGTGGGGCCTGTGGGACCCCAGAAGCCATGGGTACTTCCTCCAGGGATACTCGGCTAGTGACCCCAGCCAGCTTGGAGTCCAGATGTGCTCCCCCGGCAGCTCCTGGCACCCTCTGGGAGTCATCTGGTTCTATAAGCAATATGCCTGCATTTTGGAATCAAAGCAAGACTTCTCAATAATCAATGTGTGAATTTAGCACAAAACGAAAGTGAGAGAATGCTTTAAGTGAATGACAATGAAAATATCATACATCAAACCTATGAAATGGAACAGAGAAACAACTTACGTGTCCTTGAACTTATAATGAGGTAAAGACGTGGTAACTATACAAACAGAATATTTCTCAGTCATAAAACATGAAATACTGCCATTTGCCACGACATGGATGGATCTGGAGAGCATCCCACTAAGTGAGGAAAGTCACACAGAAAACGACAAGAACCGCATGATTTCACTCATGTGGGTGATGTATGAAACTTGGAACTGTCATGTATGTTAAATACATTGAAGCTGTAAGGAAAGACTTTCCTGAAGCCCTAGCTGGTGTGTCTCAGTGGAAAGAGCATTAGACTGTGGACTGAAGGGTCTCAGGTTTGATTCCAGTCAAGGGCACAGGTCTGGATTTCGGGCACGATCTCCAGAGGTGATTCTCATCATTGATGTTTGTATCTCTCTCTCTCCCTCTCTCTTCCTCTCTGAAATCAATAAAAAGTATATCTTTTTTAATCTTTCCTGCAAAGTGACTAGAGTTCATAAAGTTTCACTGCTAAATGCTCCTTAACTTTATGTATGTATGAAATACACACATATATACACATGCATGTATGAAATACATACACATATATACTTGGACATACACACGGGCACACACGGACATATACACAAACATATACAGACATATACATGGGTGCACATGGACATAACACCAATATACACACAAACACACACACAATATCTAAAATAGTATAAAGATCTATTATTCTAATTTGAAAAGAATGATTCCAATGTCACAAAATACATCATTAACATCTAAAAGCCAATTGCACTTCAGACTTCCCGTTTTAGACCAAGGGGAAGCAGAACCATGTCTTCCTCACCCCCCGACAGCACAGCAAAAACCCCTGGTCATTGCACATACGACAAACAGAAACCCATGCCTGGCTTAGAGCCAGAGCTGTAGGGTGAGGCCTCCTGACCACAGCAGCCTGGAGACCAGATGTGGACCCGGCTGCTCCTGGCACCCTCTGGGAGTCACTGGTTCTATAACCATACGCCTACATTTTTAAATCAAAGCAAGACTTCTCAATAATCAATGTGTGAACTTAGAACAAAACAGAGGCAAGAGGACGCTTTAAGTGAGTGTTAGGCAGCAGCTGCCAGGACAGTCCTACCGCAGCTCTCCTCCCTCCCCCTCCCCGCCTCTGGCCTCACTGACCCACCTGCAGGCCCCCAGGAGCCTAGAAAGCCCTACAAGGCTGAGGCTGACCAGGTGTGCGCCATGCTGCTGTGCTCCTCTTCCTGCAGTCCTTCCATGCGGCCTCCTGACAACTCCCAAGTGAACTGCAGATGCAGATTTCCAGGTGGAGGCGGAGTATGTGGAAGCACCTCTTCCCAGGAACAACCTGGAATCACAACTAAATGAAGGAGCCATCACCCTGAATGACCACCTGGAGACTGGCCGAGGAGGAGTCACAGAGCCCAGGATCCATAGCAGGAGGGGCAGGCAGGAGAAAAGGGCCGCCCCAGCTCACAGGCAGTGGCTGACTTTGGCCTGCACCA
This sequence comes from Pipistrellus nathusii, assembly GCA_963693515.1. Classification (NCBI taxonomy): domain Eukaryota; kingdom Metazoa; phylum Chordata; class Mammalia; order Chiroptera; family Vespertilionidae; genus Pipistrellus; species Pipistrellus nathusii. The sequence continues at coordinate 47,431,906 of OY882872.1, read as the reverse complement.
GAGTGCCTCCCAAGAGGCCCAGAACCAACCCATCATGGCCAACCTCAGAGGACATCAGAGCAGGACCCAACTAGCCTCACAAGCAGCACATCCAAAGGGAGATCTCCAGACAGCAGACCCTGCTGAGGCGAAAGTCACTTCGTGTGGTCAGCGTCTGCCCAGCAGCTTGCAGGCCATGTTTAGGGCTGAGCCTCCCAGTCAGCCTGCCTGAGGATGGGTCCCCCGCACAAACACAGTAGCCATCAAGACTCAATTACATGGGGTCCCATGCGGACAGCCCTTCATCAAGGAAAGGGGGCCGCCCACACACCCTTCTCACAATGAAGGTTCCTGGGAAACCTGGTGCTGAACCATTATGGGTTGGGGTTTCGCACTTAGCAGAGCAGGTCCCTCACTGCAATCTACTGAAAGTCAGCCCTGGACACAGGGTTTGTCTTGTTCTGTCCCTCTCCTTCCCCAGGGCAGCGAGTGGAAGGTTGAAGTAGGGACAGGGGAGGGCGGGAAACCACGCACACACGGAGCTGAAGGCGGGGTCCCCTTCCTTTCCTTCCTTTCCCTCCTGGCACAGGGACCATCGCCTCTTCTTGTGTCCCCGCCAGGGCCTTCTGACTCCGGACTGGGACAGGGAAGTGGGTATGGGTGGCGGTGAACATGGCCCCTTTCCCAGGGGGACTGAGGTCCGGCTCCCTCCTCCCCATATTTTCCTCCTCCTCCGAGGAACCCTGTCAACCAACACTCCCAAAACTGCTGCTGCAAATCGGCTGCGGGGATGAATCTTTGCGCGCCTCCAGTCGACCAGATGGCCGGGCCGCGACAGTCTTGAGCAGCAGTGGAGACTGAGAGATGGGGTCAACCAGATGGCCGGCCTGGATTTAGTCTCAAGCAGCAGTGGGGACCATCAGAGATTGGGTCAACCAGATGGCCAGCCCGAACTTTCTCTCTGGGAATGAGTTGACTAGTTGTCTGTGCAGATGAGAGATTGAAGATGAGGGACTGGTGATGGGGGGGGGGGGGGGGTGTATCGGAAGGTGGGGAAGGGGCATGATGGGAGCCAGGAGTGGAGCCAGGGGCGGAGGTGAAGCCAGGGACGGGGGCGGGAAGAGGTCGGGCTAGACTAAGAGCAAATAAATGTTGACAGAATATATATATTTACAGACTCAATTACAAGAGGAGGGCCCACATAATCCACGCAAGGGACATCCCTAGAGCACCCAGCTTAGGTGATCAAAGAGACTATGCCACTTGGTCCCACAGGACACCTACCACATTAGGCCACCCCACCAAGCTAGGAGTCATGGCAGACTAGCTCATACACAGAAACACAAAGAGGCAACCAAAATAGGAAGACAGAGAAACAGGCCCCAAATGAAGAAAAAAAAAAAAAAGTAGAAATCTAAAAAAAATAAAATTAAAAATAAACAAACAGTTAAATCAATAGAACCAAACAGTTTATCAGATATAGAGTTCAAAGTAATGGTTGTAAAGATGTTCCAGGAACTTAGGAAAAGTTATAATAGCACACACAAAATTTTTTTTTGAAGTCAGAAATGAAGAATACAATCCATGACATCATGAATATGCTGGCCGGGGCTGGGTGGTTCATTCAACTAGAGCGTTGCCACATATACCAAAGGCTATGGGTTCAATTTCTACTTGGGGAACATACCTAATTGTGGGTTTGGTCCCTGGTTAGGGTGCATACAGGTGGCAAACAGTCAATGTCTCTCTCTCTCCCTCTCTCATTCCCTTCCTCTCCCAAAACTCACTTTTAGCCTTGGCAAGTGTTTCTCAGTGAGTAGAACATAGGCCCCTGCACCACAGAGTCTCAGGTTCAACACATACCTGGGTTTCAGGTTTGATCCCCAGTCAGGGCATGAGAGGGAGGAAATCAGTTGATGTGCCTTTCTCGTACTGTTTCTCTCTTCCACAAGCCCCTCCCCAACCCCCACCTCCATTCCACTCTCTCTGAAAAGCAATGGAAAACATATCCTCTGGGCAGGATTAACAAAAATAAAATAAATAAACTTTTAAAAAGCATATCCTCAGTTGAGGATTTTGAAAAAGAATACACTGAAAGGAATAAACCATAGGTTAAATAAAAGATCAAATGAGTGACACGGTAGGAAAAAACAATCAGAACAAGCAAACGATGAAAAGAATGAGGATAGCTGAAAGGGACCTTTGGGACAACATGAAGTAGAACAACGTCAGCATCATTGGGGTTCCAGAAGGAGAATAGAGAGAGCAAGGGATTGAGAACTTATTTGAAGAAATAATGACCAAAAATGTCCCTATACTAGTGACGAAAAAAGACACAGAAGTCCCAAACAAGAAAAACCCAAAGATGCCCACACCAAGACACATCATAATTAAAAAGGCAAAGGTTAAAGACAAAGAGAGAAACTTTTAAAAGACATTCTTATTGATTTCAGAGATGAAGAAAGAGGGTGAGGGAAACATCCATGATGAGAGAATCATTGATCAGCTGCCTCCTGCATGCTCCACACTGGAGATCAAGCTCACACCAGGAATGGAACCATGACCTCCTGATTTATAGGTCAACTCAACCACTGAACCACACCGACTGGGCTTTAAATATTTATAGCTGAGTACCTTGACTGTGTAAATGTATGTCTCAACAAATTAGTGAAATGGTCACTATCTAATTGTTCAAATCTGTTTTTTCTTCATTGACATCATTGTCCTTTGCTGGGAGATCAATAACATAAATTGTGGCAGGTCCCCGAATCTGTCTGTGTCCATGTTGAAATCTGGGTTGCCTTTCATGTGAATGCATACCCAGTGCTGGAGACAGATTTCCCAGTGTATGAGGGAGGAGCTCTGCTCAGGGGAGGAGGGGCCCAGAAGAGACAGCAATAACTTAGAGGTTTCAAACGAGAGCCATGAAGAAACAGCTGGTGCTGACCTACAGAAACAGGAAGTCAGAGAAGGGAAGTGTGTGTGTGGAAAGTCCACAGTCTCAGTGGGGGCCCCGCTTTCCTCTGAGAAATGGAAATCAGTCTTCTCAGCACCTCACAGGCCTCCCTCTCCCCTGGGGTGGGGTCCTCCCTGACACTTCCAGGCACCAAGAAGAGTGGAGCAGCCTTCACTTCCTCATTGGAGCACTTCACATAGACCATCAACTCACTGCATGGACCCCATTGAGCCCTTCTGAGGAGTGTCCCCCCACCCACCCGCCACAGACTCAAGATGTCTCATCTGTGTCATCCAATCAGCCTTCTTCCTGGTCCTCCAACCCAGGCACCACCCCTTCTCCACTCCTCTCCTCTACCCACCTCCTGAGGACCCTTCCTATAGCCCCTGCTGCACCCCTCCACCAGTTTTCACCTTCAAAAGAGATCCAAGTTGCACCTCTGATATTCAAGGCTGTGAATGGTCAGGTTGGGCTAAACTCACCAGCCCCAGCAAACACGACTCTCCCTCCACCAGCCAACTCACCCAGTAACCCACACTCCCCTCCACACCAAACCACACTTAGAAACGGAGTTGTTTAGAAATTCTGTGCAGTCAGGGGAACGTTGGAGTTTTATTATCAACTAGAGGCCCAGTGCATGAAATTCATGCACAGGGGGGAGGGGTGATCCTCAGCCCAGCCTGCACCCTCTCCAATCTGGGACCCCTTGAGGTATGTCTGACTGCCCATTTAGGCCTGGTCCTGGTAAGATCACCCTCTCACAATCCACAACTGCTGGCTCCCAACTGCTCATCTATCTGCCTTCCTGATTGACAGTAACTCCTTCTGCCTGCCAGCCTGATCACCCCCTAACCACTCCCCTGCCAGCCTGATTAATGCCTAACTGCTCCCCTGCCAGCCTGTTTGCTCCTAACTGCCCTCCTAGGGCTGATTACCCCTAACTGCCCTCAACTGCAGGCCTGGGTCCCCCCCCCCAAATGCCCTTCCCTGCAGGCCTGGTCTCCCCCAACTGCCCTCCCTTGCAGGCCTGGTCCCTTCCAACTGCCCTCCCCTGGTCACCCCCTATCCACTCCCCTGCCAGCCTGATTAATGCCTAACTGCTCCCCTGCCAGCCTGTTTGCTCCTAACTGCCCTCCTAGGACTGGTCACCCCTAACTGCCCTCAACTGCAGGCCTGGGTCCCCCCCAAATGCCCTTCCCTGCAGGCCTGGTCTCCCCCAACTGCCCTCCTTTGCAGGCCTGGTTCCTTCCAACTGCCCTCCCCTGCTGGCCATCTTGTGATGGCCATCTTGCGTCCACATGGGGGTAACCATCTTGTTTCCACATGGGGGCAGCCACCTTGTGTGTTGGAGTGACAGTCAACTTACATATTACTTTTTTATTATATAGGATAGAGCCCTGGTGCACAGGTAGTGGCCATCGTGTTTGCCCTGAAGGGGGTCCCAGATCATGGTGGGGTTCCCTTGGGGCATAAGGTGGCCTGGGTGAGGATCCTATAGTGATTTTCAGGACAGCCACACCCCCCAGTGACCCAAGTGGAGGCCCTGGTATCTGGTATTTATTTATATTCTATAATTAAAGCTTGGTAGCCTGAGTAGAGGCCAGGGAGGGCGGGAAACCTGGCTTCCTCCATTGCTCTCTGTGGCCGCAGCCATCTTGGTTGGGGTTAATTTGCATGCTCACTCCTGATTGGCTTTGTGGGCATAGCTGGTGGGTGTAGTGGAGGTACAGTCAATTTGCATGTTCCTCTTTTATTAGTGTAGATGGTGTTAAGCAAAAGAGCCAGTCTGAATGACATTTTCACATAATGGTTGCCTTTTTAACTCAGAAATTGTTTCATACAATCTGTTGATTCAAATTTATCCCATTGACTTGGAGCTAAAAATCCCAAATATTTACGTGGTTCGCTAGACCTATGTAACTTGCTTGAGCCTTTGCCAGACCGCTCTTACTTCTGACCACAGCTCAAGATCTTTCTGGTCCAAGACAACCCCTGACCCAGCCCACCACCTCTGGGCTTCTCCCTGCTCATGCCTTTCAGTTCATGCCTGAGAAGGACCCCCTCAGCCAGGATCCGGGTTGCATGGCATCTACCTGTCATTGAATCTCATTATCGTATTTCCTTTATTCTCTCAACGGGTACATGAGACGGTAACTGAACTATTTGCTGTCTGAATATAACATCTGCTTCATTCCTCTTACCCCATGAGTCCAGGGAAAGGATCTCTCATCTTCAGATACTCTAGTGCCTGGCCAGTGACAGCCCAGGGTTACTGCTCAGTAATACTGCCTGATAGTGGGAAAAGCCTGGCCAGTGGGAAAGGGGAAGAGAATTGCACTGATAGAGGCTCAGGAAAGGGAACTGTCCTACACAAGCTCACAGAGGGTCTAGAAAAGGCAGAGCCAGAATTGGGCCAGAAACTGGGTGGGGTCCTCTCCTGCCCTAATCCTCCACCCTCCCTCCTCACCTGGGAAGGCTGTCTCCCTCTGGATTTGGGTTTGGCACGAGTTGGAGGCAGAGCCTGTGGGGTCTGGTGAGACTCGGGTCAGTCTCAGAGTTCCCACAGCTTGCTGTCCCCTAAGACTCACCCTGCGGGGGGCGGGGGAGGGGGCTACTTCCCTTCCTGTGAGGCCACTGATGAGGAACCAGTGACGTATCACTTGGGGACTGGACCTTGTCACGCCCATTCTTGCCTTTGTTCCCCAGGCTCTGTGGAGTTTATGTCATCTACACACTGGGACCATGTGAGGAAGGACCCTGACCCAGAGCCTGCTTGCCTGTCTGAAACTCAGTAAGCTCCAGGGAAAGGAGATAGGGGGTTAAAAGCTTGGTAGCCATCACTGGGCTGACAGAATGGTTAAAAGACAGAAGAAAACATACATGTGTGGAGTCTCAGGAAAGAGAAGGGAACTCCCAAGTTCACACAGACTCTGTGAGAGGCAGGAACTGGTGATTCCTTCTACTCTGCCCTGAGCCCTGCACTTTCGGGTACTGGGACCAGGGTCACCCTCTGGATTGGGGTTGGACAGGAGGTGGAAGCAGAGCTCGGGGGGTTCTGCTGAGACTCACATCTGGTCCTGAAGGTCCTTGGACCTGTTGTGTCCTCAGCCATCCTTCAGGGAGAGCAGAGTGAGGCTGATGAGGAAACAGGAACCTGTCACCTGGAGCCGGGGCCCTGTCACATCCATACATCTGCTTGTCCTGCTCAGCTCTGTGGACTTTATCCGTCACCAGTGCCACTGGGGACCATGGCAGACAGCACCACAGCCTTGACCTCCATTGTCCTCCTGGGCCTTGGTGAGTTGGTGGGGAAGTGGGGAGGGAACCCATGGTCCTGGCCTTGTGAGACCCCAAGACCCAGGAGGCTCAATGGTTACTGGACTCCTCGGGGAGGAGACATACTCAGCCCCAGGTCTGCCCCCACTGCTCAGGGGCCCACACCAGGCCTGGAGCTTCTGTGTGTGCTTGGGGACGGTTCTCACAGGGTTTCTCTTCCAGGACTATGTCAGGGCCCGTGGAACCAGGTACAGGCAGGTGAGTCTATCCCCCACCCCCCTGATCTCCTGCTTCAGGAAATCCCCCCAGGGCAGCTGGGGAGACACAGGGTTTGGAATAAAGGTGACCAATATGGGGGGACCTGAGAGTGACAGCTGGGGAACGTGGGGAGAAGGACGTCCCAGACATTTGAGGTCTGATTCCTTTCCAGGAGACGTCCCCAAACCCTCCATCTGGGCTGACCCAGGCCCCATTGTCACCAACGGGAGCTCTGTGACCATCTGGTGTCAGGGGTCTCTGCAGGCTAGTGCCTACCTTCTGTACAAAGAGAAGGACTCTGAAACCTGGGAAACGAGGATCGCACAGAACTCCAGCAACATGGCCAGTTTCCTCATTGGAGCCACGACCTCATCCCATGCAGGGCTGTACTGGTGTGCATATTACTCCACTGGGAACACACTCTCAGAGCGGAGTGACCCCCTATTCCTGGTGGTGACAGGTAAGGGAGACACCGGATCCCCTCTTCACTATGGGCTCCAGGTCACAGGCAGAGGGAATGAAGTGTGGCCTTAGGGGGACCCCACCCCTCACAGCACACACCTGGGGCCTGAGGGTGACTGTCCCTTTTCTCCTCCCTCAGGAGTGGGTGATGCACCCTCCCTCTCAGCCCAGCCAGGCCCTGTGGTGGCCTCAGGAGAGAACGTGTCCCTCTCCTGTAGCTCTAACCTCACATCGGGCCCTTTCCATCTGCTGAAGGAGGGAGAGACTGACCCAACCCAACACATGGAAGCAGAACCGAAGATAGATGCTGGGAGGTGGCGGGCCATCTTCCCTCTGGGCCCCGTGAAACCCTCCCATGGGGGGACCTACAGGTGCTATCGTTCCAGCTCGTCCCTTAACGTGTGGTCACAGCCCAGCGACCCCCTGAAGCTGAAGGTCTCAGGTGAGGATCCCCAGCCCCGCCCCTGTGTCCTCAGGTCAGTCAGGGCCTGTCCCCAGGGGACCTTGGGCTGCAATGGGCTGAGGAAATACCAAGTGAAGGGCCACCCAGAGGTGACTCTCACCTCCCGGAGGGATGGAAAGAGCCAAAGCCGCTCCCATCCCTGCCGCCTCCTCCTCCTCCTCCCTGAGGCCCAGACATGCCCCCGTGGGCAGAGGGAGGCTGGCGAGGATGGGGCTGACCAGAAGGAAAAGCCAGGGGCGCCCATCCCGACCCTCATCCCCAGTCCTGTGGCCTCAGCCAGAGACCAAGACAAAGAGTGTGACCTGCAGAGACCCGATCCCCACAGAGAGCAGGACCCCTGTTGGGGCGCAGCCCGTTTCCCAGAGGGGTCGGGGAGTGGAGATGCTCAGGGCACCAGGGCTCTGAAGCTGACAGGTGACAGGTGCGTGGTCATGCAGAGGGAGACGCTAGGGGACCACCAGGGGAGAAGCATCCTCTCCTCCCTTCCTGCTTTAGCAGCCTCTGAGGATGGGTCCCCAACGGGAGGTCAGGCCTCAGAGGACTAAGTGAGGGTGTGGGAGGAGGTGGTAGATGGGGGTCTTAGCTCAGTGTTGATCTTGGCTCAGCCACTTCCTGGGTAATGGCCTCAGGAAAGTCCCTCCTCCTCCTCACTGGGACCAAGTTCTCCAAAGGCTGAATACTTAGTGTGCCCGTGTCTGTGCGTACATGTGTGTGGATGTGTGCACGTGTGTCTGCATGTGCACATGTGTGTGGGCGTGGGCACGCGCACGCGTGTGTGTGTGTGTGTGTGTGTGTGTGTGTGTGTGTGTGTTGGAGACTCAGGTAGTGTCTGAGCCTCCTCCATAGCTTTCCAAGGAGCAGCCGTGGAGTCAGGAGAAGCCTCAGCCTGGGTCCAAGTCCCGGCTCTGCTCCCGCCAGCCTGTGGGGCCTTGGACACGTCTGTTCCTCCGAGTCCTGGTCCATGGGCTGTGGGTCAGGCCCCACCTCCCCCAAAGGGAAGGCCCTCAGCACGCAACCCAGCCCGGTTAGAGCTCAGAAGGACCAGCCCTCCCTCCTGTCCTTCCCAGAGACACCCCACATGCACAGGCCCCACTGTAGGGGGTGGGGAGGTCAGGCTGCAGAGTGGGACAGGGATCTGGGGTAGAGAGGGCGGTGGTTGGATTTGGTAACAGGTCTCTGCACTGGTGTTCTACTGGGAAGGACAGAGACAGCGTAAGTAATAACAACAACAGGTAAGGGAACTGACAGTCCTGGGTTCCATCCCAGCCCTGCCCCGTCCAAGGCTGGGTGACCCGGGACAGGTGACTGACCTCTCTGAGCCTCAGTGAAGTGGGTGAGGTCAGCGGTCCCTGGTGGGTGACTGTTGTGAGGGTAAGATCAGTGACAGACCCCAGCAAGTGCCTCTCACATGCAGGAGGCTCTCATTTAATTGCATCAATGACTCATTCATGATGTCACTCATGTTCAAGGTGAATGGTACCTGATTGTCCTAATCGGGGTCTCCGTGGCCCTGGTCCTGCTGCTCTTACTCTTCCTCTTCCTCCGATTCCGGCGTCAGAGCAAAGGCAGGACATCGGGTGAGTAGGGGTGACCTGGGTCACAGAAGGGGTGGGGTGTGTGTGTGTGTGCGCGCACGCGCTTAGGATGCCAGCCAGAGTGAAACCAAATAGATGGGGAAGGTCAATGATAAAACCTCCTGCAGGGACTATGGATGGGCTGTGGAGGCCAGGGATCGGTTGGCAATGCTTCTGGGCTTGGTGGTGAGACAGCTCGAAGCTCCTACTGTGTGACCTTGGCCACGTCCCTGAGCCTCTCTGGGCTTCTCCCGGCTGAGACCTCAGGGACGCTTGGCAGGAGAGGAGATGACCTTGTTCTGTCCCCACCAGATACTGTTGCAGAAGACACACAGCCTGAGCGGGACAGACAGCTGGCCAGCCAGGTGAGCTCCACCTGGTCCTGAGCAGGGCGCCCACACCTTGTCCACACCCTAAGTCCAGGGGGCACGGGGGCAGTCCGAGCCCCACACAAGGGGCTGCACCTGCAGAGGGCGCTTCTAAAACCCACACAAAGGGTCCTAACGCCTCCCTCAGCCCTCGCTGGCTCCATCCTCCCGCCTGGCCCAGGAGCCACACAGGTGCCAACAGGCTCTGTACACGCAGGCTCCCTCAGCCTACCATAGGGCACGGACGGCACTCCGTTGAGGGTAACAGTGGGGTCTGACTGCCCCCCCACCCACCCATGGCGACGGCTCCACATCCAATTCCTGTCTCCCCAGCACCAGACTCACACCTCCAACCTTCCAACCTCACATGCCTCCTCCCCTAGACCCCCAAGGACACGATGACTGACGGAGGGCAAGACTAGAGCCAAGACCACCCCTCAGTGTGTCCGGAAGAGCCCTGGCCACTAAGGCCCCAGGACTGTCCTTTCCTCCCTGGCCTCGGGCTTCCCCACCCTGACCCCCAGTCTTCCTTCTCCCCACCACAGGCTAAAGACCCCCGGGTTGCGGCACCCAACAACACCCAGGAAGTGACTTACGCCCAGCTCAAGCCCTTGACCCTCAGCCAGGAGTCAAGTGCACCCCCTCCTTCCCCATCAGAGGAGTCCCCAGAAGAGCCCAGCATGTATGCTACTCTGGCCAAGCACTAGCCCAGCAAATCCAGGGAGGTCCCTGCAGGGACCCTAAAAGGCATGCATGAAAGCTGCCCCCATGGACACTCAGATAGTGACCCCTGCCAGCCTGGAGACCTGACGTGCCCCCAGCAGCTCCTGGGACCTTCTGGAAGTTGACGGCTTCCGGGAACTGCATCATTACACAGCTGACTACAGATCCCGCCAGAGGGACCCGGCAGACGCCAAGGACACCAGGGAACTGCCATCAAGGCAGTCAATACTATGCAAGTGGCAACCTTGGGCTGAGCGCGGGCCAAGTGCCCAGCCACTGTCACTGTGCCCTTAGCTTACTTGAGCCCAAAAGTCCCCAGATGGGCGCCAACCACAGGACAGGACGCAAGGTGGCTGCACTGCTCAGAGGTTGCTCAACTTTGTGTTTCTGGTTTCCCAAGACTCGGCCACTTCCTCCCCGGCCTGCAGAAGCTTCTCAGCAAGGAAAAGGGAAGCCTGCTCCCTCCTGACCACTTCTTCATACCCCAGACCCTGGGGGGAGGGGCGCTTCTCCCTAGGCCACTAGCCCATCCCCCACTCCACTTAAATCTCAAAACAGAACTGACAATCTGCCGGTCAACAATGGGTAAGCAGCTGTGGAATGACCCTGTAGATACTCTGTTTCCCCAAAAATAAAAAGAGTGTCTTATATTAATTCTTGCTCCCAAAGATGCGCTAGGTCTTATTTTCAGGGGATGTCTTATTTTTCCATGAAGAAGAATACGGTACACATTGATTATTAAATGAAAATAAAGGAAATTTATTACCTGTATACGGTATGGTAGTACGGTCATTGTCAACACAAACCAGACAAACTGTGAATCCTACAGTATCAAGAATTTACTCATTTATTCCATGACAATCATGTCATCATCTTCTGGAACATCATCCTAACAATCCAATTCCTGAATTTCCTGGTGAATTTCTTGTGACTCCATTTCTTTCAGAATCAGTGGACCAAATCTCTCATGTTTAGCCTGGGGGGGGGGGGGGGCTTATTTTCAGGGGGATGCCTTATATTCACTCAGAAGGAAACCTGTAAGTAGGTCTTATTTTCAGAGGGTGTCTTATTTTCAAAGAACCACGGTAGATCTTCAGCAAACCAAGGTGGCTGGATCCAGATCAGCTCTCAGCCCCTACCCCCTCCTCACCCGGACTTCCTACCAGGGACCAGGGTCAAAAGCAAGAAGTGGGAGCTAGAGAGCCGGGGAGGTACCCAGCTTCCGCAGAGGAGGCTGACGCAGCAGCTGGAGAGGCCCAGCCCCTCAGCGCCTGTGTCTGGCAGAGCCGATGGGGTAATCAAGAGTTTTGGCCAGACCTTTGAGCACACACGGAGACAGTGAGAAGCCAGATGCAAAGCAGACTATGGCACTGAAACGGATTAATAAGGAACTTGATGATTTGACCCGTGACCCTCCAGCACAGTGCTCTGCAGGTCCAGTTGGGGATGTTTCATTGGCAAAACACAATTATGGGACCTAACTTCAGCCCATATCAAGGCAGTGTATTCTTTTTGACAATTCATTTCCCTACAGACCCCGTCAAAGCACCTAAGGTTGCATTTAACAAGAATTTATCGCCCAAATATTAACAGTAATGGCAGCATTTGTCTCGATATTCTAAGATCACAGTGGTCTCCTGGATTCACTATTTCTGAAGTTCTTTTATCCATTTGTTCACTGCTATATGATCCAAACCCAAATGACGCCCTAGTGTCAAAGATTGCACGGATCTATAAAAGAGAGATAAGTACAACAGAATATCGCGAGAATGGACTCAGAAGTATGCCATGTGATGCTACCTTAGTCAGAACTGTATTATAGCTGGAATAAACTTCCGTTCCTTTTTTTTCTTCTCCAGCTGCTCCATCAGACCTCATCTTTTTAAATTTTATTTTTTGTTTACCTCGCTCCGTTCATTCACATGCTCATATGAGAAGACAAGTTCTTCCAGCTTTGGACAATAACTGCTTTTAGAAACTGTGTAGTTACAAGAGAACAGTTGCCCAAGATTCAGAATTTTTTAAAAAATGGAGCATGTGGCCAAAACCGGTTTGGCTCAGTGGATAGAGTGTCGGCCTGCAGACTTAAAGGTCCCGGGTTCGATTCCAGTCAAGGGCATGTACCTTGGTTGCGGGAACATCCCCGATGGGGGGTGTGCAAGAAACACCTGATCGATGATTCTCTCACTGATGTTTCTAACTTTCAATCCCTCTCTCTTCCTCTGTAAAAAATCTATATATATATATATTTTTTTAAATGGAGCATGTGTATTATGTGGCCAATGTCTTCACTCTAACTTGGTTGAGTCTAAAACCATTCCTCGCTGCTCTAACATGCTTTAGAAATCATCTGAGGGGGAGGGAAATGGAGGCTGTTGTCACATCAAAGGAAACAGCATTATTCTAGCAGCATCCATTCTTGCTTAAGCCTTCCACTGTTAGAGATCTGAAGTTACATGATATACTTTATGTTCATAACTGATGTGGCTGGAGAATTGGTATTGAATTTATAGCATCAGAACAGAAAATGTGATGTATTTTATGCATGTCAATAAAGGAATGACCTGTTCTTGTCCTAGAGAATGGAAATTATAAGTCAAACACCCTTTGTATTCCAAAATAGGGTCTCAAAACATTTTGTAATTTTCACTTAGTTAGGCTTGGAGCTATTAATCTTTCTTCCAATAGTTTAATATAGCACTGAATAAATTATGCAAGTTGTCAATGGATGAGTGATCAACTATTAGCTCTGCTAGTAATTGACTTTTTTTTCAATGAAGTTGCATAAACAAAAGTGGGAGCTAACCTGTGACCTCCACTTGCTATTTTCTCTGCATGGAAATGACTGTTCATCTGTCAGAACTTCCTATTTTTTTGTATTCTATTCAGAATGCTTATCTTTACACTTAAAAATGGTTTGCACCCTAGCTCATTTGGTAAGCGTTAGCCTGCAGACCAAAGGATCACGGGCTCAATTCTGGTCAAGGGCCTGTTGGGGCTTGTGTAGCAGACAAATTCACCCACTCTAAAAATCAAATGGAAACACTCAGGTGAAAATTAAAAAATTTGCTTGCCAATAGGGTTCACAATCAGGTTGACTCAAAGAACCTTCCCTTAACAGCCTTGGTTTCCTGCCGTGGTGTGAATGTCCATCCACTAGCGCAGACCCACTGTCCCCACCTCCAGGCCAAGGACAGGCATTTACAGACTGTGACAAGTACCTACAGTGGTGGCTTCAGCAGCACATACAAAAGTGGACAGCCAGATCAGCATGGTCCTGAGCAAGAATGTCGTACAGATTCATGAAGCATCCCCAACTTTTTGATGAACAGCAACTAGACTTTAGGGGGTGATGGCTTTATAGTGTATGTATAGATACTGAATTTTTTTACACCAGAAATAAAAGCCCACAAGCATCTGACCAAACCAGATTAACCAGGCCCCTGTGCAGAAAGCAGCACTGAACAGGTGTGAACTAGCTCCAAGTAACCTGGGAAGACCCAGGCCCCACTTTTCCCAGTTACAGACTATGTTCGGAGCAGGGAGGGAAGGAGAGATCACCAGACACCAGTTTCAAAGTGTTTTATTATCAGACTGAAAAACCAGACACCCCGCCAGTCTAGGGGGCAAGGGGACCTAATCCTCTTCCTCGTCATCCCCGGCTCCCGCCCCGCCCTGGCCCTTCTTGGCGTTCTTCCTCTTCACGCGGCCGGGGCGGCCGCCCCCGTACGGGGACCGGAGGGAGAAGTCTATGTGCTTCTGCGAGTCCAGGCGGACGATGAAGGACGGGATGTTCACCACCTGCTTGCGGACCCTGGAGGGGAAATGGCAGGTCAAGGGGAGCAGGACCCCACACTGGACAGGATTCCCCTCTCACTCGTCTCAAGCTGACCGGTTGGGCATTTATAGCTGCGCTCACACAGCTAAGCCTCCGGGTCCTTCTAATCTAATGCACACAGATGCTTTGTGAGATGAGCTTCTCTCATTTCACACAACGGGGAGAATGGGGAGATGCAGAAGTAACCACACAAGGCCACAAAGCCCATGAGGGGAGGTGGCAGAATATCTGACTTTCCAATATTCTGAACTGTGCCAGACTCAGAGCTTTGTTTTCCCGGTTTCCCTGGAAGCAGCACCCGAGACAGTGCTTCAGGAAGTCATTTCCAACAAGAAATGTAGCAGGCTCTTGCCCGTGGGTCGCAGGGCTAGGGAAGGGAATAGGCTGCAAATGCACAAATCAGCATCCTGTCCCCGTCCCACTCAGTGGTGCCCAATTTACAGAAAGGGCAAGCAGTACCCAGATAAAGACCCACTGAAGACAGTGCTGGTGCACCGTCTTCACTGCACCAGCCGCCACCCTGAGCCAGCATCTGCGCCAAATCAGACCCTGGACTGTGGTCCACTGGCCAAGCTAACACCCCCTGTGCAAGAATCCAAGAGGATCATGGTCTGGAAGGACGTCACAAGTGGGCCTCAGAGACAGCTGAGCCCACCCAAGCAAACTGAGGCCCAATGACTTCTGTCAACTGGGGGCACCAGAGCTGTTACCTGTCCAGCTGCCTGCAGCCTGGCAGAGGCCTTCGCAAGGTGTACGGCTCAAGCCGCAGTGACCCTTGCGCTGGGCTATGGGGGGGTGAGGCGGCCCCCAGCTCCCCACAAGCTGTTTGTAGGGGTCACTCTGTACCCTCAAGGTGAGCTCACACCTTTGTCACCTCCGAGGGCTGCACAGGAGACAGGGACAGCAGGCTTAGTGAGAGCAACCTTCAGAAGGCATGGGGTGGCAGGGGGTGAGCGATTCAGGGAGCCTGGCATTGGTGGTACCTGATGTGCCGCTGGCGGATCAGCACGCGGGCGTGGTGGATGGACTTGGCCAAGCCCAGCTTGAAGACCTGGGTCTGCAGGCGCCTCTCCAAGAAATCCTCAATCTTCAGGCCCAGGATGTAATCCAGCTTCATCTTGCCCTCGTCCAGCACCCCGATGCGGACAAGGCGCCGCAGCAGGGCATTGCCTGGGGAGGGGAAGGAAGCATGAGCCACGGTTCCGGCTGACCTCACACTCACACTTGATGGGTGCAAGTCCTCCACCCTGTGCTGACCATGCTGGTGGGACATCCGTGGAAGTACGAGCTAATTCTGACATATGAATCAACATACCAGCCACCACGTGACTGGTGTGACCCTCACACACCCTATGGCTACATCCATTCACCAGGGAGGGCATGTGACTACACACAGCTATGTTCTCATCTGGTATTCCAGAAGGAGAGCCTTCCTCAGAGTTGTCAGGAAGGAAAATGATAAGTCACTAAAAAGACTCAGCAAGACTAAGGGCTGCTGTTATCAAACTGACTCCCAGGACAAAGCATTGGGGGAGGGGGGTAGTAAGCTAATATTCTGGAGTTAAGAAAGCCCTACCACCTTCATAGCACAGGCTTATAGCTAATTAGCATCTTAACACGGAGATGAAAGCCCAAAACTTTTGTCCTTGAAAGGTTTAGCTTCACTTCTCCCTCCCTTTCCTGTTACTAAATTGCTTCATTTACTAGAAAGTGAAGGTGCTGACTTCCCCTTGCAATTTTCATTTCTATCCGGAAAACCACAATCCTTGGACATCCACAGATCACCTATCATCTCTGCCCCTTGGCTGTCATCAAACTACAGCCTCAAGTTTCACTGTGACTAGCTCCGAGTCTGAGTCCTGAGACCAGAACCAGCAGGTTCTGCTCCCTACAACCTCTGGGATTAAGGCTCACCCAATACCAGTGTCACTGGGAAAGGGGATTCTCAACTTTCATGAGATTGTCAACGGGAGGCGTCTCTCACCCTTTATTCTTACAGGTATCAGCAGGTTCTGTGCAGGTTAAATAACACATATGAAGATCTTTTAAAAAAGGCATTTAGCAAACCTTATAAAATACCAATCAGCTATTTTAATATTATTGCCACCTTACAATTAAAATTTAGTGTGATGGTTTCCTTCTTCCACTAACTTCCCATCTCCAAGTAGAAAATTAAGACCTTAAGTCTTGCCCTAACCGGTTTGGCTCAGTGGACTCAAGGGTCCTAGGATCGATTCTGGTCAAGGGCATGTACCTTGGTTGCGGATACATCCCCAGCAGGAGGTTTGCAGGAGGCAGCTGATGGATGTTTCTCTCTCATCAATGTTTCTAACTCTCTATCCCTTTCTCTTCCTCTCTGTTAAAAAAAAAAAAGTCAATAAAATATATATACATATATTTTAAAAAGACCTTAAGTCTAAAAATGTCTTCCCTGTGATATCCACAAGTTCTCTCCTGTTCAGCCTTTGCTAAATGTCACCTGAACGTCCCTGAACGCCTTATTTAAGCAGGCAAATGTCCACAGCCAAGTCCCCTTCCCTGCAATCCCCATCAGAATTTCACTGATTATCCCACCAGAACCACTGTCACGTCATATATACTACACAGCTCTGGCCAGGTGCCCCAGCTACGCTGGCATTACTGATTGTGGTCCACAGAAAAGCAAGCTCCGTTATTTGAGTAAAACAAAGTCGCTCACAAGGGACAGTGTAGGGATTTATATCCAGAGCCACTTCTCCACCCCCCAGTTCTCCTGAAACGCCAAGGATCCACTTGTTCAACGTTAACACTCTGACCACTGGACAGGCACCCCTGTGAGAACCGCAGCCGCCCTGCACCTCATGGCTGTCCCGTGGGCTCCCCACACGTACCTTCAAACAGACGCCGTTGGTCTTTCTCGTCCAGCGTCAGCAGCTCCCGGGCAGCCTTGCGGATCTTGGCCAGGGTAAATTTGACCCTCCAGACCTCACGTTTGTTCCGGAGCCCATACTCTCCTGCAAAAAAATAAAATAACAAATGAATAAAGGGAGGAGGGTTTGAGGTGGGTGGGAGTTAATGGGCTAGTGCCAAAGCTGGATTGGTGGCTGAGGGGTCCACACACATCTTCCCCAACTACTAAAAGTTCTGGACTTGGGGGACGAAGAGAACACACCGCGGAGAACTAGACCAGACCGAGCACGTGGCCGGCCTCACCCACGCGTCAGCCTTTCCCGCCGACCCCGGAAGCCGAAACCCTGCCTCGGCCCCTCACCGATCAGCTTCAGCTCTTGGTCGAGCCGGGATTTCTCGAAGGGTCTCCGCGGGGTCACGTAGGTCTTGCGACAAACCCAGCTCCGGGCGACCGGCATGTTGGCTGCGCCGCTCCGCCTGCGCAGGAGAGAAAGCCCCGACGGTGAGGAACGCGCTCGGCGCCTGCGCGGTCCCAGATCTCGGCTAGAATCCCGTGGCGCCCCGAGATCTCGCGAGAACCGTCCCCAAAGCTTCCCGAACCTCCTTCACGCCACAAACGGGCAGCCGCCCAGTCTCAACCACCCTCATCTCACCGCCCGCCCCAACCTCTTCACTTTTTATCCAAGTTGAGGAGGCCCGCGCGGCCTCAAAACCCACACCGGGACCAGGAAGCGCGTTAACTCACCTAAGCGAAGCGCGGACCCGGCAGAGAAAGAGGAGCGTGCGCGCCCCTGCCGCGCTTTTATACCAACGCTGACGTCGGTGACGTCAGCGCGCACGGCGCATGCCTGCACCAATCAGAAGAGGCGTTGGCGGGCGGCGCCGCCGTGGAGACGAGAGGCGGGGCCAGAGCGGCTTTAATAAACCCGGGACGCGTCGGTCTCGCCCTGACAGGAACTCGGGGCGCCGCGGGCTCCTGAAGTGGGGTCCCTCTTCCGCCCCCTGGTGGTGCCCCAAGTCCCGTCCGCCAGCCCCCGCTTCGGTGTAACGTTGGAGACGGCGCCGCCACCCACTCAGACCTCAGCCGGCTCCCTCTCCGGGGGCTCACCGCTTCTTCCGGAAGATTCTCCGTGGATTCGGTGAACAATGGAGCCGTTCTCTCCTCAGAACTACGTCACCCCGAAGCCAGCCTGCCCTGTGGACGCCGGCTGCAAGTGTGAGGCGTGGACGCGGGAAGCGGAGGGACCCGCGGCGACGCCTCACGTGGCGGCCCGGCTGCCGGGACGGCCGCCCGCCCTCCCGCCCTCCGCGGCGCCTCGTGAGGAATTGTCGGAGCTGCACCCGGAATGGCTCCGCGCGGGGACGGCCCCTCCACTCCCGGAGCTTCGAGTCTCATGGAAACGGAAAAAATATAGCAAATTGGAGGAAGTCAATCCCTTCGGAGCGGAGCCGTGAGGAAAATAAATTACCGACCAGGACGTAGGGGAATGGTACTTCCGATGGGATGGTGCCGGCGGACTCTGAGGAGGGGGCTTGATTTTTTTTATTTTTTTAAGACCCAAGGATAAAAAAAAGCTTGGTGCCTTTTTTTTTTTTTCCTTCCCAAGTTTTCTATAGATTTTTTTAAGAATGAAAGAAGACAGAAACATGGATTTCCATGCCACTCACTGGTTGATTCCATCTGTGCCCCGGGCGGGGATGGAACCCGCCACCCTGGCACTTCAGGAGGATGCTCTGAGCAACTGAACTCCCCGCCAGGGCGGCTTGCTGCCTCTTTCCCTAAGACAACAGGTTTTGTTTTTTCCTTTTTATTTTTAATTCTCACCAGAGGCTATTTTTCCCATTGATTTTTTTTTTTAGAGAGAGTGGAAGAAGACAAACATCAATGTGAGAGAAGGCCCAGTGAGGGGCCTGCAACCTTGACCGGAACCGGACCCAGGCCCCTGTGGTCCACAAGCTGACGCCCTATCCACTGAGCCAAACGGGCTGGGGCAGCAGTTTCTAGTCTTGAGGTTGGTTCCCAGGACCGGATGGCTGTTTAGAAACCTCCCCCTGCATAGTTTGCTCCACCTTGACACCATTTGTCAACCTGGAGGAATTGGCAGGGTTTTTTTTAATGTTTATTTTTTTATAGAGGAAAGGAGAGGGATAGAAAGAAACATCGATCAGCTGCCTCCTGCACACTCCCTACTGGGGATGTGCCCACGACCAAGGCACATGCCCTTGACCAGAATCGAACCTGGGACCCTTCAGTCCCCAGGCCAAAGCTCCATCCACTGAGCCAAATCATGGCTGACCACAAATGTGCAGAATTGGCAATTTTTTTATCTCCTTTGCCAACAACTTACCCTCAGGATTATTTCTTCTAGTCCTTTACTTCCTGGAATAATCCCATTCACACCACAGGGCTTTGCTTGTCGTTGTTAAAGTTTACTGAGCCCTTCAAATGTGCTAGGCTTTGGGCCAAACACTATCTGGGTTTTAAAAAATTCTAGTGGCCTACAATTGTATTAAAATAATACGTGGCATTCTGAAATGCTTACTACACAGGAGGCACTGCTCAAAGAATTTACCATGAATTAATGTATTTAATCCTCAATACCTGCTTACGAGGGCTCTCGGAGAAGTTGCCCGTCCTCATTAAGGAGCACTAACACTGGTGGTTACAAAACCTGTGCAAGACTGCCCAATGTGGAAATAAATGAAAGCAAGCAAAGGATATCTATTCAGAGTGACAGCATCAATCACTGTCACCTGCATCTTGGCAGACTCCAAGGCAGGCAGAAGGGTTTTTATAGTGGCCAAAAGGTAGTTTTATTTGTTGTCTTTAATATTTTTATTGATTTTAGAGAGGAAGGGAGAGGGAGAGAGAAACATCAATGAGGGAATCATTGTTTGGCTGCCTCCTGCTGGGGATCGAACCTGCAACCTGGGCTTGTGCCCTTGACCAGAATGGAACCCAGGACCCTTTAGTCCATAGGCTGATGCTTTATCCACTGAGCCACACCAGCCAGGGCTTGGCTTTCTCTTGATCTTCAGTTGGAACCAGGGACAAAAATTAGGGAAGCTGTCAGTCTCTAATCAAGTCCTGGCCCTTTCGCACTGTTACAGGGATCATCTGCCTACTTTATACCTAGTTGTTTAGCTTTTGTAAAAGATTGTGGAATATGACACATGTTAAAAAAGGATCTAGCCCTAGCCAGTTTGGCTCAGTGGATAAAGTGTCCGCCTGCGGACTGAAGGGTTCGGGGTTCGTTTCCAGTCAAGGGCATATGCCCGGGTTGTGGGCTCCATCCCCAGTAGGGGGTGTGCAAGAGGCAGCCAATCAATGATTCTCTCTCATCATTGATGTTTCTCCCTTCCTCTCTGAAATCAATAAAAATATATTTTAAAAATAATAATAAAGGAGCTAGACTATAAATTTATGCTATTCCAGAAGACCCAAGAGCATTTCCTGACATTCTCCTCCCCTTTCTAAACCCATTCTGAAACAACATTCACCTCCTTCTCTTCATGCATTTTTATTTATACACTAGAGGCCCGGTGCATGAAATTTGTGCACGGGGGGAGCGGGGAGGGAGAAGGGGTCCTCAGTTCAGCCTGCATCCTCTCGCAATACAGGACGCTGCGTGCTCCAGTGACCATACTTCTCATACAGATGAAAGGCACCTTGCTGTTGGATGGGCAGCTACATTTTTTTGCCCTGATTATAAAAAGTAGAACATAACTGGGGCAGTAGTACCATTTTCCCATCTTATGGATGGAAAAACTGAAGCAGAAGTTAAGTAATTGGCTTTGTCACACAGTTATGTCAGAATCAGGGCTGACCACAAATGTGCAAGCCAGAGTCCGTGCATGTCATCGCTGCATCATCCTGTTTTTTCAGTGTTAGAGTAGCCTTGCCAGTTTTATTTTTAAATAAAAGAGACTGTTCCCATTAAAGGGTAGGGTCCCTAGGCCTGGCCAGTGGTCAGGGCCATCTGTGGGGCCACCGGTAGGCAGGGTGATCGGGGTGGGGCCCCACTGACACCAGCCTTGGCTGGCGACCTAGTGCCCCCCACTGGCTGCCCCCCACCCAATTGCCACTCCTGCCAGTTGCCTCCCTCTGGAGTGGGGGGGAGGGACCAGTTGCTCATTGTAGGATCTGCCCCTGGTGGTCAATGTGCATCACAGCGATCGGTCGTCCTGTCGTTTGGTCGATTTGCATATTAGGTATTATTATATAAGCAGCATCTGAAATATTTCATTAAAATATTTTCAAAAGGAAGTTTTAACACAGTGGGAATAGCTCAGACTTTGTTCAGAGTCAGAAATCCCAGACCTGCCAAGACCGGTTTGGCTCAATGGATAGAGCGTCGGCTTGGGGACTGAAAAGTCCCGGGTTCAATTCCGGTCAAGGGCATGTACCTTGGTTGCAGGCATATCCCCAGTAGGGGGTATGCAAGAGGCAGCTGATCGATGACTCTCATCGATGTTTCTAACTATCTCTCTCCCTTCCTCTCTGTACAAAATCAATAAAATATATTTTTTTTTTAAAAAGAAATCCCAAACCTGTTACTTACTAGCTGTGTGATCTTGGGCAAGTCATTTCCCCTCTTTTGCTCATGTAAAACCAGATGCAAATGGCCACCCTCCCAAGGACTGTCCTAAGGATTCAAATCACAAACACAACATGTATTCAACAGGTTTATTGAGATCTCCTGGGACCTGAGCCCTGTAGAAAACAGAGATGAACCAAACCGAGTCTTCACTCCCAAGAGGCTCACAGTTTGGAAATAAGGAACTACCAAAACAACACAGTCAGTCAGTGCTTTGAAGCATGGAGGGACACAAGAAGGAGGCAGTGTTTGTAAATCCGGGATCAAACACCAGCCGTAGGCAGAGGTAGGAAGGTGTTCTAGTCTCCCACACAAGATGAACTTGGAACCATCTAGAAAGGCTCTGGCCCCAGACACAGCCGCACCCCGAGTCTCTGGAGTTCACTGCAGGCTGGCCCACTGCAGGGACGTGTAGACCACCTTACCATCAGGCTGCGGAGAACACAGGAGCAGCGTCTTCCTGACGCTGGTGCCCAGGCGGCCGGCAGAAACCAGGTCCTGGAGTGGGATGGGGTCCTCAGGAGCCCAGCACTGGGCGATGTAGTGGGCATGGAAGCGGAGCGGGTCGCCTGGGTGAGGAGAGAGGCATGCAGCAGTCCCATGGCACAGGCTGGGAGGCACTGCACTGCCCGCAGACAGGAGGTAGGGAACCATTTAAGCAAACACTGACTTGGGTGTGTTTTTTTAATCCTCACCTAAGGCTATTGTTTTCCCATTGCTTTTCAGGAGTGGAAGGGAGGGAGGGGAGAGAAAGAGAGACATCAACTGGTTACCTCCCCGAAGCAGCCCAACCTGGGGATCAAACCCAAAACCCAGTACTTATCTTCGAGACCCTTTGGTGTGCAGCCAATGCTCTAACCCCTGAGAAACACCAGCTAACCTAGGGCCACTGTGTTTTTAAAACAGATGCCCTTAGCCCTGGCTGGTGTGGCTCAGTTGGCTGGAGCATAATCCCATCTATCAAAAGGTGGAGGGTTTGATTCCAGTCAGGGCACATATGGGAGGCAGCAGATCAATGTTTCTCTCTCACATTGATGTGTTTTTCTTTTGTTAATGCTCACCAGGAGATATTTTTCTATTGATTTTTTTTTTTTAGGGAGAGGAAATAGAGAAACACAAAGAGAAACCAATGTCGACTGGCTGCCTCCTGCATGAGCCCCAACCAGGGCCCAGGCCATGGAGGAGCCTGCAACCAAGGTACATGCCCTTGACCAGAATCCTACAGTCTGTAGGCCTATGCTCTATCCACTGAGCCAAATCGGTTTTGGCCCTTTGGTCATTTTTAAAATAAACTTGCATGGACCTATGTCAGTCTGACAACTAATGGTGCTTCTCTGAAAGCTACCAGTGATATTTAACCATTAACTTCTTTTTATTTTTATTTTTAAATATATTTTTATTGATTTTTTTTACAGAGGAAGGGAAAGGGACAGATAGCTAGAAACATGGATCAGCTGCCTCTTGCACACCCCCCACTGGGGATGTGCCCACAACCAAAGGTACGTGCCCTTGACCAGAATCGAACCTGGGACCTTTCAGTCCGCAGGCTGACGCTCTATCCACTGAGCCAAACCGGTTTCGGCAACCACTAACTTCTTTTTTTTTTTTTAATTTTATTTTAATTTTATTGATTTTGTACAGAGAGGAAGGAAGAGAAATAGTTAAAAACATCGATGTGAGAGAGTCATCGATCAGCTGCCTCTTGCACACCCCCTACCGGGGATATGCCCGCAACCGAGGTACATGCCCTTAACTGGAATCGAACCCGGGACCTTTCAGTCCCCAAGCCGACGCTCTATCCATTGAGCCACACCGGTCCCAGCGACCACTAATTTCTTAAATCATCCTGATTATAAACCTAACTTTTGAATACTGTAAAACACAATCCTGCAGTTAATATTCCTTATATGTTTGACATATATATATATATATATATATATATATATATATATATATCTTAAGTATTTTTAAGTGAAACTTCTGGATGAAAGTATTAATAACATTTACTATATTATCCTCCAAATAAGCTTGGGGATCCCAACTGTCTCCTGTCCCTCCATGAGTTTCAGACGCTGAGAAAAATGAGGCAGAAAAAAAAAAGAAAGAAAGAAAAATGCAGAACTGTGGAGGGACTGTGAAAAAAGGGCCAGCAACCAGAGGTCCGGGTCCACACTCACCAGGATAGACCAGGAAGTCGCCTCCGAACTTGCCAGCCGCGCTGAGGAAAAAGCCTCGCTCCCACAGGTCCCTGTAGATGGTGTAGCGCAGCTCGTGGGCCGGGCGGCCGGCGTGGGGCCAGTCCTTGGACCGCACACGCCAGTCCAGGGGCCTGGCCTTGATGGGTCGAGGCCGAGCAGTGGCTAGCTGGACCAGCAGGGCAGACCTGGGCAAGGGGGCCACCCCCTCGGAGGGCCCCGGTTGGGGACAGGAGGAGCCTGCGGAGGTGAACCCCAGAGTTGATGAATCCAAGACGGAAGGTCTTCCCATCCCATCCCTAAGGGAGACCCAAGCCCTAGAGCCCCAGCCCAGAATTCCCCAAAGATCTGTCCACTCCTCCCCCGGGTCCCAGGCTCCACTCCCACCCTCACCTGCTTCCTCCTGCTCTCCTCCCGAAGCCTGGCTCGCACCGGCCTCGTTCTCAGCCGCTGCTTGGTTCTCGCCGGCCTCCTGGCTCTCGCTGGCCCCGGAATCTTGCTCCAGCTTCTGCTTCTTGGCCGCCTGGCCCTCTGCAATCTTCTCCAGGAGCCCCTGGCGACGGGTCTCCCGGGCCTCGGCCGCCAGGGCGCTTTGCTCCTGGAAGCTCTGCTCTTGCTGGCGCTTGAAGGATGCCAGAGCCTGAGAAGTAACCTCGGCTGCAACCTCAGGGTCCAGGTATGCCCTCCCCTAGGAAGCCAGGGAGCCTGACTCCCTGAGCCCCCACACCCCCCACCCACCCTTAGGGCCCCGAACCCGGAGATCCCGGTGGCCCACTCCCACATTACCCCACCCGCCCCCTTACCAGGCTGTGTCCGCGGGGATCCGGGCGCGGGGCGCTGACCAGGGTCACGGCGCCGATCTCGGCCAGGAGCCGCGCCTCCTCGGGCATCAGCAGCAGCGGGAGGCCCAGGCGCGAGTTCTGGCGGGGCCCGCGGGGCAGGGCGCCCACCGTGCGGCCCCCTACTCCCAGGCGCTCCCGCAGCGCCTGCACCGCCTCGGCCCCCCACACCAGGGAGCGGCCGTTCGCCACCTCCACCACCAGCATCGTCCTGCGGGGGCCGGGGCAGCGCAGTCAGCCAGGGCCGCCCACAGCGAGCCCACCGCCCGGGGTCCCGGCGAAGCACCGCCCCTGGGCCTCGGGGGGCGGGGCCTCGCTCCCGCCGCATTCGCCACCTGCCGAGGCCCCGCCCCCTGGCGCCGGGCCCCGCCCCGCGCCGCGCCGCGCCGCCGGAATCAGGGAATCAACATTCCGTCCGGGCCAACAGTCGCACCCGCCGTAGTGCCCCCGCGCCCCCGCGTCCCCTAGAAAAGCCTCCGGGCGGAGCCACGCCCCTTCGAGAGGTCCATTTTGCACCGGCCTCTCGCGAAGCCGGCGTCTCCCTTCGGCCGTTCCCGTCAGGTGCCGGGACGTCCCGAGGCCAAGGCCACGCCCTAGGCCCCGCCCCCTTCCGGGCGGAAGGAAGCGGCTCCGCGGTCAGGAGCTCTCGGCTGCGCCGAACGGAGGGCCCCGCCCCTTCCCGAACGTCAGCAGCTCGGGGTTCGGTCTCCCTCAGCTCCCGTCAACCCGCAGCTGGAGGCCCCGCCCCCTCCTGCCGCGAGCGCGCTCCCTATTGGAGAGCCCCGCCCCAGGACCGGATCCCGCGGCCCGAGGCCCCGCCCCCCGAGCACCCGCCCTCGGCTCTCCGCTCCAACAGGCTCACCTCGCGCTCGTGAGCGCGCAGTCCGCCTGCTCGCTCCCCCTCGGAATGTGGCGCCGCCCTCCGGTAGAACCAGCTGGTCACCTCGTAAACACCGGCTCCCGGTGCCGGCGGAGCCGCCCCTGGTGGCGCACCTCACGCGGCCTCCTCCACCGCCTCCCCATGCAGACCCCCCTGCGTCAACTTCGTCACGCCGCCACCTCAGGGAGGCGGGAAGCCTGGGACCCGCCCCGCGGGGCCGTAGCCCCGCCTCCCCCTGAAGTGAAGCACCTTAGCCCCGCCCTCCGAGACGCACCTCCCCAACCTGAGACCTATGACCCTGGCTCCGCCCTCCTTGGCTGACTGACACCGCCTGGGGACCCGCCCCTTTATAGACGAACTGTCAGCCTGGCCCCTTGAAAATGTCCCGATTTCCGCCCCTTTCCTGGGGTCTAAGCCTGTGGCCACGCCCCCTAACCGTGAGACTCCGCCCACAGCAAACCCCGCCCTTCTATCTCCGAAGGAAAGCGAAGCCCCGCCCACCCACCGCGTTCAAAGTGCTTGGCCCCGCCCACTTCCGAACACAGACCTTCAGGATGCGACAACCTCCGAAGGACACCGAAGCTCGTAGCTCCGCCTCCGAGCGGCCTCGGGACTCCGCCAGGAGGAACCCGAAGCGGAGGCCCCGCCTCCTCCCGGGACCAGTCGTGGCCCTCGCAGCCCGGGGCTCTGCCCCTCCTCTTTCCGAGCACTAAGCCCCGCCTCGCGGGGTATTCTGGTTCGGTTGTGCCGGAGTCCAGATCCAGCCCTGCACGCGTGGAGGCTCCCGGCGCCGAGTGCCAGCTCCCTCGCTGCCTCCGAGCCTGTCGGGGGCCGCGCACCCGGCTCCAGATCGCTCAGCGCAGCCCGTCCGGCTCCCGAGAGAGGCGGGGGCGCGCGGCGGGGAGGCGTGGCTGGCCCGGGGTGGACGGCGAGCCTGGACTGCTCTGCCGCCTCCTGCCTGGCGGGCGGCGCGGAGGCGGGCCCAGGTGGGCTCGGGTGCGAGCGCCCGGAGCAGCGGTGGGGTCGCTGCCCATCGGCGGGGGACGGGGACGGGGACGGGGGCGGTGCGGGAACGCGGCCGAGCTCGGGATGGCGTAACTGCCTGTGGCTTCTCCGGGCGGACCTGACGGCGCTGGGTGCGCGCAGCCGGAGTGGGGCTGGGGAGGGAGCCTAAGACCCTCGGGGGGCCCCCCTCGGGGCTGCAGGCAGGAGAGGGGTCTGGAGCTGGGAAAGATGTGCAGGCTGGAGGCCTGGGCTCCTCTGAGCCTTCTCGGAGCCGGGCTGGGGGTCGGGAGACCTGCGTGCTCCAAGAGGGAAGTGCTGGGGGGACCAGAAGACGGGGCCTGGGCTCCCAGACCCTCGAAGGAGGAGGGGGCTGGAGATCTGGCCTCCTGGGTTCTCAAAGGAAAAGAGGGCTGGGGGCCCGGGTTCCCGAAAGGGGGTTGGAGGGCCTACGGGTGGAATCCTACTCTTGCAGGAGGAAGGGCCTGGGGGTCCGGATTCTTAATGTTCTCAACCGAGAGGCGCTGAGGGTAGGACTCCAGGGTCCTCCACAGCTGGGGACCAAGGAGCAGGTTCTCGGATCCCTTAAGGGGGAGAGTCTGGGGGCAGGGGGGGGAGGTCCTGGCTTCTGGGTTCTCACTGTGAGCCCCTGCCCCTCCCCCAGACCATGTCGCCAGAGGAGTGGACGTATCTAGTGGTTCTTCTTATCTCCATCCCCATCGGCTTCCTCTTTAAGAAAGCTGGTGAGTCAGGTTCCCTCCCCAGTGGAAAATAAGGTGGGGGGGGGGGACCGAGAGGGGGGAACCCCTGGAAGGCTGATGCTCTCTCTTCTCCCCGCAGGACCTGGGCTGAAGAGATGGGGGGCAGCAGCGGTGGGCCTGGGGCTCACCTTGTTCACGTGTGGCCCCCACACTTTGCACTCCCTGATCACCATCCTTGGGACCTGGGCCCTCATTCAGGCCCAGCCCTGGTGAGGATGCGGGGCGGGGGGGGGGGGGGCACGGGGGGGGGGGAGGTTCCTCCTTTTGAGTCTTGCCTGACCCCTGCCTCGCTCTGCTAGCTGCTCTGCTGGCCGTCCCTCTTGTTGATCTGTTTGTGTGGGTGGTTTGTTTTTTCCCCCTCCTGCCTTCCTGGGCCTTGTTCCTGTGTGTGTGTGTGTCTGGGTCCTCCACAGTCTTATGATGAATTCAGGAGAGGACCACATTAACTCCTCTGCTGGCCCTGCCACCTCTCATTTGCATATTCATATTCATATTTCTATTCCTACCCCCTCTCCTTCCCGCCCTCCCTCTCCCCCTTCCTCCCTGCAAAAGCTCTCTTAACCTCTTCTTATTCTCTATTTCTGTGTATTTGTAGGCGCTTTGCCTCTTCCCCCGCTGTCTCAATCTTGTTCATCCTGCCCCCACCCCCATTTTCTGTCTCTGAAGGTGTGGGGTGGGGAAGGAGTTGGAGCCAGAATCTGGGGAGCCAGAATCTGGGGAGGCGGAGGCCGGCTCAGCTCCCAGAGCCGGGCACCACCTCCTCTCGCCTCTGCCCCAGCTCCTGCCACGCCCTGGCCCTGGCCTGGACCTTCTCCTACCTCCTGTTCTTCCGCGGGCTCGGCCTGCTGGGCCTGCCCACCCCCACGCCCTTCACCAACGCCGTCCAGCTGCTGCTCACACTGAAGGTCAGGCTCCCTTCCATCCTCCCCAACTTCACCTCCTCCCACCCCCGCCCCCGCCTCTCCCGTGAGGAGCAGGGGAGCCGGGATTTTATCTCCCACACCCTGGGCGGGGCTCCCCCTCCTTACCCTGGGCGAAGAGGTACCTGGAATACCGCGTGTGTGGGAGTGTGGGAGCTCACCTGCAGCCTCCCTGCCTCTTTGGGGCCAGCTGTGTTGTGGGAGGCACTTATCCAGGGACGGGAAACCGGGACACCCAGGTCTGGCGCTAAGCCAGCTGGGAAGACGGGTGAAAACAGCTTCCCAGGCCCCATCCCAGGTCCCGAATCCTTGAGTTCCCACGGGGCGCGGGGCGCGAATCCGTCAGCGAATCAGGGAGCGGAACAGACACCCGAGCTGGGGAACGGGTCCCTTCAGGAGGGAGTTGGGGACAGCACGCGACGCTTAGCCAGAAGAGTTGGAGGAATGGCCTTCAGCATGCAAGGATGGTGCCTGTGGAGGGGACAGCGGCCCGCCAGCGGTGTGCCGGCCGCAGGGCCGGGCCGAGGGCCCGCACCGCGCAGGGCCTTGTTGGCTAAAGCCAGGAGTTCGGACTTCCTCCTGGGGGGGGGGGGGGGGGGGAAGTCCCTTGAAAGAGGGTTTTGGTTTTGTTGTCAGAAGAGGTAAGGTGACCAAATTTGCATGTTTGTTTTTTCAAATTTTATTGATTTTCTTAGAGAGAGAGGAAAGGGAAGAGAAATGGCTATTTGTTGTTCCACGTATTTTTTAAAAAATATTTTAAATTGATTTTAGAGAAGAAGGAAGAGGGATAGAAAGATAGAAACATCAATGATGAGAGAGAATCATCAATGATGAAAGAGAATCATTGATCAGCTGCCTCCTTCTGGGGATCAAGCCCACAACCCAGGCATGTGCCCTTGATCAGAATTGAACCCGGGACCCTTCAGTCCCAAAGCCAACACTATCCACTGAGCCAAACCGGCTAGGGCGTTCCTATTGATGCATTCCTCGGTTGATTTTTTTTTTAATGTATTTATTGATTTTAAAGAGATAGGAAGGAGGAGAGAGAGAGAGAGAAACATCGACTTTTTCCACTTATGCATTTCTTGGTTGATTCTTTTTTTAAGTATTTATTGATTTTTAGGGAGAGAAGAAGGGAGAGAGAGAGAGAAACATCGACGAGTTGTCCCACTTATCTGTGCATCCATTGGTTGATCCTTATCTGTGTCCTGACCAGGGACCAAACCGCTACCTTGGCGCAGGGAGCGCCGCTCTCCCCACTGGCCGGGGCAGGTTTGCGTGTTTAGAAATCTCGCGCGGGTTGCTTCCGGAGATTGCGGCAGAGAGGAGAGATGGGGTGAGGTCCAGCTGGCGGCGTAATGAGGCTCTCGGTCAGTCCGAGTCCCAACAGGAAATGCCCCATTTCGGATGACCCCGCGCAGGGGAGGAGAAGAGGGGCAGGCAGAGGAGCGAGACGGAGGCTGTCACCTGAGGTGACTCTGGGGCCACACCAGCCCAGAGTGCTCTTACAGGGGATTGAAACCCCAGCCCCGAGGCGTGCCTTCCTCCCTGGCTGGGCAGACTCAGACCCACTGGAGGTGGAGAAAGTGGAGGTGGAGGTGGAGGAAGCAATGCAATCGGGTAGGTCTGAGGCCTGAACAATGAATGGAATGGCAACACCATTGCCTGAGGGGAGAGCCTCATAGTGGATCTGGCTTGGGGGGTGGCTACTACGGGGTTCCACTGCGCATGTGCTCAGTCCGACTATTGGTCGGAAGCAACTGGATGAATAGGCTTGGGGGGGAGAGATCCCAGCCAGGAGTAGAGTGTAGGAGTCATGAGGTGAGGATCGGGGGTACCTAAAGCCCCAGATGGCAGGAGAACACAGACGGAGGGAACAGGGAGAAAGAAGACCGGCCGGCCCTGGCTGGTGTGCTCTGTGGTTAGAGTGTTGGCCTGTGCACTGAAGGGTCATGGGTTCAAGTCCCGGTCAAGGGCACATACCTGGGTTGCAGGTTTGACTCCTGGCCTGGTCAGGGTGCCTGTGGAGACAACCAATTGATGTGTCTCTCTCACGTCGATGTTCCTCTCTCATTTCTTCCCCTCTCCCACTCTCTAAAAATCAATGGAAAGCTATCCTCGGGTGAGAATTAATAACAGAACAACAACAAAAAAGACAGGTGGGCCTAGAAATGAGCCCGGCTGAGCACCTGCCGTCGATAGAGACCCTAAGATGCCATTCCTGTCACCTCAGACGCTCCCCGGGGAGTGGAGCTCGGCTCCCAGCTGCACCCCAGCAGCCTTGGCTGCCGTGAGAGGCGGTGGTGTGAGGCAGAACCAAGTCTGACTTGTCCATCCCCTGCACCCCTTCCTCCCAGCTGGTGAGCCTGGCCAGTGAGGTGCAGGACCTGCACCTGGCCCAGAGGAAGGAGATGGCAGCGGGCTTCAGCCAGGGGCCCAGCCTGGGGCTGCTGCCCTACATCCCCTCTCTGCTGGAGACCCTCAGCTACAGCTACTGCTACGTGGGGATCATGACCGGTGAGTGTCCGCCTCTCCTCGCCTCCCGCCTCTCCTCCCCTCCCATCCCCTCCCCTACCCCCTCTCCATCCTCAGCATCCGCTGCTCCCATGGTGAGCGTCTGCGTCTGGACCCAGGGCTCCTCCAGGGGAGGCTGGGACGGTTCTCGGCCTGTGGTTCCGTGTAGCTTCTGGGGATCAAACAGGACTTAAAGGAGGAAAGTCTGTGTAGACTTGATGTGCCTGCCACCCAGGGGACAGATATTCACAGCTTCTGATTGCATTTTTTTTTAATTCCTTTATTAAGGTATCACATATTTGTCCTCAATCCCCCATTCCCATTCCCCACCCCTCCCCACCCATGCCCCCACCCCCCTGTTGTCCTTGACCACTGGTTAGGCTCCTGTGCATGCACACAAGTCCTTTGGTTGATCTCTCCCTTTTATCCCCACCTTCCCCTACACTCCCTCTGAGGTTCTGATCGCATTTCAGTTTCAGAAGCTATTTGTCATGATCGTTGACTGCCTACAAGGTTTTCTTCCCTGTGACAACTTGATTGAGCTATAACTGACATCTTTTCCCACCATGGGCTCAGCCAGTTTGCTGGTTTTCAGTGTGCTCATGGAGTTGTGCATGTTTTACCATCCCTGCCACTCATCCCCCAAACCTCCTCCGTGGTATAACAGTTTCATCTCCCCAAAAAGATACACTGCAGCCCTGGCTGGGGTGGCTCAGTGGATAGAACATTCGCCTGTGGACTGGAGGGTCCCAGGTTCCATTCCTGTCAAGGGCACATGCTTGGGTTGCAGGCTGGATCCTCAGTAGAGGGTGTACAGGAGGCAGCTGATCAACGATTTTCTCTCATCATTGATGTTTCTATCTCTCCCTCTCCCTTGCCTCCCACACGCCCCCTACTGGGGTCAAGCCCACAACCCAGGCATGTGCCCTTGACAGGAATTGAACTGGGGACGCTTCAGTCCACAGGCCGATGTGCTATCCACTGACCCAAACCAGCCAGGGCCCCACTGATATTTAGAGAGAGTGGAAGGAAGGGGAAGAGACAGAAAGAGAAGCATCGATGTGAGAGAGACACATCGATGTATGTGCCCCTGACCAAAATCGAACCCGGGACCCTTCAAGCCCACGGCCTCGCTCTATCCACTGAGCCATACCGGCTAGGGCCCTTGTCCCTTTTACTCTGGGCCTCCCTCCCCGGACCCCCGCCTCTGCTTTCCTCTGGGTCTCTGTCTCCCTTCTGCGCCCACCAAGCCCCCGGGTCTCTGGCCCTCGCCTCCCCCAGACTGGAGCCCCGCCCCCCGGCCCTAGTCCCGGCCTGCAGGTCCCTGACCGCTGCCCCCTCCGCCGCAGGCCCGTTCTTCCGCTACCGCACGTACCTGGACTGGCTGGAGCAGCCGTTCCCGGGCGCCGTGCCCAGCCTGCGGCCCCTGCTGCGCCGCGCCTGGCCGGCGCCGCTCTTCGGGCTGCTCTTCCTGCTGTCCTCGCACCTCTTCCCGCTGGAGGCCGTGCGCGAGGACGCCTTCTACGCGCGCCCGCTGCCCGCCCGCCTCTTCTACATGGTCCCCGTCTTCTTCGCCTTCCGCATGCGCTTCTACGTGGCCTGGATCGCCGCCGAGTGCGGCTGCATTGCCGCCGGCTTCGGGGCCTACCCCGCGGCCGCCAAAGCCCGGGCTGGGGGCGGCCCCACCCTCCCGTGCCCACCCCCCAGCAGGTCAGGCGGCGGGAGGGAGGTGACCCGAGACCTGGCAGGCCCCATCACCACGGGCTGGCCCTGCCCCTAGCAGGGAGGGGAGTGGGAATCAGTGGGGCCAGGTCCACCACCTGTTGCTGTCACAGTGTCGCCCCTGGGCCACCCACAGTGCACCCTGCCCCGCCCTAGGGAGCAGCCTTTCTGACACCTCCGGATTGTCCCTGTCACCCCTTGGGATGGCCAGTTGCTCTCTGTTGCTAGCGGAAAGAAAGGTAGTATCCTAGCAACCATGTGTAGCCCCTCGGTTGCCATGGAAGTGTCACTCCAATAACACGATTGTTCCTGGTTGTTCAGGATGCCATTCTTAGGCGGTGATGGGTTGACCTTTGTTGCTAGGGAAACGGTTCCTTAGCAACCGTGGTCCTTAGCAACCAGAAGGGTTGCTCTTCGTTGCTATAAAAATGGCACCAAATTGCCCCTTTGTTGCTAGGAGGCAGCATTTTCCTTTTCCCCCACTTCCCCCCTCCCCAAGGGATGTTATCACGCAGCCTGCAATTGCCCCTGTTTCTAAGGAAATGGCGTCCCTGACCGGGCTGCCCTCTAGCGGAGGGGACACCATCCCTAGCAACCGCAGGTCGCCTTCCTATGTTGCTAAGGAAGCCAGTTCCCTTGGTAACAGTGGATTGACAGGTTGACGTTGTTGCTAACAGTGCTACACCCCCAGCTCCTTCACTGCTAGGTAAGTCTCACTGCTGGTAACTATGGGCCCTCTTGTTGCTAAGGAAGTGTTGCTCCTGTGTTGCTAGGGAAACGGTGCCCCTAGCAACCAGGACCGGACCTTCTCTGTTTCTAGCAACCACAGTCACCCTCCGCGGTGACCGGGGAGCAGCCCCTCCGCGGTGTAAATGATGAGTATTCCTTGGTAGGGCGGGGCCATGCCCTAGCGGACACGAACCGCCACTCCATTGTGGAGAGGGGCCCCCCATGGGAGTTTATTTCCACTGCCCTCTGACCATGGTGGACCTCCAGGGGCGGGAGAGGGCTCCCCCGGAAAATGCCAGGCGGGAACCAAAGGCTTTTCTCACCCTGCGGACCCCA
Organism: Pipistrellus nathusii; assembly: GCA_963693515.1. NCBI lineage: Eukaryota > Metazoa > Chordata > Mammalia > Chiroptera > Vespertilionidae > Pipistrellus > Pipistrellus nathusii. The sequence goes on along the minus strand of OY882872.1, from coordinate 47,398,624 downwards.
CTCCGAGGGCTGGCTCCTCCCCCGTTATCAGAAGCCATTCAGGTGGGCCAGGGATGCCCCCTGTTGGCACCAGTGACCCGGGAGCCGCCATACCGCTGGGGATGACACTTCCTGAACAATCATAAGAACCAAGAGCCTAAGGTCCTTTCCGGAGCCTTGTCTAAACATCCTAGATCTTGTTGCTAAAGAATGACCTTTCCCTAGCAACAGAGACCATCCAGGCCTAGAGCATCTCCCTAGCAACCACGGGCCACCTCGTTGTGAAGGATGCTACTTCCCTAGCAACCGCAGTGACAACTCAGCGGGGACAGCACTTGGAGGCTTCTCTGAATGCACAGAGCTTGGTTGCTAAGGAATGGCCTTTCCCTGGCATCGGAGACCAGAGAAGGGTCAGGTTGCTAAGGACTGATGGCCTAGCAACCACAGCCCTTCGAGGCTTTTCCTCAGGGCCCTGTGGCCAAGAGAACCCAATTGTCGGTGAACGGTGTGCCCCACCACCACCTTCCTCCCCAAAAAAGGCTCCCTTCGGGCTACTCTCCCCTGTTGCCCTACCACTGTGACAGCCAGGGGGCTGTCACCTGCCCTCCACCCCCTCCTTAGCATGGGGCTGGGACAACAACCGGCGGCGGGAGGGGGCCTGGCTGAGTTGCATGTCTGTCCCCCACCCCCACCCTCCACCCCCCAGTCCGGAGGAGGCGGCTGCCCTGGAGTACGACTACGAGACCATCCGCAACATCGACTGCTACCGCACAGACTTCTGCACGCGGGTGCGGGAGGGCATGCGGTACTGGAACATGACGGTGCAGTGGTGGCTGGCGCAGTACATCTACAAGAGTGCGCCCACCCGCTCCTACGTCCTCAGGTGAGCCTGCCAGCCCCGGACCGGACCAGACGGAACTACATCTCCCAGCAGCACATGGGGCAGCCTGCCCCGAGGATCGAGGGAGTTGTAGTTTCTTGAAGCCCTTGCGCGCTTCCGCGGATTGCATTACTGTAGGGTGAATCACTCCCTGTCTTTGACCCTACGTTTCTGCTTCTGTGAAGTCAGTGGACAGAAGCCGTGCTTTGAGTCCTCCAGAGAGCTCGATAGCTAAACTTTCCAGAATCTCAGCCCCAGCAATTGCTAAGAATCCTTGAGCAGGGAGTTATTTCCTCTGATACATGGGGGGGGGGGGGGGGGGTAACACTGCTACCCGTCTCATAGGCTGATGTCAGGATTGAAGGAGATAAAGTATGAAATGTGGTTAATGTGAAGCATGGAAGGTGCTAGCTAGGTTTTAGTTTCTAGTCTTTTTTAAAAAAAAAAAAAATATATATATATATATATTTTTTTTTTTTTATTGATTTTTCACAGAGAGGAAGGAAGAGGGAAAGAGAGCCAGATACATCCATGAGAGAGAAACATCAGCTGCCTCCCGCACACCACCTCCTGGGGATGTTCCTACAACTAAGGCACATTCCCCCTGACCGGAATCGAACCTGGAACCCCTGAGTCCGCAGGCCGATGCTCTATCCACTGAGCCACACCAGTCAGGGCAGTTTCTATTCTTCTTCACTCATCCAATATTTCTTGAGTGGAGTCTTTGTGCAATACATTATGTTTCAAACCTTAGGAAGCCGGAATTGTGATCCCCCATCTTAGGAGAGTAAGGCTCAGACTGGTTAGGTAGTCTCCTGAGTGTCCCTCGGCCTTCCTGAGCCACCAGGTGAGGTCAGGATGCCCAATGAAACGTTCTCCTAATGAAGCCATAGTGGTCGTGGTACAGAAACAGCACACACCGGTTTGGCTGGAAAGCCAGATTCATGAGGCAGGCGCTGGTGCAGAAGGAAAGAGGGTTATTCAGGTGCCACACAGCCTGGGGGAATGGTGGACTCCCGTCTCCAAGACCATCTCCCCTTCCTGCTCAAGCCCACCCTTCTTATAGGGAGGGGAGGAGTTTTTAAAAATATCCATTTACTTTTATTTATTTTTTACAGAGAGGAAGGGGGAGAGATAGCTAGAAATGTCGATGAGAGAGAAATATTGATCAGCTACCTCCTGCACACACCCCACAGGGGATGTGCCCCCAACCAAGGTACCTGTCCTTGATTGGAATGGAACCTGGGACTTTTCAGGCTGCAGGCCAACGCTCCATCCACTGAGAAACACCGGTCAGGGTGCATAAAGTGGTTTTTGACACTTCAGGAGGTGTCGGAGGGAAACACGGATGCTATGGGCAGGGCAGAATACACACACACACACACACACACCACAGGCCACACTCAGGGGCTAAACTGGAGATTTCTGAGTCCTCCATAGAAGCGGAATCAGCCCAAATATGTGGGCTTACAAAGGCCAGCATTCAGGGTGCACAAGGAGGGGGGGCTCATCGCCAGAGATTTCAGAATCATCACAGATCAGGATCCCCAAAGAGGAAGTGGGTACTGGGGGGAGGGGGTGTTAACTGAGGGAGACAGAGCTGGGGCCTGGCCTGACACCCTCCTTCCCCCTCCTGCCCGCACCCCCGCAGGAGCGCCTGGACCATGCTGCTGAGCGCCTACTGGCACGGCCTGCACCCCGGCTACTACCTGAGCTTCCTGACCATCCCGCTGTGCCTGGCGGCCGAGGGCCGGCTGGAGGCGGCGCTGCGCTGGCGGCTGGGCCCGGGCGGCCAGCAGGCCTGGGACTGGGCGCACTGGTTCCTCAAGATGCGCGCCTACGACTACATGTGCATGGGCTTCGTGCTGCTCTCCCTGGGCGACACCCTGCGCTACTGGGCCTCCGTCTACTTCTGCATCCACGTGCTGGCGCTGGCCGCGCTGGGCCTGGGGCTGGCCCTGGGGGCGGGCGGCCCCGGCCGGCGGAAGGCAGAGCCCCAGGCCGCCGGCCTCGCCCCCGAGAAGCTGCGGGAGGAGTGAGCTGCCCACGCACCGCCGCCGCCCGGTCCCGCCGCCACGCTTCTGCCCCGGATTCCGTGACCCAGGCAGCCGGCTCCTCCCTCGGGGCCTGGAGAGGATCCCGCTCCGCGTAGCCCTCGCCTCGCCCTGCCCAACCCCCTGGGCCCCAGGGCGCTGCCCAGACCGACGCCACGGTCCTGCCAAGCCTCCCGGGTCCCGGGCTCCCCGGCGGCAAGGCCCTCGGGGCGCGGGGCGCCGCTTCTCGTGGCTTCCGTTCCACTTTTATGTCATCGCACCCGTGTCATCGCGCCCGGGAGGGAACGAGGGGGGAAACTGAGGCGCGGGGCGCGGGCCTGAGCCCTGGGGTGCCGCCTCCTGCAGCCTGAGGCCGGTTCCCTCCCAATAAAGAGTTGCACACGGACTGCGTGGCGTGTCTGGGCGACCCCGCACGTGGGGGACGTGGGCACCGAGCCCCGCCCGCCCCCCAGTTCCCTGGACCGCGCCGCCGCCCGCGGACTGCAGATCCCGGCTCACCCCGGGCAGCGCGGGCGGGTCAGGAGGGCCGCTCCGCCCTCTGGGCACCTGGGCACCTGCGGCCCCAGCGCACCTGCCCGCCCCGCCCTCCCCGCCCCCTGTCTCGGGCGGTGCCTCCCCGCTGGTCGCCGGAGGCGGAAGCCACCGCTCGGGGCCATGGAGGAGAGCTGGGCCAGGGAGCCCGAGGCCTGGGGCCCCTCCGGGAGGTGGCCGGCGCCCCGGGAGGCCAGGGCAGGTGGGCCGCGCGGGCAGAGGGGGAGACGGGAGTCCCTGCCGGGACCGGGGCGCCTGGGTCCGGAGGGCAGGAGTGGGAGCGGCTTCCGTTCCTTTCCAGGGCTCTGGGGAGAAGGGAGTCCGGGCCCTGCGGAGGCAGAGTCCAGAATAACGGCCGGCCGGGACTCAAATATCTGAAGCGTGGGAGGGGCCAGGGGCCCAAATATTCATTAAAGGGGAAAAGCAAGTGCTAGAGTGAACTCCTGGGTCCCGGAGTAGGAGAAGCCTGAAGGATGGGCACTGGGTCTGAGGGAGGAGGGGCTGGGGGCCTGGGCTCCTGGGTCTGAGGGAGGAGGGTTGGGGGCCTGGGCTTTTGTGTCTGAAGGAGGAGGGCTGGGGGCATGGACTCCTGGGTCTGAGGGAGGAGGGCTGGGGGCCTGGGCTCCTGGTTCTGAGGGAGGAGGAGGCTGGGGGCCTGGGCTCCTGGGTCTGAGGGAGGAGGGCTGAGGGCCTGGGCTCCTGGGTCTGAGGAAGGAGGCTGGGGCCTAGGCTCCTGGGTCTGAGGGAGGAGGGCTGGGGGCCTCCTGAGTCTGAGGGAGGAGGGCTGGGGGCGGGGACTCCTGGGTCAGAAGGAGGAGGGGCTGGGCTCCTGGGTCTGAGGGAGGGGGGCTGGGGGCCTGGGCTCCTAGGTCTGAGGGAGGAGGGCTGGGGCCTGGGCTCCTGGGTCTGAGGGAGGAGTGGGTGGGGCCGGGACTCCTGGGTCAGAAGGAGGAGGGGCTAAGTGCGGGGACTCCTGGGTCTGAGGGAGGAGGGCTGGGGCCTGGGCTCCTGGGTCTGAGGGAGGAGGTGCTGCGCTCCTGGGTCTGAGGGAGGAGGGGCTGGGCTCCTGGGTCTGAGGGAGGAGGGCTGGGGGCGGGGACTCCTGGGTCTGAGGGAGGAGGGGCTGGGGATCTGGACTCCTGGGTCTGAGGGAGGAGGGCTGGGGGCCTGGGCTCCTGCGTCTGAGGGAGGAGGGCTGGGGGCCTGGGCTCCTGGGTCTGAGGAAGGAGGGTTGGGGCCTGGGCTTTTGTGTCTGAAGGAGGAGGGCTGGGGGCATGGACTCCTGGGTCTGAGGGAGGAGGGCTGGGGGCCTGGGCTCCTGGGTCTGAGGGAGGAGGAGGCTGGGGGCCTGGGCTCCTGGGTCTGAGGGAGGAGGGCTGGGGGCCTGGGCTCCTGGGTCTGAGGGAGGAGTGGGTGGGGGCCGGGACTCCTGGGTCAGAAGGAGGAGGGGCTAAGTGCAGGGACTCCTGGGTCTGAGGGAGGAGGGCTGGGGCCTGGGCTCCTGGGTCTGAGGGAGGAGGCTGGGGCCTGGGCTCCTGGGTCTGAGGGAGGAGGTGCTAGGCTCCTGGGTCTGAGGGAGGAGGGGCTGGGCTCCTGGGTCTGAGGGAGGAGGGGCTGGGCTCCTGGGTCTGAGGGAGGAGGTGCTGGGCTCCTGGGTCTGAGGGAGGAGGGCTGGGGGCGGGGACTCCTGGGTCTGAGGGAGGAGGGCTGGGGGCGGGGACTCCTGGGTCTGAGGGAGGAGGCTGGGGGCCTGGGCTCCTGGGTCTGAGGGAGGAGGGCTGGGGCCTGGGCTCCTGGGTCTGAGGGAGGAGGCTGGGGGCCTGGGCTCCTGGGTCTGAGGGAGGGGGGCTGGGCTCCTGGGTCTGAGGGAGGAGGGCTGGGGACGGGGACTCTTGGGTCAGAAGGAGGAGGGCCTGGGCTCCTGGGTCTGAGGGAGGAGGGCTGGGGCCTGGGCTCCTGGGTCTGAGGGAGGAGGGCTGGGGGCGGGGACTGTGGGCTTGGACCCCTGGGTTCTCCTGGCGCCTGCCCTCTTGCCCAGGCCCGACGCTGTCCTCGGTGCTGAACGCGCTGCCCAGCGCTGCTGCCCTCCGGCACCGCGGCCCCAGGGAGCTGCCCTGGGGGGCGCTGGAGGGGGAGGGGGAGGATGGAGAGAGGAGCGTCCAGGCCTTCGCAGAAGCCGCCCAGGAGCTGCAGGACCCCGTCCCTTCCCGGGAGCTGCCCTGGCCCATGCAGGCCCGGCGGGCGCACAGGTGAGGCCGGGTCTCCGTCTCTCCTGCCTCTCAAAGCTGCCCATCTGGCTCCCTCTTCCCCGCCTGTGTGTCCGCTTCTCAGGCCGCCAGGCTCCCTGTCTCTGCGGCTCTGCACTCAGTCCTTCCCTCCCGGGTCCCAATCTCACCGGCCTCTTTCCCTCCGAGCCTCTCTCCGCCCCTCACTTTCTCTCCGGGTCTGAAATCCACGGTTAGTGTCTCCTCTGCTTCAGTCCTCCTCTCCCAATCCCGTCTCCCTCCCTCCTCTGGGGACGCTGCAGGCCCCGGTGAAAAGTGTCAAGTCCGCAATAAAAAAGCATTAGAAACACATTGGGGGGGGGGGGGTTCACCCACAAATGAGGCCCAGGTGGCTCATGAAGCTGCCCCTTTCAATAATTCTTTTTTTTCAAATATGTTTTTTTTTTAAATATATCTTATTGATTTCTTACAGAGAGGAAGAGAGAGGGGCAGAGAGTTAGAAACATCGATGAGAGAGAATCATCGACCAGCTGCCTCTTGCACACCCCCTACCGGGAATGTGCCCGCAACCAAGGTACATGCCCTTGACCGGAATCGAACCCGGGACCTTTCAGTCCGCAGGCCGACGCTCTATCCACTGAGCCAAACCGGTTTCGGCATCAAATATGTTTTATTGATTTTTTTACAGAGAGGAAGGGAGAGGGGGAGAGCGCTAGAAACATTGATGAGAGAGTAACATCGACCAGCTGCCTCCTGCATACTCCCCACTGGAGATGTGCCCGTAACCAAGGTACATGCCCTTGACCAGAATCCAACCTGGGATTCCCTCAGTCCGCAGGCTGACACTATCCATCCAGCTAACTGGTTTGGGCTGTTTCTTTTTTAAGTTGATTTTTAGAGAGAGAGGAAGGGAGAGGGAGAGAGAGAGAAACGTCGATGCGAGATGGAGAGACAGATTGCCTGCCTCCTGCACAGCCCTTATTGGGGATCTAGGCCAAAACCCGGGCGTGTGCCCTGACCAGGAGTCGAACGGGCAGTCTTTTGGCCTTTTGGTGCACGGATCGCTGCCCAACCAACTCAGCCACACCGGACAGGGCATTCTCTGTTCCTTTTTTTTTTTTTTTTTTTTTGGCATGTTTACTGTATGATGATGTTTGCCTGCAGGAAGCACGATGGACAGACTCTGAGAGTTTTCCTATAGTGAGAGCCCTGGTGAACCCCGCCCGTGGGGAGAGGCATTGCAGCCCCCTGAAGCACCCCAATCCTCCTCCCCTGTCCCCTCTCTCCAGTAGAATGCCTTCTGCCTTTCGCACGCACACGTGACCGCTCCTGTCGCTTCCGCAGAGCTGGCCGCGGGGTCTGCTTCCCTGAAGGGCAGGGGCCCCCACCCGCTTGCTCTGGGACTGTGTAATCAGAGGCCCGCAGTCTTGGGGTTCTGCCTGTGCCCAGTGTCACGTGTTTCCTCTCATTGCTGTAGGGCCTGTGCTAGGAGCCCACCACAGTGGTCTCCATCCGGGGCAGCCCGGCCCTTTCCCTTCCTGTCTCTGACTGTTTCCTTCCAGGCAGCGCCACGCCAGGGACCAAATGGCTCTGGGCTCCGGGTCCAGGATGGCCAGCTGGGCCCTGCTGCTTCGGAGGTCCAAGGAGAAGATGCGAGAAGGCTGGCACACCCTGGAGCCCTGGGGGTGGACGCTGAAGAGGATCGGGGGTGCGATGGGGCTGGGCTCTAGAGTCTGAGGGAGGAGGGCTGGGGGCCTGGCTCCTGGGTCTGAGGGAGGAGGACTGGGGCCTGGGCTCCAGGGTCTGAGGGAGGAGGGGCTAGGGGCCAGGGCTCCTGGGTCTGAGGAGGGGGTGGGGGCCTGGGCTCCTGGGTCTAAGGGAGGAGGCTGGGGGCCTGGGCTCCTGGGTCTGAGTGAGGAGGGCTGGGGGCCTGGACTCCTGGGCTCCTGGGTCTGAGGGAGGAGGGGCTGGGGGCCTGGGCTCCGGGGTCTGAGGGAGGGGCAGGGATCCCTGGACTCAGCGAGGCCCCAGTCCTGCCTGCCGCCCCCTGCAGGCCAGTTTGGCGCGGGCACGGAGTCCTACTTCCTGCTGCTGCGCTTCCTGCTGTTTCTGAACGTGCTGGCCTCGGTGCTGAAGGTCTGCATGACGCTGCTGCCCACCTGGCTGGACGGCGGCCCCGAGGACCCCCCTGGCCCTGACCACAACTCTTCCTGCGGCTCCTACAACCCTCACCCCCAGGGCCTGGTGTCCTTCTCCACCCAGCTCTTCCACCTGCTCTCCGGGGAGGTGAGTGCCGCCGGCTGGAGGCCCCGCTCCGGCCGGCCCCCTCCGGCGCCACGGTGACCCGCTGCGCCCTCCCCCCAGGGCTTCCTGGAGTGGTCCCCGCTCTTTTACGGGTTCTACCCGCCCCGCCGGACCCTGGCCATCACCTACCTCTGCTCCACCTTCGCCATCGGCCTCCTGTCGCTGCTGCTGATCCTGCGCCGGTGAGTGCACCCCACCCAGGCCCCGCGCCCCGCCCCAGGACTCCTGAGTCTGGCTCTGGGATCCCCTTCTCTCTGTTTGAGCTGAGATCCATGATTCTCTCTCATCGTGGATGTTTCTCTCTTTCACTCTCTCTCCCTCTTCCTTCCTCTCTGAAATCAATGATATATATTTCAGAGAGGCGGGGAGAAGGAGAGAGAGAAACATCCACGGTGAGAGAGAATCGTGGATCAGCTGCCTCCTGCACGCCCCTCCCCACTGAGGATCGAGCTTGCAACCCGGGCAGGTGCCCTGACCGGGAATCGAACCGTGACCTCCTGGTTCATAGGTCGATGCTCAACCCCTGGGGCCACACCGGCAGGGACTCATTGAGTCCTTTTATGTGAATCTCTGACCCTTTGGGGGTCTCAGTCCCCATCTCTACGTCCGCCTCCCAGGCTCCCTGTCTCCCAGGCCCCGGGGTCCCCGGTGGGTGTGTGACCTCGGGATCTCTCCCTGGGGTCGGTGGCTTCCCCTCCTGCCCCACCAGGGGGCAGCTCGCCCAGGGCCCGGGCTTAGGGTGTGCTTTCCCCGTCCCCCCCCCCGTTGTCCACCCCCATCTCCCGCCCCTGCTCGGACGGCCCTGACCCGCCTCCCGCCCCCCAGCTCGGTGTCCGGGCTGAAGCAGACGCTGCTGGCCGAGTCCGGGGTGCTGACCAGCTACAGCCACCGCGTCTTCTCCGCCTGGGACTTCGGCCTCCGCGGCGAGGTCCACGTGCAGCTGCGCAGGCGCCGCCTCCGCTACGAGCTGCAGGTGCGCGGGGGCGGGGCCACCTCCCGAGGGGCGGGGCCAGGGGACTTTCCGGAGATGCTGAGTGGAGCTTCCTCCTAAGGGGGCGGGCCTTGGGGGATGAATGGCATCTGAGGAGGCCCGAGGTGCGGCCCGAGGTCAAAGGATGGGGAGCGGGGGGACGCTCGCTTTAGGGGAGAGGCGGGCGCAAGGGTGCTGGGTTCCCGGCTGAGAGGGTGCGGCCAGGGATGGGTGATGAGGTGGAGCTGGAACTTGCACCGGGGCGAGCACTGGGTGTGGCCTCGGGGGCGGGGCCAGGAGGTTAAATTGTCACCTGGAGCCAGGCAGGTGTGGATCAGGGGGTTGAGCACTGACCTATGAACCCGGAGGTCAAGGTTCCATTCCCAGTCAGGGCACATGTCTGGGTTGTGGGCTCCATCCTCAGGGTGGGGCGTGCAGGAGGCAGCTGATCAATGATTTTCTTTTTTTTTTTTTTTTCTTTTTAAAAATATATGCTGTTGATTACAGAGAGAAAGGGAGAGGGATAGAGAGTTAGAAACATCGATGAGAGAGAAACACCGATCAGCTGGGGATGCGCCCGCAACCAAGGCACATGCCCCCGACTGGAATTGAACCTGGGACCACTGAGTCCAAAGGCCGACGCTCTATCCACTGAGCAAAACCGGCCAGGGCTAAAATATATTTTTTTAAAAATAAAAAAAGATGACAGAGAATGCAGGTTGATCCCGAGCCCAGTCAGGGTGCATGTGGGAGGCAACCAAGCGACGTGTCTCTCTCACATTCGGCAGGGTGTTACAGCGGGGCCGGACTGTGGGCGGCGGGGCCGGGGGCCAGGCAGGGGAGCCGGCACCCAGGGGACTCTCTCCCGGAGCAGGTGGAGCTGGAGGAGGCGCAGGTGCGGCTTCGGGCCGCGGGGCGGACGCTGGGCCAGCAGGCCAGGGTGTGGGCGCTGCGGCTGCTGCTCAACCTGCTGGTGTTGGCGCTCCTGGGCGCGGCCTTCTACGGCATCTTCTGGGCGACAGGCTACTCCTCCGAGCTGAAGGTGCGCGGGGGCCTGGGGAGGGTACCCCTCGGAGCTGAGGGTGCGCGGGGGCCTGGGGAGGGTACCCCTCCGAGCTGGAGGTGCGCGGGGTTCTGGGGAGGGTATCCCTCCGAGCTGAGGGTGCGCGGGGGCCTGGGGAGGAGGGTGGGAGTCCTGGAACCCACCAAGGACGGAGGGGACTCAGGCCTGGGATGCCTGGGGTCTTGGACAGAGAGGAGCGTGGCCCGTTAGGTGTGGCGCTCAGGCTTCGGGGTGCGGGAGGAAGAGGCCGGGGAGCCCCCTCCAGCGTGGCTCCTCTGGGACCCCGCCTCTCCCCGTGGCTCCGTCCCCCTCCCAGAAGCTGGATCTTGTCAAAGGGACGCCGCTGCTGGCGCTCGGGGTGAATTACATCACATCCGTCTTCATCTCGGGGGTCAACCTGGTGCTGCCGCCCCTGTTCAAGCTCATCACCTCGCTCGAGGGCTACACCCGAAGCCGCCAGATCGTCCTCATCCTCCTCAGGTGGCCGCCTGTGGGGCGGCTGTGTGTGTGCGTGCGTGCGTGCGTGCGTGCGTGCGTAAGTCCAGGCGCCATGGATGGGATCGACCCTGGCTCCTTGTCCCCAGCCTCCGTTTCTCCATCTGTGAAATGGGGAGCCCATTCCTTTCCGGGCAGGAGGGGCTCGAGGTTAACCCCTCCCTCTCGCGTTGCCAGGACCGTGTTTCTGCGCCTGGCCTCCCTGCTGGTCGCAATGGTCTCTCTCCGGAATAAGGTCATGTGTGGGGGCAACACAGAGGACAAGAACTGCAAGGCCTGCGGCTACAATTACAAGGAGTATCCGGTGAGGAGGACGAGGGGCTGGGACTCCTGGTTTGGGAAGGAGGAGGAGCTGGGGGTGCTAGGACACCCTCCAGTCTGAGGAGTGGGGTATGTGTGGTGCCCCCCCCCAAAACAGAAGACCCCAGAGAAAGTATCTCAAACGCCTGATTTTTGTTTAAATATATATATTAATATATATTTTATTGACTTTTTACAGAGAGGAAGGGAGAGGGATGGAGAGCTAGAAACATTGATGAGGGAGAATCATTGACCAGCTGCCTCCTGCACACCCCCCCACCGGGAATGTGTCCGCAACCAAGGTACATGCCCTTGACCGGAATCGAACCTGGGACCTTTCAGTCCTCAGGCTGACGCTCTATCCACTGAGTCAAATCGGTCTTGGCTAAATATATTTTTTATTGATTTTTTTACAGGGAGGGAAGGAGAGGGACAAAGAGTCAGAAACATCGATGAGAGAGAAACATCCATCAGCTGCCTCCTGCACACCCCCCACTGGGGATCTGCCTGCAACCAAGGCACATGCCCTTGACCGGAATCGAACCCGGGACCCTTCAGTCCGCAGGCCCACACTCTACCCACTGAGCGACACCGGTCAGGGCTACGCTTGTTAATGAGGGACTCGGGTGCTTGGGCGCCTGGGTCGGTCCTGATGTCGCCCTCACCCCTTTTTTTTCCTTCCTCTAGTGCTGGGAGACCCGGATGGGGCAGGAGATGTACAAACTCCTGCTTTTTGATCTGCTGATTGGCCTGGCCGTCATGCTCCTCATCCAGTTCCCTCGGAAGTGAGACCCCCCCCCGCCCCCCCTCTGGCCCCGCCTCTGGGTTCTCCCTCCTCGCCACGCCCTTTTCCTAGTCCCGCCTCCCACTGCTCCCTCTTTGCTCTGACTCCAAAGACCCCGCCCCTCCCACGCGTCAGTTACTCCCCAATTGGCCACGCCCCCTGGACGCACCCCCTCCAGGACCTTGGCAGCCCCGCCCCTCAGACAGGCTCACTTCTGATTGGTGGGCATAACGGAGGAGGCGGGAAAACCCCTGGCTGGCACGCCCCTGACCCCGCCCCGCCCCGCCCCGCAGGCTGCTCTGCGGTCTCCGTCCCGGGTTGCTGGGGCGCTTGGGGACCCAGGAATTCCAGGTGCCCGACGAGGTGCTGGGGCTCATCTACGCGCAGACGGTGGTCTGGATGGGCAGTTTTTTCTGCCCGCTCCTGCCCCTGCTCAACTCAGCCAAGTTCCTGCTGCTCTTCTACCTGAAAAAGGTGGGGCGTGGGTGGGGGGGCGCCCGCCTGGAGTGGGAGATGTCCAGGGCGGGAAGGGACGGAGGGAGGGGTGCGGTCGGGTCCTAAGGGAGGAGGATGCTCAGGTCCCAGACGTCTGGATCCTGAGAGAGGAGGGGGGTCTGTCTGCCGGGCTGATTCCCGGATGTGGGAGGAGGAGGAGGAGGGGCCTAGGGCACCCCAACTTTTAGGTCTAAGAGGGGACCGTCTCTTGGGTCCTGAGTGAGGAGAGCCAGGCACCAGGACTCCTGGGAAAGAGACAGACTAGAGTTCAGACACCCGTGCCTCAGTCTCCCTTCTTCCCCTGTCAGCTCACCCTCTTCTCCAACTGCTCGCCGGCCTCCCGCACCTTCCGGGCCTCCACGGCGAACTTCTTTTTCCCCATGGTGCTCCTCCTGGGGCTGGCCGTCTCCGCCATCCCGGTGCTGTTCAGCATCTTCCTGTAAGTGCGAGCGGCCCTCGCCCGGGATCCCGACTTCTCGGCCCTCCTTCAACTCTCGTCCCGTCTCCCTGGCTTCAGGATCCGGCCCTCGCAGCTGTGTGGTCCGTTCCGGGAGCAGGAGTTCATCTGGAACCAGATCCCCGAGTCTATTGGCAGGCTCCCTCAGGGCACCCAGGACTTCCTCTTCTTCCTGGGGTCCCAGGCTTTTGCTGTGCCCCTCCTGCTGGTCTCCAGGTGAGGGGCCCCGGCTCCTGGGTTTCAGTTGGAATGTGTGCCATCTGGGCGCCCCGCCGCCTGCGCCCCAGGGAAGAGAGGGCTGGGGGCGCCTAAATCCTTGAATGAGGGAGGGAGGGAGGGGATGGAGCCACCAACTCCCGGGTCTGAAGGAAGGAGGGGGAGAGGATCCAGGCCGCTGGTCTCTAAGGACCCAGACATTGAAGCTCTCCCGCGAGGCTTCAGGGGATGGCTTTTATTCTTGTCCCCTCTATTTCTTTTTCTTTTTTTTTTTTCGTCTTTTTTTATTTATTGTCTTGTCCCCTCCAGCATCCTGATGGCGTATACCCTGGCCCTGGCTAACTCGTACGGATGCCTCATTTCGGAGCTCAAACGGCAGATAGAGAAGGTGAGCCAGGCCGGGCGCCTGGGAAAAGGGGCCCCGGGGAACGTACAGGAGGACACGGGGGAGAGGCTCCGTCTCACCTCTTCCCTCTCTTCGCCCTTCATCTCAGGAGACGCAGAATAAAGTCTTCCTGGCCCAGCGCGCCGTGGCGCTGAGCTCGGACCCGGGGGCCCTGTGACCTCCCTCGCCGGGCTCCGGGTGGCGTCCCGCTTTCAGACCCAGACCTGCACCCCCAAACCTTTGTAAGCCTCGGCCGCGCCATCTGCCACATGAGAGCCTGGAGAAGACTGTCCTTCCTCCCAGCCCCGCGATTCCGAGATTTCCGGGGCCCCGCACCCCGCTGACTGTCAGGGGAACCTCATTCCTGAATCAATAAACACAGCGGAGTCAGCTGAGCGCGCTTTGAAACTGGCGAGCGGAAGCAGGGGGGCGAGGCTTCCGCGGCACAAGCCAATCACATGTGTGGGCCCTGGGACGACGTGGCGGGCGTGCCGGCCAATCAGCGGCCGCGTCCGTGTAGCGTCAGAAGTAGAGACACCGTGATTGGCTGAGAACGTCGACGCGAGGCGGTCGCTAGGCGACAGCACGCGAGATTCGAGGCGTTGGGAGGCAGGGGCGTGTCAGTCAATCCGGGACCCAATCCGCGGCTGGGACAGGTATACGAGGGCGGGGCATCCTCTCGCCTTTCGGAAGTGCTAGGAGGCGGGCCTGTCAGTCCGGGGACGTCACGGCGCCATGAACATCTTGCCCAAGAAGAGCTGGCACGTCCGGAACAAGGACAATGTCGCCCGCGTGCGGCGGGATGAGGCCCAGGCCCGGGAGGAGGAGAAAGAGCGGGAACGGAGGGCGCTGCTCGCCCAGCAAGAGGTAGGCTCCGAGGGCGGCGGGCGGGGCTGCTGGCCCAGCGCGCAGGCGCCGCGGTGCGGGCCGGAAGTGGAGGCGGCGCGCAGGGGCAATGGGTCCCGCGCGGAGTCGGGCTCCCCGCGCGCTGGGACCCGCGGACACTCCCTCCGCCTGGTTTCCTCCGCTCTTCTTCCCGGAGCGCTGCCTGGGCCACAGCAGGCGCGTGTGAATAAAGGGACCCCGGGCCACGTTTCAGTTCGCTTGTGCGTTTATTGAGCGCCCACTGGATGCTCGTCCCGCGCAGACATCCCTCCGGCTTGGTGGGGCGGTTGTTGGAGGGGCGCTGCCAGCCAGCCCCCCGGAGCAGGGGGAGAGGACCCCGCGCCGGGGAGGCGGGGCGCAAGCCGAGGCGTCTCCGAGGGGGAGCCTTTGCACCGCCCTGTCCACACACCCCCCTCCCTCTCACCCCCCATCAGACGCCTCTCTGTGGCTCCTTCACCTGTTTGGCTCACACCTGCTGGCCAGTCCCAGCTGACCTGGGCCTCAGTACTGGCCGGGAGTCAGCCTGGGCTTTTAAAATTCACGTTTCAGTAGATCGGAAACGGACTGGGAGCTGGCCAGGCAGCCCAGGTTGTGGGTCCAATCCCTAATCAGGGCACAAGTAATAGCCAACAAATGCATAGGTAAGTGGGACAACAGACCGTCACATCCTGCCCTGGCTGGCTTGGCTCAGTGGATAGAGCATCAGCCTGCAGACTGAAGGGTCCCGGGTTTGATTCCAGTCAAGGGCACATGCCCAGGTTTCCCACCCGATCCCCAGTGTGGGGCATGGCGGAGACAGTTGATCAACGATGTTTCTCTCCCTCTCCCTTCTTCCCTGAAATAAAAAAGTATATTTTGAAAATCAATGTCTCTCTCCCTTTCCCTTTCTCTGTTAAAAAAATTAAAAGTTCTGCCGAAACCGGTTTGGCTCAGCGGTAGAGCGTCGGTCTGCGGACTCAAGGGTCCCAGGTTCGATTCCGGTCAAGGGCATGTACCTTGGTTGCGGGCACATCCCCGGTAGGGGGTGTGCAAGAGGCAGCTGGTCGATGTTACTCTCTCATCGACGTTTCTAGCTCTCTGTCCCTCTCCCTTCCTCTCTGTAAAAAATCAATAAAATAAAAAAAAATTAAAAGTTCGACTTTGGCCAAGACCGGTTTGGCTCAATGGATAGATAGAGCATCGGCTTGGGGACTAAAGGGTCCCGGGTTCGATTCCGGTCGAGGGCATGTACCTTGGTTGCGGGCATATCCCCAATAGGGGGTGTGCAAGAGGCAGCTGATCGATGACTCTCTCTTATCGATGTTTCTAACTCTCTCTCTCCCTTCCTCTCTGTGCAAAATCAATAAAATATATTAAAAAAAAATAAAAAAAGTTCGACTTGGGTAGTGATTGGAGCCCCGCCTGGAACTCAGATCGCCTGTCCGAATGTGTTGGTTGCCTCCATGGTTCTCTGCTGTGTCACAGACTGGGGATCCCTCTGGCATAAAGGCGGCTTCCGGCAGGTGCCTCCTGGGCCCCCAGCACAGCTCTCTGGCCGCGCCACACTGCGGTTCCTCAGATCCCATCTTGGTTCTGAATGCTCCGCCTGTAACTTCCTTTTCTTCTCCCGCCCCCCCCCCCCCAGGCCCGCACAGAATTCCTGCGGAAGAAGGCCCGGCACCGGAACTCACTTCCCGAGCTCGAGGCAGCAGATGCAGGCGCCCCGAGCTCGGGGCCTGTGGACCTGTTCCGGGAGCTGCTGGAGGAGGGCAAAGGGGTGACCAGAGGCAACAAGGAGTACGAGGAGGAAAAGCGACAGGAGAAAGTAAGCCGGCCCCCCTCATTCCCGTGGGGCATGGGGCTGGGGGAGGGGGCACCGAGGGCAGGTGGGACCAAGGGAGCTGATGGAGGCTCAGAACGGACCGACGGGCTCGCAGGGAGTTCCGGTCACAGCCCTCCAGGCCCAGGAGGCTTGGGAGCTGGACACTCCCCACCCCCCTCACCCCAGGCCTGAGGCTGCAGGGACAGACCCCTCAGGACTCGGGAAGGGAGCCGAGCTTTGTCAAATGAAGTCGGACCCTGTCACTCACCCGCCTCAGGGATGAGCTTGCCCTCCCTGTGCCTTGTTAGAGCCTCCACTGTCCCCCCCACCCCTGTGCAGACCCCCACCTGTGCTGCTCTCCTGTCTGCAGCCCGTGGCCGCGCTGGCTCATGAGGCCTCAACACTTAGCTGAGTGACTGGTTCTGCCGTCCAGCCATGGGTGTGTGTGTGTGTCCGTTAGCACACCCAGGGCCCCTGCGGGCAGACACCTGACCATCCTCGGGTCTCCCGCCCCCTCAGGAGAAGCAGGAGAAGGCTCTGGGCATCCTGACGTACCTGGGCCAGAGTGCCGCCGAAGCCCAGACTCAGCCGCCCTGGTACCAGCTGCCCCCGGCGCGAGGGGCGCCCCCGCCCGGCCCAGGCCCGGACGTGAAGGTCAAGAGCCGCCTGGACCCCCTGCTGGAGATGCAGAAGCACCTGGGGAAGAGGCGGCGGCTCAGCGGGGAGCACGGGGACCAGGGCAGCCGCAGCAGGAAGGAAGCCAGGAAGGAAGCGGCGCCCGAGCAGCGGCAGCCCAAAGCGTAAGGAGGGGCCGCGGGGAGCCAGGGGCTCAGGCAGGCTGGCTCGCTCTCAGCGACCCCGGGGGTAACAGCCCTTCAGCACCATCTGGCTCCTCGCTTCGTAGTGGTTTCCGGGGGCCGCGTGGCGCGCGAGGGCCCACTGCTCTGAGGGCTGGTGGATGCAGGCTCGTGTCCAAGACGTTTTTCAGAGGCTCTGACGTGCTGGATGTTCACATGCGGCCCCGGACACAGGCGCCCCGTGGGGTCCTGGAGCTTTGAGAGCCGCAGCGTTAAGAGCAGAAGCAGGCCTGATGCTAGGATGGCAGACCGGGCACAGGAGGGGAAACTGAGGCTGAGGCCTGGGTGTGTGCTGTGACCCGAAGGGGCAGGGGCACTTCATTAAGACCGGGGAGGAGGACAGAGGCCCCATCCTGGCCCCGGGCCAGGGGAGCCAAGGCCAGGAGCACGTTGGGCGCAGGCAGAGGGTCCATCCGGGCGGCCGCTCCCTCTTGGGGAAGCTTCCTAGCCGATCCTCCTTCCCCCAGGTCCCCATCGCTGGACCAGCTGCGAGCCGAACGCCTCCGGCGAGAAGCCGCCGAGAGGGCCCGCGCGGAGGCCCTGCTGGCCCGGGTCCGAGGAGGGGCGCAGTCCGAGGAGGAGCAGCCGGAGGAGGCGGACGATCGGCGGCGGCGGTACAACTCCCAGTTCAACCCGCAGCTGGCCCGGCGGCCCCGCCGGCAGGAGCCCCCTCCCCCGCCCTGACGCTGGGGGAACCGGAGAGGCTGCTGCCGCCAGCGTCATATAAAACTATTTATTCATAAATATTTTCCAAAATGAAAATAGGTTTACCAAAAAATGTCCCTCGCTGGGGAGGGGAGGAGGGGCAGCCCTCGCCCCGGGCCCGGCGGGCGGAGGAAGAGGACACCCCGGCCTCCCGGGGGAGGGGCTGCCCGCGGCCTGGGGCCGCCCCGGCTGGGCAGGGGTCAGCATGCGGGGGGGCGGGGCCGCTGTCACTGGAGGTCCCGGTCCTCCAGGTAACGGTACTCGAAGGTGAAGCCTTCCTTCTTCCGCTGGCCCCACTTCTCGTAGTCGAAGTAGATGTAGGTGCCCTGGCCGGGGAGGCGGCAGTGAGGGCCGAGCGGACCCAGGGGACCGCTCTCCTCGGCGGGGACCGCGCCGGCTCGGCCCGCCCCGGCGGCTCCGGTAGGAACGGGGACGGGCAGGGCATCGGGGCTGACCCGGCCCCACCACAGCCCCTTCCGCTTCAGGGGAAGCAGAGGGAGGCGCAGAGGTCGCGTCAGAGCAGGGCTGGGGCCCCGCACGTTTGCAAAATCCCGTTGCCCCTCAGGGTGGCGGTGGCTTCTGAGCCCGCTCAGGTGCCCGGGGCGGTGTGCCTAGCACTGCCTCCTCCGCCAGGCCAACGCCGGCTAAGAGGGAACGGGCTGCTGGAGCCCGGGGGCGGGCCTCTGGAGGAGTGAATCCTGGGAACAGACTAACTGGGCGGGTTCCTTTGCACCCAGCCAGGAGGGGACAGGTCGGGTGTCAGAGAAGGCACAGGGGGAGGGGGCTGCGCTCTGAGCGGCTGAAACGCTTCAGAGAACCTGCAGGAATGAGGGGAGCGGCTGAGCCCTCTGAGGACACGACCTGTTCGGTCCTTGCGTCCGGCACCGAGGAAAAGCAGGCTGGGACAGGTGCACGTGTCCAGGACACGCCGTGGCGGGCACTGTCATGTACACACATGACTGACCCGTTTAACCCTCACCGCTGCGTAAGGGGGGCCTGTCGCCCCACTTTTGCATTAGATGGAGGTGGCACAGGTTTCGGTGCCTTGCCAGGGCCCCCGGCTGGAGGCGGGGTCACAGCCAGCTTAGTCCCATGAGTGTTTGTGAGTCCCACCCACCAGCTGGAGCTGGAGCAGGCCATTGGAAATAACGGTCACCACTCGCGCTGGCTGAGGGCGAGGCACATGGGGGGGTTGGGGAGGGGAGGGGAGGCCGGCGGGCGGGCATGGCGGTAGCTGGGGGGGCTCCCCGAGGAAGGGGCGTCCAGGCCAGGACCCAGGGCGCCTGAGAGTTGGTGTGAATGGCATACAGACCCAGCCCGGGTGCCCGAGCTGCCGGGGGGCGGTGAGGGCGGCCTCACCTGCTCGAACTCGTCCGTGATGGTCTTGGGCTCCTCGTGCCGCTGGAACCACATCATGTACTTGGTGTGGAACCGCCACGACTGCTTCTTCAGGGCCTTGGCCGCCAGGTACTGCGCCTTCGTGCCCTGGGGGAGGGGCGGGGCAGGGGCGTCAGGGGACCCCGAGGTGGGAGGGGCCGCGGGGCAGGGCATCAGGGCTGACCGGGGCCGCACGGACCCGGGCGGGCACAGAACACACCAGCGCTGCCAGAGGAAAGGAGCAGGTGGGAGTGCTTCCGGAGAAGCGTGGAGGAGGAGGAGAGGCTAAGCAGGAGGAGCGCTCAGAGGCGGGGCCCAGGCTTCCCTGGCGGGCGGGCGGGATGAGGGTCACACAGGCTGCCCTCGGGGACAGCTAAGGGGACGGGCGCTGGGAGGGGGCAGCCTAGCCCTCCGCCTCGGCCGTTCTGACCCCCGTGAAGCGGGGACGGGACAGGCTTGGTTTGGGGGGCCCGGGACGGGGGCGGGGAGGGGTGCGGTCCCGGTGGCCGCAGAGGGGCACCCACCTCACCCCTCCAGCCCGCGGGGGGACGGCGGCGTGGCGGCGAGGCCGGGGGCCGGGCTGCCCGGGGCCCGCTGTACCTCCAGATAGTAGAAGATGAAGAAGAGCGTCTCGGTGGACAGGCGCTGGTAGAACTCCACGGTGTCCGAGTGCGGCGGGGGCATCTGGTGGTGGTAGGGGGGCGTCGGGCAGGGGTTCCGGGGGAGGTACTGTCTGTGGGGGCCGGGGTGTTAGTGCCATGCCTGCCCCCTCTCGCCTATCCCCCCCTCCCACACACACACACCCCACTCCCGGTTGGACGGGAGCCGTCAGCTCATCGCCTTGACCTCCTCACCCCGCCTCCTGTGGCACCCACGCCGGTGCCCGGTGCCCGGCGGGCTCCGCCTCGCCTCAGGGCTGGGGACCAGCCCCTCCCGGCAGCCCTCACCTGATGCGCTCCGAGTCGGAGGGGTGGGGCATGTGGTGCCAGGCGGCCTCCTCCATGGCCTGCTGGTAGAGCTGCTCCTTGGTGAGGGGCACGGGCCCCAGGGGGCACACGCCCAGGGACAGTGGGATGTTCACCTCCGACAGCTGCAGGGGCGGCTGGGCCGAGGCTGGGGGCGCGGCCGTGCTGCTCAGGATGATGTCTGCGGGGAGGCGGGCCAGGCCCTGGGTGAGGCCGGGCGGGCGCCCTCCCTGGCTGGGCCGCCCCCTCGGCCCCGGGACCTCACCTCGCTCCGTCAGGTGCAGCGTGGGCACGGGGTCCTCGATGGCGGAGCTGAGAGCTGCCCGTTCTGCCATGGACTTCAGGGAGCTCAGGGGCTCGGGGGCCTGGGGAGGGACCGGTGCCTCAGGCCCTGGGCGGGGGGCTGGTGCTGGGACTCGGGGACTCCGAGGTGGGCACAGTGTTCGCTGCGCCCTAACGAGGGGCTGGCCAGGGAGCACCCACAGCGGAGCCGGACCTGCGCTGATGCTACAGACATTGCAGGACACACGCAGACCCTCACAGCACCTCTCCATCCTGCTCTTCCGGCCCCGGGACCTCTCCAGGGCTCCCCTCACTCCCCCCCTCCGTCCCTCCCTGAGGGAGCCCCCAGCTGAGGACCCCGCTCCAGGAACAGGGACACTGAACTGCTGCCCCTGCAGCTCGGGGCGGGCGTGCTCGCTCTGGCCCGGCTCCCAGGAGCCTTCCAGGCAGCGCCCCCTGTGGTGACTGCCCAGGCGGGTGGAGGGAGGAATAGAGGGCACACGGGCTGGGCCCGGACAGCGGGCATCCTGCCTGTGGGACCGGGTCTAAGCCGCAGTGTCCTGCCCTCTGGTGACACCCACCACGTCAGGCAGCCACCCTGCCCTGCACCCTCCTGCAGAGTGGACACTCCTTTCCTCCTCTCCCTGCTGAACCCCACCCAGCCTTCTAGCGACCGCTCGGCAGGAGCCCGCCTTCTCTTCCTCCGTCACTGTGACCCCACCTCCCCGTCTGGGTCCCGCTTAGACCCAGCCCCCGCGAGGCCTTGCAGGGCCGCCTCACAGGTCAGCCCACGGCGCCAGTGCGCTCCGCCCAGCGGGCTCTGTGCACGGGCTGTATTCCCTCAGCACTGGCGCCCAGGGGGGCCCAGGGGGCGCCCGGGGGGCGGGCGGGGGACTGAGGGTGCTGCTGTGGATGGGCCTTTCCTCACTCAGTGACTTCCTCCAGGAGCAGCAGGCGAGAGCGGACAGTGAGTGCGAAGGAAGCCAGAGGAGAAAGGGAGGCAGACTGAGGAGAGGGTGGTGGGCACCGCCAGGCGCCAGGGCAAGAGGGAAAGCAGTGACTGTGAGGAGCGGAGCTGGGGTGGCAGTGGAGGCCTGGGGGAGAGTGGGGGTGCAGCGAAGGTCTGGCAGGGGCAGGACACAGGCTCTGCCCCCACCTTGATCTCCGGGGCGGCGCTGAACTGCGGGGGTCCGTTGAGCAGGGCGCCGGCTGCCTTGGCATCGCTGAAGCTGGGCGTCGGGGAGCTGGGCGGGTTCACGGGCAGTGGCACCAGGAGGCTGGGTCCCCCGGCGCTGTTCCCTGAGCCTGGGGCCACGCCCCCAGCGCCGGCGGGGGCAGCTGCACTGGATTCCTTCCTGCAGAGGGGACAGGGGGGCTCAGGGGAGTGTCCCCATGGGGGGACAGACAGGAGGGTGACAGGGACTCAAAACGGAGGCCAGCAGAGGGACCGCGGGGGTGGGCTGAGGGAAAGGCTGCCGGAAACGGTCCCCGGAGCAGGACGTGGAAGCAGGTGCTCCAGCCACAGACATGGTGCCTCAGGCAGACGCCCCCTTGGGAGCCTCCCGAGGGGAGGGCAGTGTCAGGGTGCAGGCTTCCCAAGGTCCTAACCAGGAGGGGAAACTCTCCTGGGGGGCGCTGCCCTGGGCTTCGGGGACCTGGGGGAGGTGGTTGGGGATGGGTAGGACTTTGGGGTCTTCCACTCTGGAAAGCAGACAGAGCCCTCCAGGGAGTGAGGTGGCCGTGGGGCAGGAAAGGGGGGAGAGGGGAGCAGCCAGAGCTCCTCCGGGGAAGAGGGAGCCGGAGTGCCAGGCGGTGGGGGGTTTGGGGGGGGCCGTGCCCAGTGTCCCGGATGGAAAGAGGTGGGACACAGCTCATGGGGGAGTCCCAATGGGCCAGGGCAAGGCCTGTGTCCGCACCATGGGCAACAGAGGGGCACCGTGCCTGCGTGTGTGTCCCAACCCTGACGGAGCCGACACTCACGAGGTGCTGGAAGGGGGGTTGTGGGGGCCAGAGGGGGCCAGAGCCTGGCTGCTGGCGCTGCTGCCCCCGCTGCTGCCGAGCGCCACCTCGGCCGGGCTGTCCGCCACGACGGAGCTGTAGCCTGCGGGAGGGAGAGGGATGAGAGGGGCCTCCAGCGGCAACCCCGGACCCCGTCCCCCGGCAGCCCCGCTTACTGGTGGCCCCGTTCTGCTTGCCGGCACCTCCGCTGCCGCTGCTGTTACTGCTGCTGCTGCCGCTGCCGCCGCCGCCCCCGCCGGGCTGGGCGCTGGGGGGCCGGGGCTGGGCGGCGCTGGGCCCGCTGGGGGCTGGGGGGGCCACGGCCTGGGCGTAGGGGGCGGGGGTGCCCGCGGGGTGGCTCGGGGCCGGGCTGGCCTTGGGGCCCAGGGCACTGGGAGGTGCTGCCGGGGCGGGGGCCCCGTTGTTGCCGGGGGCGGTGCTCAGAGCCGAGGCGGCGGGCGGGGGGCCGGGCGGGTAGCTGGGCGGCACGGCGGGGGACTGAGGGTGCTGGCTGCTGTGGACGGGCTTGGAGCCGTTTTTGGCTGGAGACTGCGGGGGGAGAGAGGAGGGTCAGGGCCCGCGGGCCAGCAGGGGTGCCGATCCTCCCGCACCTTTCCTGGGGACGGGGCGGCCTCAAGGGACCGAACGGCTTCCACAGCACCTGTGCTTCCAACACTGAGGCTGTCCCCACCGCACCCACTGCCTGCACACATCCCCACAGCGTCCCCGACGGGGCGGACACACAGGAGAAACCGCTGTCCCCAGTGGAACCAGCCCAGAGGACAGAGCTGCCTGGCCGGTGGTTCCAAGCACCACGTGGGAGCAGCCCCAGGAAGCGGCTGCTGGCGTGCCCATGCTCCCGAGGCCATGCCGCTGGCAGACTTGCTCTTGGTCGCCTTGGCCCGCCCTCCTGAGGCCCCGGCCGGCCCCTGTGTCACCACACCCAGCGGGACACGTGCTCCTTCCTGCACCTCAGCCCCCCCACTGCCTGCCCAGGGCCCGGGACAGCCTCCCGGAGCCCACGGAGGCCTGGGTCTGGGCCAGCCCTGCTTCCACCGGGCACCCCTCGGGCAGCGTCTCCCAAGTTTCGCAGGGCCACCAGGGGCGACAGAAACCCTAAGTGCTTCCCCCGGAAACCCTCCAAACCCGGCACGGTGCAGCCAAGACCCAGAGCCTCCCAAAGAAAAGGGCGGGTCTCAGGCTGGCCGGGCCCATTCCGAGGGTGCGCGCGTCCCTGCGGGCCCTCAGCCCGGCCACCCCAGGCTCCGCACACCTGGCCGGCTCCCGCCCGGCGCTTTGGCCTTTACTGACAACTCGCCCGTTACCCCCACCGCCTGGCCCAGGAATGGCACCTTTACCCACCGGGCAAGCTCAGGTCTCCCTCCCGCCCAGGGCGGACCTGCCCTCCGAGCAGCCTCTGGCCGCAGCCCTGGCTGCTGCCCCCGGCTCTCAGGCGGCCTGTCCCAGAGCCGCTCTGCGGCATCCTCGGGCTCCCAGCACTTTTGGAGCCAGAGGAACAAGCGTCCTGCCCGTGAGACCCACCTGGCTGACTTCACTGTCCGTGGAGCGCCCCCTCTTCTTGTCATCTTCCGAGTTTTCCTGAGGGCGGGCGGCGGGCAGAACGCACGTCAGCTCTGACCCCCGGGACCTGTGCCCAGCCGACCCCCTTCAACCTCAGCACTCAAGTCCCCGTGACCTAATCTCACTGGGGATTCCCACTGGGAACTGAAGCCCAGCTCCCCAGGTCCTTGTCTCCTGGAGCCAGCACCCTCCCCATCCTCCCCTTTCTCCCCCAGCCAGGCTCCCCCCGCCAGCCTCCCCCAGCCAGCCTCCTCAGGGGACGCAAGCCTGACCTCTGCCCAGCCTCCCGCTCCACACCCAGGACCCCGGGGGGCCCGTCCATCTCATCAGACCCTGGACGCGGGGCCCTGGCTTCCTCGATGCCCCTCCGAGACCCGCCCCGTGCGGCTGGGGCCGGGCCTCACCGTGGTGCAGTTGGCCGGGCTGGGCGGGATGGGCGAGCTGGAGGTGGTGGAGGTGGGCGTGCTGCTGGACTGGTTGAAGATCTCGTCCTCCATGTGGCTGTGGCTGGGGGGGGAGGTGGCGACCAGCGCCTGTGCTGTGGGGGGGAGGGAGGGGAGGGGAGGGGAGAGGGCTGAGCTGGCCGGGCCTCCTGCCGGCCCCGCCCCGCCCCGCCCTGCAGGCAGGCCCCCCGGGCCTCACGAATGTCCTCGAGGTCCAGGTCATCGTAAAGGAACTCGTTCTCCTCGAAGTCGGGGTCCTGGGAGGAGTCGACGTAGTACTCCACATCGTCCTTGATCTTGCGGATGGCGTCCACCAGGATGGAGTCGTTGTCCAGCATGCGCAGGATGGTCTCCAGCATGCGCACGTGGTAGCGGTGCTTCTCGATGTGCCGCTTCAGGCCCTCGATCCGGTCCTGCTTCTGCTGGTGAGCCCAGGGCCAGCTCAGGGGCTGCGGGCGCCGCCCGGCCCTCCTGCCCCACAGAACCCGTCCTCAGTCCCAGCCGCCCCGCCCTGCCCCTCGGGAGCCCACAGCTGCCCCGACGTCCCCGCTCGCCTCCCACAGCCGGTCCTGTGTGGCCTCCTGAGGCCTGGCCCCACCTCCTGCCCGGCTCCCAGGGACGATGGAGGGAGCTCGCCGTTTGCAATCACAGCCTGCCACGCCGTACCCTCTGCCCCCAGCTGTGCCGCTAAGGAGCCCGGAATCTGAAGCCTGGCTCCCAGGCACTCCAGGTGCCTGCTCCTCTCAAGGCCCCCATTCCCTTTGGGATTCGGCACCTTAATCCCAAGTCTAACCCCGCTCTGCATGGACCTATTGCATAACCACATGTCACTGAGCGGGGACACGTTCTGAGGATGCGTCGTCAGGACTGACGCGGACCTGGAAGGTCTGGCTTACTCCGCCCGGCTGCAGCCTGTCCACACATCGCTGTGCTGAGCAGCGTAGCAACTGTGACACCACCTAAGTGTTCATGTATCTCAACATCCCAACAGAAAAGGCGCAGCGAGAACACAGCGCCGAGGACCGAGTGTGCAGGTGCCCGTGTGCGCGAGCTCACGGGGAGGTGAGGGGGGCGCTGTGGTTAGACTGAGGGTAACAGACGAGGAAGGCAGGGAAAGAAGGGAAGGGGAGAGAAAGGGGGAACAGAAATCAGGAGACCCAGGAAGATACGGTAGAGATGAGAAACAAAGGAAGGGGCTTGGCAGGGGGCAAGGTGATGGAGACAGAGCTGGAAGGGAGCAGTACTGCTAGGAGCGAGAGGACCAGGAGCCAAGGGAAGTGAGTGTGTGCACACGAGTGCGTGCGTGTGTGTGGTGAGGGCTCCCAGGCACCAGGACAGGGGACAGCGTGCTGAGCCTCCCCCTCCACTTCAACCACCGCTCAGGCGGGAACTTCAACGTCAAGTTCAACATGGTAGTTAGGCCAGCCTGTCCTTCCAACGTCACAGACAAGCTTTTTTTTTTCTTTTTACAAACAAGCTTTTTGCTTACAACGTTATAACCTCATGGACCACCACCATGCACGCAGGTACTCATTGACCAGAAAGTTATTCAGCGCGTGGCTCTGCCCCCCGCCCCCAGCCCGGTACCCAGAGCCCTGGGCTCACACCCATGCCTGGCCCCTCCCCCTCGCAGGCCATCCCCGCGCCAGCTCCCGGGGGACCAGCTGTTCCCTGCGACCTCACACCTGCACCCTGCGCTCTGGAGCCGGAGGCGGAGCCTCTGGCCGTCACACACCTCACTCTCCTTGGCCGCATGCACCGTCCCTCGTGCCGCCCTGCCTGTGCCCTGTCCTCTCCCGAGGACCCGGCTGCAGCGGCTGGACCTCCCGCCCAGGCCCATCAGGCCTCTCACACACACTGTCCCCCAACTCCCCCTCCTCGATGCCCGTTCACCCAGAAGACTCTGAGCCTGCCTCACCGCCTCCCTGCGCCAGCCCGTCAGCTAGGCCCTGCCCCCGCCCGAGCGCCCGGCCCACCCTAAGGTGCCGGCCCCACTCACATCCTTGTCGCCCTTCTTCTTGCGCGTCTGCACCGACAGGGACTCCACTTCGCTCTCAAACTGGTCCACCTGCATGTTCAGGGTGTCGATGGTGTTCTGGGGGAGGAAAGGCGGGGTCAGCCAGCAGCGCCGGGGGGCCGGGGGGGGGGGCAGGGCCCCGAGGGCATCTCCTCAGCTCTGCCCAACGCACCGTGAGCCACTGGCCGACCTCCTCCTTCTCCTTCTGGGCGGGGTCCACCTTCTGCGCCAGGCCCAGGCCCTCCTTGCTGTAGGCTTTGGTCTTGGTCTCTCGCTCCACGACTTTGAACCGCTCCATTTGCTGTGGAGACAGATGCAGCGGCAGCCTGTCCCCTCCCGTGTCTTCCCGGGACCGAGGGGGCCCCCCACTCAGACGTCCGCTCCGCCTCCTACCGTCTCGATGAGCTTGCGGTTGTCTATGAGCTGCCTCTTGTCCTTGATCTCGTTGGACGCCACCCATGTCTTGATCTGGTCCCTCAGCCGCTGAGGGGAGAAGCCCGACAGTCAGGCTGCTCGGCGCCTGGGCCCCGAGGCCCAGCCCTCCTCTTCCTGGGACCCAGCAGTCCACACTCCCACCCTGCCCCCCTCAGGACACAGGGTCCGGCCCCCAGCCCCTCACTTGAAGCTTCTTAATCTCCTTCTTTAGGTCAGCCTCATACTTTTCTTTCTGGTTCGCGTTGGCCGCATTGTGGAGCTGGGGGCGGAGAGAGGGCACGCCGTCAGTGCAGGACTCGCTGCCTTAGCGCCCACCCCAGTCTGTGCCAGAGACTCTGGGACCTCCGACCCCCCCCCCCCAGTATTGGCTGCCCTAGTGCCCACGCGTCTCTACGTGCCAGGGACGCTGGGGTCACCCCCCAATCCATCTCAGAGCTGCTTCCCTCAGGCCCTCAGCTCCCCCTTCCCCCGGCTCTGCCCGCTGGAGCCCCAGGTTCGCAGGCCCAGCCCCTGTACCTTCTGCCAGATATCTTCAAACTGCTCGACGCCCTCGGACACCTTCTTGAGGCAGCGATCAATCTCACCTGCGGGAGGGCAGGGGCGGGCGGTGAGCACCTGCCGGGCAGCCGGCGCCCACAGGGGAGCTCCGAGGGCAGTGGCCGCCGCCGCCGCGTACCTTGGAGTTTGCGCTTGTCCGCCATCTTCCCTGCCCTATAGGCGCGCTCTCTTCATACTCTCCTGGAGACAGACGCTGCTGGAGGGGGAAGGAACAGGCATTTACTCTCAGGCTGGTGCAAACCCGACGGGAAAGAGGCTGGGAAGAGGGGTGGGTGGGGACGGGGGACGGGAAAGGGAGGATGAGCCTACTGCCCGCGCACACGGACCCGGCCAGTTCCCTGCGCCGCCTCACCTGCCCAGCACGGGCCTGGGCTTGGCTGAAAGAAGGAAACATATACTTTCTATGTGCATCTGACCCAGGAAACGGAAAATTCCTAGAGCGTGGGGCACCCTGCCCCAGACGACACTCAAAAGTCTGGTTCGGGGCAGAAAAAAGCCACCCAGCACCCAGCTGGCTGCTGGAGATGAAGGTGAGACCTGAGACCTCCCTTCCCACCCAGGGCTTGGGGACCCCAACACCCGAGGGCTGCCCTCAGCCACGTCGGGGAGCACAGAACAGGCGCGCTCCGGAGAAGGGCCTGGCAGAGTGAGCTGTAAGGGACGGAGGGGGCGCGGGGGGCAGACACGCTGTCACCATGCAGCGCTACCCCCCCCCCCAAACACACACACACACACACACACACACACACACACACACACACACTGGCAGGGCTGGGTCCGAGCAGAAGGGCCTAAGAGCACGAAAATGTCTATCCCAGAGCGAACCCTGAAACCAAAGGGGACAACATGCCCAACCCACGGGGCGGCCCCCAGAAGGGCGGGCGGGCGGGCGATCTGGGCAGACAGCAGCCCCGGAGGAGGCGAGGGGGGGTGGGGGGGGAGAAGCTCTGCAGGAGACAGAGATGAGAGGGTGAAAGGGGACCTCCAGGGAGGAGCTATCTGCAAGCAGGAAGGAGTTACATATCAGAGCATCGGAAACGTAGACTCGGATACACACACCGCCAGGGCAAGCACCCAGGGCTCAGGGACACCTTCACCCTGAACTGCAGGCACCCAGGGGGACTGAGACCGGAGGTGGGGAGAGGGGGACGATGCCGGATGTCAGGCTGTGCCCCAGCTCCCCGCTCTGAGATGGGGGAGCCCAGGACTGAGCCCCAATCACAGGGGGATCGGCTCAGCACAGTCCTGGCTACGTTCAACACTTGCAACGTGGCAGCAACTTCCACTCCGCAGTTCAGTTACCACCTAACATCCACGGGGCCAGAGGAGGGGAAACAGGGTAGGCTTTGGTCCAGGCAGGTCCCTAACCTGGGGGAGGCGGCGCTGGCCCCCCACAGACCCCTCTGCATGGGCAGTGGGTGTGGCACCGAGACCAGAGGGCGACTATTCCTCTGCAGCAGGCCAAGCAAGAGAACCAGCTCGGCCCAGGGGGCCAGGCCCACCCCGGAAAGCCCAGCTCCGGGAAGCGAGCAGCCGGAGGACCCAGGAGCAGGCGGCACCGGGGGACTCAACCCAAGAAGCAGGCGGGGCCCAGACACCAACCTTAGGCTGCAGGGGCCCAGCACGGCCTCTCGCTGCCCGGGGTGGATGAGGACAGGATGCCACACAAGAGTGTGTGCCCCTGCCTCTCCCCAGGAG
Source organism: Pipistrellus nathusii (assembly GCA_963693515.1). NCBI lineage: Eukaryota > Metazoa > Chordata > Mammalia > Chiroptera > Vespertilionidae > Pipistrellus > Pipistrellus nathusii. The sequence goes on along the minus strand of OY882872.1, from coordinate 47,369,884 downwards.
CCCAGGCAGGGGCAGGGCTGCCCCCCAGGGCAGACACCGCTGACGCCCCTAAACAAGGTGCATCTCGCGCTCCTTCCCCACCCCCCCTGACTGAGGGGGAACGCCTGGCGGGGAGAGCTCAAGTCCTGGAGGGGCTGGGAGCAGGGGCCAGGGATCCTGGTTTCAGACAGAACCTCTAAGAGACACGGCTGGACCCGGACGGGACCCGCGTGGCCCAGGAGGCAGCTCCTGCAGACGAGGGCCAGCACCGCAGGCCCAGGAGACCTGCACCCCTAGAACCCCACTTCCACTCCGGGGCCCCCCAGCAAAGGACAGAGAGAAGGGGAGCTGGAGCTCCAGTCTCCAAGGAGCACCCCACAGCTCTGGGGATCTCCCAGGCAGCAGGTCTGCTCCCGACAGCCAGCGAGGGGTCTGACAGCCGAGGAGACTTAACCGAAAGGAGTCCTTTGTCCAAGAGGAAGGAGCCGGCGCTGAGGGTGAGCGCGCAGCTCTGCAGACCCAGGAGCTCACGCTCCCGAGATGAAAGGCCCCAAAGAGGAGAGGCCCAGACCGCCCCAGGGTGGGGGTGAGCTGTCACACACAGGCCGAGGGAGAGCAGGGCCGAATCCTGAGACGGACACCAAGCCGCCCCGGATCCCCAGGACGAGGAGGCCCGGGCCACCGGGAAGTTACGGGAAGCGATGCTGGGAGGCCACCCTTAGCCCCCGATGGGTGTGCTGGGTCCCAGGAGGCCCCACCTTAGAACTTCAGTCGCAGGGTGAGTGACAACAGACAGGTGTCTCCCTCCGTCCCAGGCTCCTTCCACCCCCCCCCCCCCACAGCAAGAGCCTGTCCCCTGAGCCAGGAGGCACTAGCCCTGGACGGCCCCCCGCACCCCGGAGGGACAGACAGAGGGGCGGACAGATGGTCCCCATAGGGCCCCCTGCCCTGGGGAGAAAGCATATTCCCGGAGGTGCCACAGGGTGGGCGGGGGTGGGGGAGAGGGCTCTTTGGTGCTGGGAAGCTCACACGTCCACAGGATGGGGGGCTGGGGGGAACCCCTGCCTCCTGGAAAGATACACCCCAATGGAAGGACTGGAAGCCTGACCCCAGAAGGGGCAGTGGAAGAGCTGAGGGGCCGGAGAGGAAGGTCCAAGGCGCACACACCTGGGCCTGCAGGGCTGGGGCGGGGTGACGGCCCCTGACCCGAGGGGCAGGCGCCAGGCCCAGGGGGGGGTCCCCTGCCCCGAGCACCCTGCTCACCGGGGGGAGGCGGCGAGCAACGCAGAGCAAGCGGGAGCTTGGGGGCCACCCAGGCGGGACCAGCTGGTGCCCGAGACCAAAGGGAGCCAGAGTGGGAGTGACAGCGGGAGGACCCGCACCTGGAGCCGCCGGCCCGGACCAACCCCGGGGCAGGCCGGCTCCCCGGGCGGGCGGGCGGACTCGGGGCTTCCGCCGGGACCGGAGCCCTAAATGCAAACTGGCGGGGCCTCGGGCTGCGGAGCCCGGGATGGAGCGGGGATGGAGCGGGGTCCTGCGTGCAGGGGGCTCACCCCACCCGGTCTCCGAGGAGCCGGGCGCGTGTGGCGGGCGCCCGGCGGCCGGCCCTGCCCGAGGGCTGTGGGGGGGGCTCGCAGCCCCTCACCCACGTGAAGGGGCGCCCTGCCCGGAAGGGGTTCCGGCACCGGGCACCCCGCGCCCGCGGCCGCGCGGACGCCGAGGGGCGGCACGGCGCCCGCGCTCGCTCCCCGCACCCCGCGGGGCAGACGCGGACGCCACGCGCGGCCCGGGTCGCGGGCGGAGGGGGGGGGGCGCGCTCGGCCCGGACGGCGGGGACCCCACGGGCGCCGCGCGGGGGCGGGGGCGGCCATGTCGAGACAGGAGGCGGTGTTGCAGGGGCGGGGGCGGCGGGGAAGGCGGTCGACGGCGCCGGGGGGGGGGAGGAAGGGAAGGGGTCCGGCCCAGTCGAGCCTGACGCTCTCACCACAGGAGCTGGCGCCGCCGCTGAGGAGCGTATCGCGATAGGCGAGGGAGGCGAGCGCCCGCCGCCTTTTTCCTCGCGCCCCGGGCCCGGGCGCTATCGCGATAACGGCGCGGAGCGGAAGTGGGGTGGGGGGAAGTGGGCCCGGGGTTGTTCTGACGACGGGGTCGGGGCTCAAGGGAGGCCGCGGCGTCTGCCGATGGCTCCGCGGAAGCTGACGGGCCCGGTCCAAGATGGCGGCGGCGGAGGCCTCCCCTCCTCTCTTCTCGTCTCTGGCGCCGATCCGCCCCCAAGCCCTGAATATAGCCCGGCCATTGCGCCTGCTGCACGTCGCTCCTGCCGCTCGGGCGCGTCCTATTGGTCCCTGGCAGGGATGCGTTCGGCCCCCTCTCGCCGATTGGACAATTGCTCCAAGGCGCGGCGTTTGATTGGCCTCCCGCGCAGGCTACTAGGATTGGCTCGGGTTTTGTTCCCCGTCCCTCCTCCTCCTCCCGCCTCAAGGCACAACACGCCAGCGCGAGGGCCCGCGCGTCAATCAAGAGGCTGGTGTCGTGCTGATTGGACACACCCGCCCCCCTTTCCTAAACCAATTGGCAGGGGGGCGGAGCCAGGCTGATGAGGGGAGGGAAGTCGTCCGTCAAGTTTAGGACCATTTTTAATTGGTTGGGAAGGAATAGTCCATCCTGAAGCCATTGGTCGGTCTTGGAAGTGGGTAGGGAAAGTGGAGGAAGGCATGCAGAGTGGGAGTTAAGGACCGAGGACCTAATGGGATACAGACAGGTGCCTTCAAAGCTGAAGTCATCTGCCAATCAAAATATCTCCTGGGCCACGGGGGAGGAGCTGAGCAAGAAGGCCCACCCCTTCCCCCTCATTGGCCCTGACTGTTATCACTCATGCCAGGTCGTCCAATAGAGTAGCGAGGGGGCGGTACCCGCTCTTCCAGCGTGTGAAACAGGGCGTAGCAGGCAGACCCAGGAACTGGGGCGCATCCTTCTCTATCCCTCGGCGGCACGGCCGGTCTCCAGGTGCCTGTGTGGGGCAGATCTCTGAGACTCAGTCCTTGATGGAGGAAGCACGAGACAGTGCCCCAAGTCACTGGCGCCACGCGAAGCTGCTTTAGTGGGGAAGCGCCGCGGAGGCACGGAGTTTGGTCCTGCCTCGGAGGGTTAGGTGACCGTTCCTCTCCTCTGCACCCTGGTTTCGGTGGAGCAGAAGGTACAGGTGCGATTAGGTTTCCCCTCCCACGGTGACCACCTATTGCCTATTGGCCCTTAATAGCTCGGCTCTGTGCTCCACTCTCGGGAGGAAAACTTCCCTGACTTGGGCACCAAGTGCTCAAGAGCCCCGTGTGTTCATTCGGATGGACGCTTGCACGTCTGACATCATTTTCGTCATTATTCAACCCTCTCCTTATGGATTTTGCATCCCCAGGGTGACCCTCTGCTACACGAATGAATGAATGCAAGGAATGACTGTGGTTAAGACTTGCTAAGGATCACGCCCATCAAGATGGGAAGCCTGATTTGCTCATTATCTCTAGGTGGAGGAATGTCAGGGAAAAGCAAGTGAGAACTGATCAGAATCACCTGTGACAAGGGAGATAAGGATGCTTGTAAAAATGCAAGGTTGCCCCGGCCAGTGTGACTCAATCGTCAGAGCATCATCTGATGCCCCGAAGGGTCACGGGTCTGACTCTTGGGCAGGGCACATACACACGTTTCCAATTCAATCCCCAGTTGGGATGTACGTGTAAGGCAACTGACCAGTTTCTCTCTCACATCCATCTCTCTCTCTAAAACAAGGTGACCAGACGTCCCGATTTCTAACAATTTGTCCCCTGTCCCGAGGCGTTTTAAAAAAGTCTCAATCGGCCGAAACCGGTTTGGCTCAGTGGTAGAGCGTAGGTTGCGGGCACATCCTCGGTAGGGGGTGTGCAAGAGGCAGCCGGTAGATGATTCTCTCATCGATGTTTCTAGCTCTCTATCCCTCTCTTCTTCTCTGTAAAAAATCAATAAAATATATTAAAAAAAAAATAAAGTCCCAATTGGGACTTTTTTAAAACGCTGCGGGACGAGGGACAAATTGTTAGAAATCGAGACTGTCCCGCCAAAAGCGGGGCGTCTGGTCACCTTATTCTAAAATCAATAAAAAACATATTCTCGGATGAGGATTAACAAGAAAGAAACCATGTTCTTTGGGCCACACAGCCCCAGAGATTTGTACTTTTACAGACTTGCCAGCTGATCCCTGGGTTCATTACCGTTTTGAGTTTTGATGTGGGGCTTTGCTATTCAAAGTGTCCCCCTGCGTGGGGACTTCCCAGGAATGGTTTGGGGTGAGGGGGTGGCATGGTCAAAATGCAGACCCTGGTCCAGAAGGTCCCAGGTCCTGCTTTTCTAACAAGTTCCCGGGTGAATGGAGCGTCCACAGCCCCCACATCGAAGAGAAAGATCCAGAGCACTGGCTTGCCAATGTGGCTGCAAATAGAACCACCTGGTGGCTTTTTCAAAACCCCGTCAGGCCTCACTGTAACCGGTGCAATAAAAATAAATTAAATCTGGGGCCCGGCCGGTGTTGCTTAGTGGCTGAAGGTCAACCTATGAACCAGGACTGGGTCCTGGTTTGATTCCAATCAGGAGCACATGCCCAGGTTGGGGGCTCGACCCCCCAGTGTGAGGTGTGCAGGCAGCAGCCAATCAATGATTCTCTCATCGTTGATGCTTTTCTCTCTCTCTCCTTCTCCCTTCCTCTGTCTGAAAGCAATAAAAACATGTTAAAAAATAAATCTGGGGATCAGAGCCTGGTAGCAGTAATGGTGAAACATCTGAGATGATCCCAGCATGCACCTCATCTTCTGGAGCAGCAGTGCCGAGTGTGGCCCCTACCTCAGCATAGACATCACCTGGGACCTTGTTAGAAACGCACAGCATTGAGCCTGTGACAAACGGACGGAATCAGAAGCTCCGGGCCCTGCAGCCTGTTTCTATCAAACCTTACAGGCAGCTCTGAAGCACAGTAAGCTTCGAGGATCTTTGTAATACACAGGACAGCAGGGCAGGCGACTCGATTCTGTCCTGAGATCTGCCCCTGCCCCCCGCCACACACACACCATGAGAGTCGCTCTGGCCAGGGGAGATGGGACCCTTCCCCGGCACTTTTAATTACTCAGAACTTCAGGCTCAAGCACAAACTTGGGGAAAGCTGTGTGACGGGTAATCTGGTGGGTGGGAGGGACTGGGGTCCTGGGACACACGGCGAGCCCTGAGTTGGGAGGGGGGGGGGGACGGCCCAGGGAGGAACAGACAGGGAGATTGCAGCTGGACCCGGAAGCGAGACCCAGGAAGGCTGTGGAGACAGCGGGAGGCGGGCAGACAGGAGACGCCCCCTTCTGCAGGGCTGCCCCCTCTCAGTGGTACCAGCCCAGGCCCCGCACCCCCTCCCCTAACTAAGGGAGGAATCTGAACTGGGGAGTGCCCATAGGGAGAGTTAAGAGGTAATGCATTAAGCTGGGTGATTCCTCTGGCTGACCCGCCGCATGCCTGAGCCCAGCCCAGAGGACATGAGGGGAGAGGAGTTTCTCCCTCCCCCAGGAAGTAGAAGGGCCCTGACTTAGCAGATGAGGGACTGGGCGGCCTCCTCGGTGCCCGTGCGTCCGGCTCAGGGTGCAGTGGACGGGGCTGTGGGCGGCACCGCCACCCCCCATCAGGCCCTGCAGGGTAACCAAGGGTTCCCAACTGGACTGCTTAAGTCATTCCCGGAGGCCTTTCCCCACCTGCCCTCAGCCTGCTGCTTACACCAGGGAGGGAGGCCCTGGCCGGCCCACGTGCCCCCCGACGCGGCTCCTCTCGTACCTGGTGAGCAGCGGAGCCTGGCACAGCAGCGGAGCTCCCAGCAGACGGGGCACAGTGCCAGTTCCCGGGGGGCCGTCCTGTGCCGGGTGCCTCTGGCATCAGTGGACTGAGTGGGCCTGCGCGGGAGCCGGGCTCCCCAGACGCCGTGCTTGGTGTGAAATGACGGGCCGAGGCGGGTGGACAGAGGGGGCGCTCCTCTTCCTGGGGCCCAGGCTCCGTCCCCCAAACCCGGAAGCTCTGGCTCCTGCGGCGCTTGACACACGATCACAGGTTCTGACAATGTCCTTTTAATCACACTTTCCCCCAAAGTATCTCCTTTCCCAGGTAGAGGGACAAAGACGAGGTGTGGCGGGCACCCTTCTGCCCCGGACGGGGGCGGCGATCTGGGTGCGGGGGCCTCCGTGCCCCCCTGGTCGGTCCGGGCACTGGGCAGTGGCCGGCTCCCCCCGCCGCCGGAGCCCCCGGCCCTGACCCCGCGGGCGCACATGGCCTCCGCGCGAGCCGTGGGCGGCGCCCCGGGTGCGCCCTCAGGTGGACATGAGGCCGTTCTTCTCGCCCTTGACCTTGAGGAACTCGGCCATGCTGGAGAAGTACTTCTGGTTGGCCTCCGCCACCTTCTTCTCGGCCGCCTGGGGGTTCACGATCTCCAGGCCCTGGCCGGGGAGGGAGACGCAGCTGGGTGAGGAGATGGCCTGGCCCCTGGACATCAGCCCCTGCCCCCCACGCACAGCCCCTCCCCCGAGTGAACAGGCGAAGCGCAAGCCGGGGAGGGGCTCCCGGTACCTGGAGCGGCGTGAAGGCCACGCTGGAGGCGGTGCCCGAGGAGCGGTCGCGGATGGTGGACTTGCCGCCGTACACCACGCTCTGCTTCTGCAGGGTGCGCTGTGGGGGAGGGGGAGGGGGAGGGCGGCTGTGAGCTGGGCTGCCCACCTGGGTCCTCCCCCGGGGCCGCCTGTCCCCCCCCCCCACGCCGGGCCCGGCCGCACCTGCAGCGTCTTGGAGATCCTGGCTTTGGTGGCCTCGTTCACCTGCGTCTGCCGCACGCGCCCGCTGCCCGACTTGCCCAGGTGGCCCAGGCTGAAGCCCAGGTCCTCCTGGTAGGCGTCCTCCTCGATCTGGGGGAGGCGAGGCGCCCGGAGTCAGTCACCCCTCCATCGGCTAGAACCCCCGGCGGCGTCCGCCCCACCAGCCCGTCCTGGGACCCCCCCATGGGCCCTGTGACTGCTCCCCAGGCTGACAGGTGGGGTGTGTGTGAGTGTGTGGTTCTTGTGGGACCAGGAGGGTGCTCCGGTGAGACTGGGGAAGGGCGTGTGACACAGGGCATGGGAGGGGCGGGGAGGAGGGGCGGGGTGGCCAGCAGGGCCCAGACCAGGATCCCGGGTTGATGGAGAGCCAAGGGGAGAGAGGCCCGGGGCTGGAGACCAGGGAGGAGGCGGGGGGACCAGATCTGAGGGCCACAGACAGAGCCAGGAGCGCAGCAGGGACAGGGCCGGGGGGGCCCGGGCCCACCTCTCCGAAGCTCATGCGGTTGGCCTGCTTGCGGATCTCCGTCAGCCCCAGCCGCTCCTTCATCTTGCGGTACCTGAGGGCGGGCACCGGGAGTCAGGGGGGCCAGCGGGGACAGGGGAGCCCCTCCCCGCCCGCCCCGCCGCCCGCCGGCCCCACCTGCGGCCGCCTCGCTTCTTGCGCTGCCCGTCCAGGGGCGCAGGCAGCGGCTTCACCTGCTTCACCGGGGGAGGCTCCTGCCACTTGTCGAACTTCCGCTCGATCTCGTCCTTGAGTTCGTAGCCCACCTGCGGGCACGGGAGGGGCTGCGGTGCCTGGGCTGATCCCCGACTGATCCCCCGAGACACCCGGATACCACAGCCTCCGAGAACGCCTGCCCGCCCCTCCTCTCACCCTCCCACTCCCCACAGTCAGCAAGAAGGATGCCCAGAGGTTAATAAGCTTCCACCCCATTTCTCTCGCCCCCGAATGGGCCTCTTCTCAGCATGTCTGCTGAGCCCGAGCACCCGAGGCGCCCCCCCGCCCCCCCAGGTCCCAGGCTGGCTGTGCACCCGTCTCGGGGCCTTGACACTGACCACCCCGGTGTGAACGAGGTTCGAGATCTGCCTGCCACCTTCTCTCAGGTCCCCGTGAGCCCCCCTCCCCGAGGCACCCAATGCCTTCGCTTCTCTCCTGGCACTGACCCCACAGGGCACACGGGACACCCACAGGTCTAACTGCTGTCCTCCCCCTCCCCCAATGGAAGATGAATACCCGAGGCAGGGCTATGTCTGTGCTGCTCACCCTGCCCCCCAGCCTCCAGATCAGACTAGAGAGAGAGGGAGAGGGAGAGGGAGAAAAAGATAAAGAGGGGGGAGGGAGGACTGAAGCCCTGGCTGCCGCCAGGCTGGGTGCTTGGGACAACAATGCAGAGACAGGAAACGCCTCTCCTCTCTGGGAACAAGTGAGCCAGAAGACGGGTTAGCTGTGGGGGGACAGGCCCCAGCCCAGCAGGGAAGAATGGCGGCCACACCCCGTCCCCAGAGGGCCCACGCAGGCGTCTCCGGCCCCTGTGACCGGGTCAGGCTCAGGTCAGGAGAGGGGTGGGGAGGGTGTGGGCCGATGTCGTCGCCACGTCCTCAGAGGCAGCGGGAGGCCACGCTGCGGGGAGGGGCCTCTGGCAGTGGGAGAGGGCACGGCACCCACCTCCCCGGGGTCCCGAAGGAACAACCGGGCCGACACCTGGTCTGACCCTGCAGAACCCACTCCGGACCGACCCGAGCCTGTGGGCTCCGCTCCTGTGCTGCGCTGAGCACTGGCTTGTGGGCATTTGCTAAGAGCAGCGGCCACAGGAAGCAGATGTGGGGTGGGGGTGGGGGGGTGGAGAGAGAGAGTGACCTCGGCAGGGCCACAATCGCTCGCCGGGACAGCCCTCAGCACCAGCTCAGCTGCCGCCGCCGCCCTCACCTTGCCCTCCGTGCTCTCGTGGAAGCTGTCCACGCGGGCTGCCAGCGTGCACTTGGCGGCCACCAGGCGGGCCGCCTTCCGCCGGAGATCCTGGGAGACCGGGAACGGAGGCGAGTCAGGGCGAGGATCACTGAGGCCACGGGGCTCCCCAACGCCAGCCCCACGGCCCGCTCCTGCCTGGCAGCGCTCCTCCCTCCTGCCAGGGAGCATCTCCCACTTTCCAGATGGAAAGGCCGAGGCAGAGCGCAGGCCTCCTGCCTGAGGTCACCCAGCTGGCCAGAGGCGCTGCGGGGTCCCGGCCCCGTTCCCCCCCGCCTGCCGCCCGCGGGCTCACCGGGGGCAGGGACTGCACGATGTCGCTGTGGTAGATGTAGCCGGTGTGCGGCAGCACGGACGTGGACGAGAAGCCGGACAGCGTCTTGCGCTGGGCGCCCAGCAGCATGATGTTGCAGGCGGGCATCTTGGAGAGGTTGGTCAGGCCGCCGGCCACCCCTGCAGCGGTGGAGGGGCGGTGAGGAGGGCAGGGCACTGTCCGCGTGCTTTACCGAGTCCGGTTGGACGCACAGCGAGCAGAGGGCCCACGAGGAGCCAGCTCGGTCGGAGAAGCAGCACAGCCCGCCCTGGGGCGACCCCGGGGTCCCCCGAGCCGGTCTGCAGGGCAGGGGTGGGAGGGGGGCTGTCAGAGAGAAACCCCGCTGTGTTTGCTGCTGAGCTGGTGCTGGGTGTCTTTAAGGGAAACCGTCAGCTCGTCGGAGGAACCCCTAAAATGAGCCTCAGGCAGCGTGCCAGCCCACGGGGGGCAGAACAGCCCCGAGAGGCCATCGCAGTCTCCACGGTGCCTCTCGTGGCCAGAGGGCCTCTGCGGACAACTAAGTGAAGGCCCCGAGTCGGGGTGACCGCCCTGGGGGGACCGGGCTCAGTGCCACCTGAGGGCCCCTCGAGGTGGAAGCGATAGGCTCTCACAGACGGGAGAGCAGACTGGGGGGCCTCTACAGCGGGAACAGGCCAGGGGCCGGTCCTGCGGAGCCTCCGTGCGGGAATGTCCAGTCATGAGGTGACAGGGGAGTCGGGGAGAAGCTTGTTTTGCGGTCATTTGTCACAGCCGCTACAGGAAGCCAAGGCAACCCCAGTCATCCTTGGGGAAACTGAGGCACGTGAGGTTGCCTGCCCAGGGCTGCGAGGCCAGGGAGAGGGAGCAGGACCCACACCGAGTTCTGATCTGCACACACTTGCCCTGAAGGCGGCTGCCGGGGGCCCACCGCTAGCCCCAAACTTCACATGCTGGCGTCCTCACCCCACCCCGTACTCAGCAGCGAGACCGTATCTGGGAGCGGGGCCTTTACAGAGGCGATTAGGTGACGGGACATCACAGGACTGGTGCCATTAAAAGGCGATATGCGCGCACACACAGAGGGGCGGCCATGTGACTGCACAGGAGATGACCATGTGACTGCACAGGGAGATGGTCATGTGACCACACGAGGAGATGGCCATGTAACCTCTCAGAGGGACGGCCATGTGACCATAAAGGAGATGGCATGTGACCATTCAGAGGGACGGCCATGTGACCGCGTAAGGGATGGCCACGTGACCACCCGGGGAGCCTGCATCTACGTCCTCAGGGGGACCAGCCTGCCCGCACCTGCACATCAGAGACAGTACGTCTCGGTGGGTGAAGCCGTTCTGGTGGCAGACCAGGCCCGAGAACACGGCTGCTTCACCCAGCACCCTGGGAGTTTCGGTTACCGGGGCCGCGGGGCCGGGACGCCCTGCCGGGACCAGGCCCACCTCGCGGAGGACACGGCGCCCCTCCCCCCGGGCTCACCCATGATCTTGGCGGCCGTGGACGCGCCGATGATGATGGAGAGGTTGGGCGCGATGAAGGACATGCGGGACTCCACGTACTCGTAGATGCGGTGCTTGGAAGCGTTGAGCTCCAGCGCCATGTCACAGGCCTCCTCCAGCCGCTCCAGCTCCTCCTCCGTCAGCTGCTGCCTGCAGGGAGGGGGGACCACACGGCTGGGTCCCCGTCTGCCTGCTGTGTGGGAGCCCCGCCCCCCGCTGTGTGCACACGCGTGTTCGTGTGCACGCATGCAGGTGTGTGCAGCCTGAGGACCATCACCCTCAGCAGTGGCAAGCTGGGGGCTTGCTGTTCGCCCGCAGAGAGCTCGGTCCTGCCTGCGGCTGGGCCAACCACCTCCTCCAGGGAGCTCCCGACCCAGCCCCTCCTCCGTGTCTGACACGTGCCCTTTGGCCTTTGACCTGTGCATGCACTTCCTCCTCCCAGACAGGAGCTCTGGGAGGGCAGGGCCACCTCCAGCTGCTAGTTCTGCACCCGCTTCCGGGAACCTGCCACCGAGGGAGAGCGCCTGCCCACAGGACAAGGCTGGCTCCTCATTCGGTGGGGACCCCCAAGCCCGGCCTGTTGCCGGGCTGGCACCGAAGTGAACTGTCCACGAGAAGGACACCGGTGCTGCTGGGACCCGGGACCGCGCCTGCTGCCCTCCCTTGGCGTACGCACCCCTGGGTGGTGGAGGCGGTCACGCTGACCACCATGATGGTGGCGTTGGTCAGGATCTGCTGCAGGTTCTCATTGTTCTTGCACTTGTCCAGGCTGTTGCCCAGCTCCTGGGGGTGAGGCGGCGGCAATGAACGGGTGGCATGGAGGCCCGGGGGCTCCAGGCCCTCCTGCTCCTGCCCCCTCATCCCTTCCGGGTGCTGGGAGAGCTGGGGTCTGTGCCAGGTGCCTCTCTCGCCCCCCCCCCCCGGCCCCGAGAGCATCAGTGCTCAAAGCACAGCTCCGTCCGCCCCGCGCTGGCAGATGCGGACACGGACCAGAGCAACCGACCCTCAGCGCGGATCTGCCCACCGCCGCCCGCCCCTCGGGGACCCGTGGAGCCTCGGGCTGGGCCTGGCTGTCACCGGCACCTGAGCCCCAAGGCCTGGAGGCCTGGAGGCCAGACGTGACCAGATCTCGTCAGCTCTGCCTCCTCACTTCCTTTTTCTCGCTACCTGAACCCCCTAGGCTCCTTACCCATCGGGGACCCGACACTGAACACTCTTCCCCCGAATCTCTGCCCGGCTGCCCCGTTAGCTCTCCACACCACTGCTCCGCCCCCGCTCCCGGGGCCACTCTCCCTCGGAAGACCCCTCTCCTCTCCGGAGAGCCAGGGAGCAGAGGGTGGGGAGGAGGAGCCGAGAGGACCTCCTTTCCGGGCTCCGCCCTCACACTGGGCAGCTGGCAGCAGCTGGACCAGCCGTCACCCCTCCAGGCCCCGAGGGCGAGGGAGGCAGATGGGGCCTCCGACGTCACTAGCTGAGCTTGCTCCCGCTCCTGTGCTCACCGTCTCGGGCAGCCTTTCCCCACCAGGTCCGGGGGCGGCCCCCCCCTCCCGGAGCCCCGCGCCCACCTTGACCGTGCGAATGTAATCCAGCGCGTTGGGGACCAGCGACTCCAGCTCGGGGAAGCGCTTCGAGTACTTGTCCCGGATGAACTTGTGGATGATGTCTGAGGCGGGCGGGGCGGGAGGCATCTGATGAGGGACAGGCGGACGGCTGGCGGTCCCCACATCCACCTCCCTCTCGCTTTAGTGACCGAACCCCTGAGCTTCGCGGGGCGCAAGGTCCCCCAGAATGAAGGGCCCTGTCCCGCTCCCTCACTGCTGGGCAGGCCGGATGTGTCAGTGCTGGTCCAGAGCTGAGGGGTGCGGCTTCAGGGCACCCCTGAAAGGAGAGCTGGGCCCCCGGCTCAGCCGTCTTGCTGGTGGGGACGGGGAGGCGATGGCTGAAGTGGGCAGTCACCTGGTACCACCAAACAGGCAGCAGATCCACAACATAAAAGAGCCTGGCCTGGCCAGTGTGGCTCACTGGTTGAGTGTTGACCCATGAACCAAAAGGTCCCTGGTTCGATTCCCAGTCAGGGCCCATGCCAAGGTTATGGGCTCCATTCCCAGGGAGGAAGCGGGGGGCACACAGGAGGCAGCTAATCAATGTTTCTCTCTCATCGGTGTTCTTATCTCTCCCTCCCTCTCTCTCTAAAAACCATCAGAAACCATTTAAGAAAATAAATAAGAAAAAGCCTGGGTGGCAGACACTGCCACCCCAGGCCCAGCCGGACCGCCCGCCGGGCTCCCACTCGGGCAGAGGGAGGCGCACTTCCTTCTCAGGGCAGCCCCGGCCCCAGCAGCAGAGGCGGGCTCGGGCAGCAGGAGGGGCTCGGGGAGAGGCCGGGGGACCCTGCCTGCACCCCCCCCCCCCCCGCCCCAGGCAGGGCTGTCTGCTCCCCCGACTCACTCAGCTCGTTCTCAATCTCCACGGTCAGGTTGTTGGCGTCCACGATGACCCGGTATTCGGGCGCCGCCTCCACCGGTCCCATCACTGTGAGGGCGAGAGACAGCAGTGGGTGCCCGTGCCCGCGGCTCTGCCCACGCAGCTCTCTTTCCCTGGTCACCCTCCAACCCGCCATGCACCTGGCACACATTCACACTTCCACGTCCAATCCAGGTATCACTACTACCCTGGCCCCCGAGGCAGGGTCAGCTGGCCCTCCGGTGGCTGCAGAGGGTCCCAGCTCCCTCCCCCCCAGCAGGTACTGCCCCCCAGTTGCTGCCTGGGACCTGCTGACCTCGGCTGACCCCTCTGGGTGCCTGCCCCGAGGTGCCCGTCTTCCCTTTGCAGAAAGAGAGTGAATGTCTCTGACACTCCGCTCTGACGTCACCCCTGTGCTGACAACACTCCGCTCTGACGTCACCCCTGTGCTGACAACCTCCCGCCAACCTCCTGGCGGGAGGGATGGGCAGCAACAGGACCACACCGAGAGCTGGCCCCGACGGTCAGGAGCCAGCCCAGCGCTGCCCCCAGCTGGGAGGGAGGACGCTCAGTAATCCTGCACGTCTGCGGTTACTTCCTGTCTACCAAATGGCACTCAGCTTTCCACTCACAGTAACACAGCTCTCCTTCTGAGGTACGTTTAATGAAAGTGGTACGCTGGTGTAAAGAAAATGTGGCAGGGGGTTGGGAGGCTGGGAGGAGAAGGTGAAAGGATTAAAAAGTGCAAATTGGCGTTACAAAAACAGTCAGGGGGAACCTGGCTGGTGTTGGCTCAGTGGTTGAGCGTTGGCCAGTAAACCAGGAGGTCATGGTTCGATTCCCGGTCAAGGGTACATGCCTGGTGTTGGGGCTGGATCTCAGTGATTCTCTATCATCACTGATGCTTCTATCTCTCCCTCCTTCTCCTTCCTTCTCTGAAATCAATAAAATGTATATTTTAAAAAAACCCACACACATAAAAACAAAACAGTCAAGGGGATGCATGCAAAGTACAGCACAGGGAACATCATCAATAATCCTATCTAATAAAGAGAGGATATGCAAGTTGACCGTCATGTCATCGCCAAGCTGGCGGTGCCCAGGCCCCTCAGCCCTGCCAGAGTCCCACAGTCCTTCCAGCCCAGCCAGTGGGAGGGGGATGGAAGTGGGGGAGACAGGTGCATGGTGCGGCTGGACGCGCCCTCAGCATCCCTAACCACCCAGGTCTGCCTGAGGCTCAGGTAACCAGGGCCGGCCAAAGTTGTGCTACCAGCAGTGGCAGCAGCAGAGGTGTGATGGGGTGTAGCCTTCCCCTGATTGCTGGGTCGCCTTCTGGCCCTGAGGGCTCCCGGACTTTGAGAGGGGGCAGGCCGGGCTGAGGGACACCCCTCCCCGCCCCACTGCAGTGCATGAATTTTCACTCACCAGGCCTCTAGTATTATAATCACTGTGGATGGTGCCAAGTGGGCACTGCACTTAGCAGGGGGCCACTCTGAAAGATATATGTCTAACCGTTATGCTGTACACCTGGAACTAATACTGTATGTGAACTGTAACTGGACAATAAGAAATAAAACTGGGTGCTAAAAAAAACCCAACCAAACAGGACAAATAGCGAAACACCAGTAAGTGGTCACGTGACCCGCTTAGAAACCTGGACAGAGGCCTAGGCGATCGGCGAGCGCTGTAAAACGCAGCATCTTTTCGGAGAGAAGGGGACTGGGCTGGGATGCAGGAGAAGAGGGCTCAGGGAAAGGACGGTAGGGAGGGCGACCAGCTTTCAAAGCCGCAAAAGCACTGAAGGAGCCCAGGGGCCTGGCGGGGACCGGACGGTGGGGTACCGGGCGGGATGAAGCCGAGGGGAGGTGGAGGGTACCTTCCGAAGCTTTGGCTTGCTTGCTGATGTACTCCTCAATCTTCATCATGATCTCAGCAAACTGGGGAGGAGAGGCGGGTCAGGGATGGGTGAGGGAGGAGGCCCCGCCCACCATGCCCTCAGAGCTCCCGTCCAGCCCAGCCGCGGCCGCTCACCATCTTGCTGTCCCACAGCTTGGCGATGCTCTTGACCGAATCACCAGACAGATCCAGCTGCGTCTCCTCCTGCACATCCTCGATCGCCGGCTCCTCCTCTTCCTCCCCATAGCTGCCTCCTTCCTCCTCTTCCGCTGCCTCCTCGAGGTCGGCCAGGAGCTCGTCTGCCAGAGACATCCCGAGGCCTACTGGGGGTAGAGCAGGGTGCCCCTCATTACCGAGGGGCTTCCCCCCAGAAGGCCTGGTCCAGCCGCGTCCACCCCGCCAGCACGCAGGCTCCACAGGACCGGCATTTTCATCTGCGTTGCTCTCCCGCTCCTAACTGTGCTCAGTAAACACCAACTGAATTAACCCACGAACAAACCCCCAGAGCCCAGATAATCTCCAGCCGTACCTCACACCTCACTGACAAGACACAGCACCCCCCCCCCCTCCTTAAGGCTAAAGAGATACATCCTGCCTGGCTGGTGTGTCTCAGTGGAGAGAGCACTGGCCTGCGGACAGACGGGTCCCGGGTTCGGATCCCAGTCAAGGGGGCAAGTCTCTGGGTTGCAGGCTGGATCTCCCCGGTGGGGATGTGGGCTGGGAGGCAGCCAATGGACGTGTCTCTATCACATCGATGTTTCTCTCTCCCCCCCATCTCCCTCACCCTCCCTCCCACTGTCTCTAATAAGCGATGGGGGAAATGCTCTCTGGTGCTAAAAAAAAACACACAAAAAAAACCAACCAGCCGAAACCGGTTTGGCTCAGCGGCTAGAGCGTCGGCCTGTGGACTGAAAGGTCCCGGGTTCGATTCCGGACAAGGGCGTGTACCTGGGTTGCGGGCATATCCCCAGTAGGGGATGCGCAAGAGGCAGCTGATTGATGATTCTCTCTCATCGATGTTTCTAGCTTTCTATCTCTCTCCCTTCCTCTCTGTACAAAAATCAATAAAATATATTTAAAAACAACAACAACAACAACAAACAACCAAATAGGACAAACAGCGAAACCCCAGTAACTGGTCATGTGACCGCTCAGAAACCCGGACAGAGGACTAACCACCCCAACATCTAATCCCTAACACTTGAACGCCCGCCTTCCCCGTGAAGCTACCGTTTCCATGAGAACAGACCCCGCTTCGTTCATGGCTCCCTCGCTCCCCCAGCGCCCGGCGCGGGGCGGGCACCGAGACGTCGCCTGACCCCAACCTGCCCCATCCCCACCTCCCGGCCCACGAGTCCTCACCTGCCCCCCTTCACCTCGCCCACGTCTCCCCCACTTCTACGGGCCCGGGCCCTCCTCAGCCGCCCGTTCTCGCCCTGTACCCCAGCTCCCTGACCCCCGCACCCCACTCTCGGTGACAGCCCGCACGCCCGCGGCACCCCATCCACTGGGGGTTACCGTGGGGACTTCAGCGCCCGCCTCCCCGGGCGGAGGGCGCTGAGGGCCGGGGTGTGGGGAGGGGGGTCCTGCCGTCGCGGGGGCCCCGACCTCCGGGCGGTCAGCCATGTCCTCGCCCTCGGCCGCCGCCCTCCCCGCCCGCGACAGGCGCGCCGGCCGCCGCGCTCCCCTCGCCGCCGCCGCCGCCGCCGCCGCCGCACTCACCACCGCCTTCCCTCCGCGCGCGACGGCTCCCAGGAAATCAGCTCCGGGCGCCGCTCGATGACGCGCACTGATGACGTCACGCCCCCGCGCCGCGGCCGCCTCGGCGCTGCGCTCTGATTGGTCCCTCGCGCCCCGTCCCTCAGGCGCGCGGTTGGAACAACAACTTTATTAGCACCGGCCGCTGGGCGGGGACGGCCGGGGCTGAGCGGGTGCGAGGCGAGGGGCTTCTCCCGGCCCACGGCCCGCCGAGGACCGAGCCTCCCGGGCGGAGAGTCGCCGTGGTCAGGCGGCGCGGCGTCCGGACCAGGATAAAGGCGGAGGCGACTCGGGACGACCGGTGGCGGCGTGAGACCGGAGAGCAAGGGCCTTTGGGCCGGGACTCGGGGTGGCGGGTGGGGGGGGGGGGCGAGAGAGGAAAGCCGGAAATAGAGAACTACAACTCCCAGGAGGCTTAGCGGCCGAGCCCCGGTGGACTTGGCGGTGGACTCTGATGGGGCGTGTAGTTTTGCGAAGCACTTTAACCTAGAGGTTTGCAGCGTCGGGAGCTCTGCGCCGGGAGCCGGGGAGAAATGGAGCTGGAGCAGAGAGAGGGGTAAGGGGCTTTGGGGGAAATCCCAAGAGACGGTGCGGCTGCAGCATATACTATCATCCGCGCTTTGCCCTGAGGGCTGATGGGGGTTGTAGTTCGTGGAATGGCTTTGGGTTAGAATTTTTTATTAGGGGCTGGGGTCTGTATTCAGGCATCCTAGGGGGATGAGGGCTGGGGAGGAGGAGGGGGGGTCAAGAGGTTGGAAGCCGGGATTCCTGGGTCTCAGTGAGGGGTTGGGACCTTGAATTTCCCTAAATACTTAGGAGGAGGAATGGGGGGGGGGGTCTGAACTCTCTCGGGGGTCAGGGCTTGAATTCTGGATCCTTTGAAGGAGAGGCTGGGGGGCCTGGCCTCCCGGCTTGGAGGGAGGAGCAGGGGCCCGGAGGTTCAGGGTCCCTGAGTCCCCCTGGCCCCTACAGGACCATGGCAGCCGTGGGCTTTGAAGAGTTCTCAGCCCCTCCAGGCTCGGAGCTGGCGCTGCCCCCGCTGTTCGGCGGCCACATCCTGGAGAGCGAGCTGGAGACCGAGGTGGAGTTCGTGTCCGGGGGGCTGGGCGGCTCCAGCCTCCGGGAGCGCGATGAGGAGGAAGAGGCGGCCCGAGGCCGGCGGCGGCGCCAACGGGAGCTCAATCGCAGGAAGTACCAGGCGCTAGGCCGGCGCTGCAGGGAGATCGAGCAGGTAGGTGAGTGTGGATTCCGTTTTGGGGTCCCCTGGCCTTGAGTGCTCACCCCCCCTCCCTGGGCGCGGGCGGGCACAGCCTCTTGCCCAGCAGGATGAGTCTTTCCTGCATCGTCCGTTCATTCCACACCTGGAGTGCTGTCTCCTCCAGGGGCTCCGGGGACAGCCCAGATCAGCTCGCTGATGCCTCACAGGCGCCTGTCGCGCATCGCGGAGGCCAGTGTGGGCAGATGCAGGAGGGACAGCCCCTTCCGGTCCACAGATGACCTGCGGGCTGGCCCCCTGGCCCCCAGCTGGGCTGGCTGCACCCGCAGCGCCTGTTGAGTGGGTGCAGCTGACCTGTGCTCGCCCCCTCCCCGCAGGTGAACGAGCGGGTCCTGAACAGGCTCCACCAGGTACAGAGGATAACACGGAGACTCCAGCAGGAGCGGAGGTAACCATTGTGCACCTGACCGGCCGGCAGGCTTCTGCCCCGGACCTTTCCCAGGCTTCTCACTTCTCCACCTTTCGAGAAGTCTGCCCGGCTGGCCACCTGGGGCCAGGAGGAGACGAGGCTGCAGAGGAGGGTGGAGGGCTGAGGCCTGCAGAGGAGGGTGGTGGGACCAGGAGTGGGATTGGGTCTTGCATAAGGTGACCAGATGTCCCGATTTTTTAAAAAATATATATATTTTATTGATTTTTTACAGAGAGGAAGGGAGAGGGAGAGAGAATTAGAAACCTCGACGAGAGAAACATCCATCAGCTGCCTCCTGCATATCCCCCACCAGGGATGTGCCTGCAACCAAGGTACATGCCCTTGACCAGAATCGAACCCAGGACCCTTTAGTCCGCAAGCCGATGCTCTATCCACTGAACCAAACCGGCCAGGGCAGATGTCCTGATTTTTAACAATCGGTCCCACGGTGTTTTAAAAAAGTCCCGAAAAAAAAATCGGGACTTTTTAAAACGCCACGGGACGAATTGTTCAAAAGCGGGACGAAAACTGCCCAGGCCTAGGGGAGTGGGTGTACACCCCGAGCTGAGGGGGCAGCAAAGGAAGAGATTCTGGCCTTAAGAGCCCCAGGCCCAGGCCTAGCTGGTTTGGCTCAGTGGATAGAGCAGTGGTCGGCAAACTGCGGCTCTGTTGACTCATGAGTTTGTCGACCACTGCCTTAGGGAAAAACACTTAAAAAAAAAAAAAAAAACCATTTTAGTATCATACTAATGTCTTTAACCTGAAGTCAAAACCTCTGGGGAAGGGTAATGCCTTATGCAGTGGTCGGCAAACTCATGAGTCAACAGACCGGCAAACTGCGGCTCGAGAGCCACAGTTTACCAACCACGGGAATAGAGCATGAGCTTGCAAACCAAAGGGTCCTGGGTTCGATTCAGGTCAAGAGCACGCACTTGGTTGCAGGCCACACCAGCTAGGGCAAGACGGAGTTTTCAGAAGCAGGGATGGGGAGGAGCAGGCAGTGCCCGTGAGAGCTGAGGCTGCCCGGGGTGTCCTGCACAGGCCCCTCTGGCCCGTTAGTTATGAATAAAGATGAAGGCCACATTGAATGACTGCTAAGCCCACATCCCCCGTGTGCTCTGCGGCCGGCCTGGTCTGGTTGTGATGTCACAGCCGTCCCTGCAGGTGGGGTTGTCCCTCCCGATGACAGCGGGAAGCTAAGGGGTGGAGTCGCTTCTCCTGCCCCAAGTCCACTGGCTGGCACCCAGGTCTCAGACCCCAGCCCTTCTGGCTTCAGAGGGGGTCAGAGCCAGCTGTGGGGCCCCTTCCCCTGTCCGTCAGAGACCAAGGGGTCCCCTGGCGACTCCTCTCCGGGTGCAGGTTCCTCATGAGGGTGCTGGACTCCTACGGCGACGACTACCGGGCCAGCCAGTTCACCATCTTGCTGGAGGTGAGCAGGGGGGCAGGGGGCCGGGGGAGCCGGGAGCCCAGGACACGGTCCTCACCTGCCGCCCGCCTCCCTCCAGGACGAGGGCAGCCAGGGCACAGACGCCCCCACCCCGGGCAACGCTGAGAACGAGCCTCCGGAGAAGGAGGGGCTGTCCCCGCCCAGGAGGACGCCGGCCCCCGAAGCCAGCAGCCCGGCCCCCGGCGAGGGGCCCAGCGGGCGGAAGAGGCGGCGAGCGCCCCGGGAGGGACGCCGAGCGGGAGTCCCGCTGACCCCGGAGCTGCCCCCCGTGCAGGTGGGAGGCCCGGGGTCAGGGGCCAGAGGCCAGGGGCTGGCAGAGGGTTGGGGTTGGAAGGAGGAAGGTGGGGAAAGCCAGGAAGGCTTGGAGGGAGATGGGAGGGGAGACGAGGCTGGAGACCACGGGGACCCAGGCACGCTGGGACTTCCTGGGGTGCCCCAGGAGGCTGCCGGCCCCCGAGTGCAGGAATGGTGGGGCCCAGGAGCCTCCCCCAGCCCCGGGCCACCTCACACGGAGCGTTTCGCCCCCAGATAAAGGTGGAGGAAGACTTTGGCTTCGAAGCAGACGAGGCCCTGGACTCCAGTTGGGTTACTCGGGGGCCAGACAAGCTGCTGCCCTACCCCACCCTAGCCAGCCCCCCCTTTGACTGACACCCCCCTTCCCCCCAATAAACAGACCCCATGCTCTCCTCGGCCACTGCTGCTCCCGCCTCTGATCACACACACTGGACTCTGGGTCGGTTTTCACATTTTATTGGGGGCGACGGGAGGGGACCTCCTCTCTGTGGGTTCACAGGTTCTTCAGCCACTCCAGGCTGCGGCCCTGGGGGTCCTGGGGGTGGCTGGGCACGTCGGGCATGTTCCCGTCATCGCGGACGGGCACTGCGGGCAGGAGGGCGGGCGCTGAGACCAGCCGCTCTCCTGGGCTCCTGAGAAGGGCTGGCCTGGGGGTGCACATTCACAGAGGGGACCGGGGGCCCCGGGGCGAGGAGACGGGAGAGGGAGGGTCAGAGCACCAGACACACAGACCATCGGGGATACGGAGACCTAGGGACGCGGGAAACCGGACGGGCGGACAGCCCACTCACCTGGGTAGGTGTAGGGTGTGACCTCGTTGATCATGATGGCGTACTTGGTGAAGGGGCTGATGAAGGGCAGAAGCAAAGCTGTGGAGACACGGGGGTGAGGCCCCGGGAAGAGGGCTCTGGGAGGGGAGGGGCAGGAGCCGAACCCTGGCAACGTGGGGGCTGAGTGCATGGGGAGGGGGGAGGGGGTCAGGTATAGCACCTCCAAGAGGCCCATGGGCACCCCAGGGTCCCCACTTCTCAGAAGGGTTTATTTTTTTTTTGGGGGGGAGACCTGGAGGGCACAGAGGGAAGTGGGGAGGGGGGGTGGACTGAGGGTTGGTGTGGAGAGGGGTCCCCAGAGGTGAGGGAGCATCTTGGGAACGTTCCAGGGGAACCCTGGACACGCTGAGAGAGAGGGGCTGTGCGGGAACAGTCCGCCAGGGGGCCTGGGGGTGGGGCAGGGCACAGAAAGGGACGCTCTAGGCCAACACTGACACGTGACTACATTTCTAATGGCCACATTGCGGTGGAAACAAGTTAGATAATATTCTGTATAATAAACGGCTAATAGGCAAATTGTTCCCTCAACGAGGAGTTCCGACTGGAGGGGGGGAGGGCAGCCCCTCAGCCAGCCCAATCAGCCCTGATGGGGCAGGCCAGCCGGACCCCACCTGTGCATGAATCCGTGCACTGGGCCTCTAGTGGATATGCTTTTCGTTAGCCCTCACCCCAGGACACTTTTCCCACTGATACTTATTTTTAAGGAGAGTGCATGGGAGGGGGAAGAGATGGAGAAACATTGATGTGAGGGAGAGACATTGATTGGTTGCCTCCTGGACGTGCCCAGACCAGCCTAAATGGAGCCTGCAACCGAGGGGAATCGGACCCCTCGGCCCACAGGCCACACTAGCCACTGAGCCAAATGTCTTAAGGTGTATTTAACCTGGTACATCCAAGTCAGTTTCAGCACACCAGACACTGCGGATACCTTCTGTCATGGTAGGTCTAGCATTTCAAGGGCTGCTGCTCCCTGGCTAACGGGACAACTGGCTTCTGAGAGCCTGGCCCAATGGCCGGCGGACACGGCGCTGACAAGACGGGACGCTGAAAGGCTCAGGTCTCTCTCCTCCCCACCTCCCCCCCCCCCCCCCCGCCCAAATCCAAGCCTGCTCTTTAACATTTTTAAAATCCTCACCCGAGGACATTGTCCCACAGAATCTGAGAGAGAGGGATAGACAGGGACGTCACTGTGAGAGAAACACACGGATGGATGGGTTGCCTCCTGCACATGGCCCCGCCTGGGACCAGAATGAACCTGGGACCCTTCTTCGTCTGTGCCCCCAAGTGACGTGACCCCCGTGCACCTTCAAGGATGCGCCCCCCTGTCCCAGAGCAGAGGGTCTCCATGGGGCGCACAGTGAAGTCGCTGGGGGGTGGGGAGGAGGGAGGGTGAACGCGGGGAGGATCTGCATCGCCGCCATTGGTTATCGCTCAGGGGTTTCCTGCGCGGCCAGGCCTGGGCGCCCCTCCTTGAAAGGGACTGTGGACCTCGAGGTGCAGAAGGGGGGGGGGGAGGGGAAGGGACCATAGAATTGGGGATGGGGTGGGCCAGGGGCCCCCGTGAGGGTGTTGACACACAGGGGGGGAGGGGACACGGAACGTCAGGGCGGCCGGGGGTCAGGACGGAACCCCGAGGGGGGCCACGGGACTTTGGGGCGGGGGGTGGGGACACCGGTGGGGGTGATGCACGCTCGCTCTCACGCACTGACGCCCCCGATGGCGAAGGACGCGACCAGCACCGGCTCCTTGGCCCAGGCATCCTTGATGAAGTGCGCGATTCCTGGAGGGGCGGGCGGGCGGGCAGGGTCACTCCGCAGGGAGTGCCCCCGGTGACCTCTATCTAGCCCTCTCGCGCCGCCCCGGCCCTGGAGGAGCCCTCGCGTGGCCTCAGCGACCCCCTCCGGCCACGACGCCACCGCCTCCGCGGGGGCACCGCCGCGCCCCAGCCCCGCACCGCCCGCGTCCGCCCCGCGCCCCACGCTCCAGCTGCACCAGAACTTACTCCCGGCCATCTTGGTCTCGCGGCGGCGGCGGCGGCGGCGACGGCGGCGGCGCGGAGCACGCCGGGTATTGTAGTCCCTGCTCCCGGGGCTCGTAGGTGTGCGTCTGCGCGTGCGCAATGGCGTAGACCAGCGACCCAGGCCGCAGCGAGGGCGCGGAGCACGCCGGGTATTGTAGTCCCTGCTCCCGAGGCTCGGCGGTCTGCGTCTGCGCTTGCGCAACGGCGTAGACCAGCGATCCCAGGCCGCAGCGAGGGCGCGGAGCACCCTGGGTATTGTAGTCCCTGATCCCGAGGCTCGGCGGTCTGCGTCTGCGCGTGCGCAATGGCGTAGAACAGCGATCCAAGGCAGCGGCGATGGCGCGGAGCACTCTGGGAGTTGTGGTCCCTGTGCCCAAGGAGCCCTGGGTTCCGCGCGTGCGCGCTGGAGCAGAAGGGAGGTCTATGGCGACGTTCCTCTTTTTGAAGAGCAAGCCCGTCTTGGCACACCTGCCGCCGCCCTCTTTCCTCTCTCCGCCCAGACGTCGCTCTGGAGGAGAAGCTTCTCCCCACTCCCGCTGTTGCGGCTCAGCCCAGGCGGACGGCAGTAGCTCTCATGTCTTAGTTTACCTATGGGAGCCCATTTTACAGATGGGGAAGTGGAGGCTGGGAGAGGACCAATGACCTGAGCTTTCCTGTGAGGCCTCCGCTCAAAATCAGTTCGTCCTGAAACGCCAACACTCAGCATGGGTCTCCTGTGGACGCTCACGGTGCCCCTCTCCATTACAGCGCACAGCACCTGTTTTTAAACTGACCTGGTCCGCAGCTGTCTTTCCATCAGACAGGGAGCTGCTGGGAGGCAGCTGCCGGGTCCTGACTCCTCTCTGTGCCCCCAGAATCACGTAGCAGAGTCAGAAACATCGATGAGAGAGAAACATCCATCAGCTGCCTCCTGCACGCCCCCTACTGGGGATGTGCCCGCAACCAAGGTACATGCCCTTGACCGGAATCGAACCTGGGACCCTTCAGTCCGCAGGCCAACGCTCTACCCACTGAGCAACACCGGCTAGGACAGTTGCTAATTGTTTTTAAATTTTAATTACTGAACTCTACCCCAACCCAACTTTTCCCACCGCACTATGGGGCTGTGACACGGTCCTCCGGGCTCCCCCGCCTCCCTCCCCCCCCTTCCCGCTCCCCTCCCTCAGCAGGGTTCTGACTCTGACTCTGATGTTGCCTCACTTCCTGGGAGGTAAGAGAGCCGGGTTGAGCCCTGCCTTCGGCTCCGGCTCCGGCTCCGGCCAGACCTGCCCACCATGGCCCTGGTACTGACCCTCCAGCTGCTGGTCCTCTCGTGTGAGCCCCCCACACCCTCTCTCCGGGTCCCCAGCGGGGCTGGGGTACAGAAAGGCAGGCTCTGGAGACCTAGACACCTAGCGAATGGGGCGGGGGAGAAGCAAGGGACGAACTTTGGGGTGCACGTGCAGGGTGGTCAGGCAGAATCAGCTAAGGGTTCAGCACTCCAGGCCAGAATAGTGGGACAGGAGGGGGCCAGACCCTGGGGTCCTAAAGCATGAGAACACAGGGGCCCGGAAACCCCCGTTCCTGGGAGAAGAGGAAGTTGGGCACAGGATCCTCTGGCTCTTGGGGCAGGAGAGAGCTAGACCCCTGAGGGAGAAGGACAATCAAGTCCCAGGTTCTGAGGTTTTGGGGGGTGGGGGGGGGCGGCGGAGGTAGGTGGAAGCCAGGACATCGGGGTCCCTGAGATCAGGGGGAGCTGCAGCCCAGACTCCTGAACCCCAACAAGGAGAAACTGGAGGCTCAGATTACCATCTCCTGGGAGAGGTGGGGTCCAAGGGCTTAGTTCTTGGGTACAGAGGCAAGAAGGTCCTGGGCCCAGATTTCTGGCTTCAGCAGGTGGGAGTCTGGTTTGGGGGCTCCTGAGTCCGGAGGAAGTGAGGCCAAGGTTCACTCAGAAGAAAGAGGGCTGGGGACTTAGATTCCGAGGTTGTCCCTGGTGTGAGGCTTTGACAAGACCGAGCCCCCTCAACCTTCCACAGGGCCTCTGTGTCACACGGGCGTCACCTCCGATGGTGAGTACACCCCCCCCCCCTCCCGCCCCGCCATCCATCCATCCTCCCGACCCGCCATCCATCCATCCCCCCGTATGTTGCTGACATCCCATTTCCAACGACTCATATTTTCTCTTTGCTGCTCACCTCGCCCCAAGATTTCCTTATCTCTCTCCCTCATCCTCCTTTCTTTCATTCCTTCTCACTTCCGTGAGTGACCAGTATCGGGGAGTAGTGAGATCATGAACTTTGGAGCTAAAGAGATCTAAACTGGAATGCCCTGTCCACCGTTTTTGTTTTTACTTATTTAATATATTTTATTGATTTTTCACAGAGAGGAAGGGAGAGAGATAGAGAGTTAGAAACATCGATGAGAGAGGAACATCGATCAGTTGCCTCCTGCACACCTCCTACTAGGGATGTGCCCGCAACCAAGGTACATGCCCTTGACCGGAATCGAACCTGGGACCCTTGAGTCTGCAGGCCGACGCTCTATCCACTGAGCCACACCGGTTAGGGCCACGCCCACCGTTCTGTTCGCTTATGAACTGGAACAAGCCAGGGCACGCTAAGACTCAGTTTCCTTCTCTGTGAAATGGGCCATTGGGAGGATTTAGTAACACCATGAGTGTCAACCCCGAGGCTCAGAATTTGGCATAGCTCTTGAGTTAGAGCTTCTGGCAGCGCTAACGATTCCCTTATTTAGAAAGTAGGATCCCTCGCGCGCTGAAGTAGCCTTGGGTTTCTTTCCAGATCTCCCGAAAGTGAGATCTCTTCTTCCTCCCCAACCTCCCCCCCCCCCCACAACACTCAGATTTCAAATGAGAACCACCTCGAAAGCCATCCATTCATACATAAGCGACCAGGTTATTTTAAATGACGGCGTTTAAAAAAGACAAAGCGAAAATATGTTCGTGGTTTTTTAAAAATCCGATCATCGCCGGAGCACGTGTAACAGTCTCTCTCTTCCCCTTCCTCCTCTTCCTTAAATAATCTCTGAATCCTTCCCCCAAAATTTCCAAGCATCCAAACACATACTCGGATTTACATACTTCTCGGTTTTCTCGCCAAGGAAAAAAACTTGATGTTTTGTGACTCACTCTGCTCTGCATCTTACATTTTCCACTTTACAATCTCTCTTGGAGCAATTTCCATTTTTTTTTAGACAGTGGAAGGGGTGGGGGAAGAGACACACGGAGAAACATGGACGTGAGAGAGACACACTGATTGGTTGCCTCCTGCACACACATCGACCAGGGGTTCCGGGATCAAGCCTGCAACCGAGGTACGTGCCCTTGACTGAGATCGAACCCGGAATCCTTCAGTCCAGGGGCCGACACTCTATCCACTGAGCCACACCATATAGGGCTCCCCAACCCCCCTTTCAACTGCTCTCATTGAAGCACTTGCCGCTGTATATGGCTGGACTCTTGCTGTATATTTAGGTTGTTTCCAGTTTCCCTATCCCTCCGCCCCCCACCAGTGCTGTAGGGGATGCTTCTGGTTGAGCTTTCTGTGAGAGCCACCCAGCATGTGCTCTTGACCCGAGTTGGACCCGGGACCCTTACGCCTGTAGGCCGATGCTCTAGCCACTGAGCCAGGCTGGCTAGGGCCTCTATGTGTATCTTTTTAAATATATATATATATATATATATATATATATATATATATGATTTCATAAAGGAAGGGAGAAGGAGAGAGAGAAACATCAATGATGAGAATCATTGATCCGCTGCCTCCTGCATGCCCCCTACTGGGGATGGAGCCCACAACCCAGGTATGTGCCCTTGACTGGAATCGAACTGGGACCCTTCAGTCCTGGTCAAGGTGTCTAGGGCCTCTTTGTGTATCTGGATAGAAACTGGCAACTTGCCTTCTCGCAAGGCACACTCAAGTACACCTAAGTGCCTTCACCCACGTGGGATACTGCCCTTGTTTAGTTTGGACAACCTGATCGTCAAAAATACCTTATTGTTGTTTCAGTTTTTTTTGTTGTTAATCATTCCCCGAGGGTATTTCCCCCATTAACCTTTAGAGAGAGTGGGAGGGAGGGCTGAGGGTAGAGAGAAATATTGATGTGAGAGGAGCAAATTGATGGGTTACCTCCCCCACAATCAAACCTGCAACCCAGGTACATGCCCTGGACCAGGAATTGAACCCTTAACCCTTGGTGTGCAGGCCGATGCTCTAACCACTGAACCCCCCATCCAGGGCTTTTGTTTTGATTTTTAAAGCAAGAGGGGGGACGGACGGACACTGATTTGTTGTTCCCCTTATTTATGCATTCATTGTTGATTATTGTATGTACCCTGACCGGGAATCGAACCCGCAACCTCGGCCTATTGGGATGACACTAACCCCCTGTGCTACAGGGCTAGGGCCTGTTTTGGTTTTTTAAGTGACTGCGACTAAAGTTGGACAGTCTTCCCAGCACCCCCGAATGTGCATTGGCCAATTGTACTTCCTGTTCTGGGAAATGACGAGTCACATGTTTTACCCAACTTTGGACTGGGTCGGCCCTGGGGTTTCTTTCTAGATGACTCTTGTTTGTTTACTAATCCTCACCCGAGCAGGAGGGGGGAGGAGAGAGAGAGGGGTGGGGGAAACATCAAAATGAGAAAGACACATAGATTGGTTGCCTCCTGAACTCCCCCACATGCCCCACGGTGGTGGGGGATTGAACCTGCAGCCTGGGTACATGCCCTTGACCCTGCGGTGTTCGGGGCTATACCCTTGCTCCACAGCATTTATGAGTACATCATTTCGGCCAGTGCTCTGATCCATGTGACTTTCCTCAGACAGGGCTGGGGAATGTCAAAGAGCTCACATTTACTAACCTTATTCCCTTCCAACTTCTCATTTTGTGTTTTAAGACAGCCTTCTGTACCCCAAGACAAATGCATCTTCCTATGTTTTCTTCTACTTTTTGAAAAAATATATTTTATTGATTTTTTACAGAGAGGAAGAGAGAGGGATAGAGAGTTAGAAACATCCATGAGAGAGAATCATCGATCAGTTGCCTCCTGCACACCCAACACTGGGGATGTGCCTGCAACCAAGGTACATGCCCTTGACCGGAATCGAACCCGGGACCTTTCAGTCCACAGGCCGACACTCTATCCACTGAGCCAAACCAGTCTCGGCTGTTTTCTTCTTTTTAAAAAGTATACATTTTATTGATTTTTTTACAGAGAGGAAGGGAGAGGGATAGAGAGTTAGAAACATCGATGAGAGAGAAACATCGACCAGCCGCTTCCTGCACACCTCCCACCGGGGATGTGCCCGCAACCAAGGCACATGCCCTTGACGGGAATCGAACCTGGGACCCTTCAGTCCGCAGGCCGACGCGCTATCCACTGAGCCACACCGGTCTCGGCCTATGTTTTCTTCTGATACTTTTATTGTTTAGGAGACGCGTAGGCCTTTCATTGATTGGGAAACGGTTTTGGGAAGGGTGTGAGGTGGAGATCCAACGTCCCCTCCTCCCTCTAACCTGAGAGCAAGTTTGGCAACCGTTGAATGCTGTTGGGTGCGACAGATATTCCGGAGAGCAATTTAAAATGGCAGGTTTCTGCCCTAGCCAGTGTGGCTCGGTGGATAGAGTGTCGGCCTGTGAACTGGAGGATCCCAGGTTCGATTCCGGTCAAGGGCATGTGCCTTGGTTGCGGGCACATCCCCAGTGGGGGGTGTGCAGGAGGCAGCTGATCGATGTTTCTCTCTCATGGATGTTTCTAACTCTCCCTCTCCCTTCCTCTCCGTAAAAAAAAAAAAATCAATAAAATATATATTTTAAAAAATAAAATAATAAAATAAATAAAATGGCAGGTTTCTGGGACCCAGCTCCTTGACATGATGTTTAAAAATCGCAGAGGAGCCCAGTCAGAGGGGCTCAGTGGTAGAGCGTCGACCTATGAACCAGGAGGTCAGGGTTCGATTCCCGGTCAGGGCGCAGGCGGGGGTTTCGGGCTTGATCCCCAGTGTGGGGCGAGCAGAAGGCAGCTGATCCACAATTCTCTCCCCTCGTGGATGTTTCTCTCTTCCTCTCTGAAATCAATTTTTTAAAACTATTAAAAACCACCACCACCAGCACCCGCACGTGGAGGATGGCGTGGGGGGTGAGGGAACTGAGGCCGAGGAGGGGACTGTGCTTGTCCAGGCGACACTGCTCTTACCCCCGTCTCCTCTTCGTGTCCGCAGGCACCCAGGAAGCCCGGGGACCCCCGGATGCAAACACCCCCGCCTGGTTCCCCAAGCACAGGTCGCATGTGAACTGGTGGGATATCACCTCGCTCCTGAAGTCCTTCCCCACGGCCCCACCCCCCGCTGGGCCTCCCAGGCCCTTGAATCCACACTTCTCCTTCCCATACCCCAAGCCCCAGCCCCAGCAGTCAGTCCCCCCAACCTCGCCCCCTAAGCCCTCCCTGGCGGCTCAGCCCGCGGCAGTGGTGACCCCCGGGGTCAACGTGACTTTGACGTGCCGTGCGCCCCAGCCCGCCTTGAAGTTCGTGCTCAAGTTGGGGGAGGGCCTCCCGGTGCAGTACCAGTACCCCCAGAACCTGGACGGACCCCAGGCAATGGCCCAGTTCCTCCTGGAGGCGGTGACCGCGGCACAGGGCGG
This sequence comes from Pipistrellus nathusii, assembly GCA_963693515.1. Classification (NCBI taxonomy): domain Eukaryota; kingdom Metazoa; phylum Chordata; class Mammalia; order Chiroptera; family Vespertilionidae; genus Pipistrellus; species Pipistrellus nathusii. The sequence continues at coordinate 47,340,235 of OY882872.1, read as the reverse complement.
CAGTTACCGCTGCGAGTACCTCAGCCGCCAGGGCTGGTCCCAGCCCAGCGACGCCCTGGAGCTGGTGGTGACAGGTGAGGGCCAGGCGGGAGCTGGTGGGGACAGGTGAGGGCCGGGCCGGAGCTGGTGGGGACAGGTGAGGGCGGGGCGGGAGCTGGTGGTGACAGGTGAGGGCCAGGCGGGAGCTGGTGGGGACAGGTGAGGGCCGGGCCGGAGCTGATGGGGACAGGTGAGGGCCGGGCCGGAGCTGATGGGGACAGGTGAGGGGCGGGCAGGAGCTGGTGGGGACAGGTGAGGGGCGGGCGGGAGCTGGTGGGGACAGGTGAGGGCCGGGCCGGAGCTGATGGGGACAGGTGAGGGGCGGGCAGGAGCTGGTGGGGACAGGTGAGGGGCGGGCGGGAGCTGGTGGGGACAGGTGAGGGCCGGGCCGGAGCTGATGGGGACAGGTGAGGGGCGGGCAGGAGCTGGTGGGGACAGGTGAGGGGCGGGCGGGAGCTGGTGGGGACAGGTGAGGGCCGGGCGGGAGCTGGTGGGGACAGGTGAGGGCCAGGCAGGAGCTGGTGGGGACAGGTGAGGGCGGGGCGGGAGCTGGTGGTGACAGGGGAGGGCGGGGCGGGAGCTGGTGGGGACAGGTGAGGGTGGGGCTGGAGCTGGTGGGGACAGGTGAGGGCTGGGCCAGAGCTGGTGGTGACAGGGGAGGGCGGGGCGGGAGCTGGTGGGACAGGTGAGGGCGGGGCGGGAGCTGGTGGGGACAGATGAGGGCGGGGGGGGGGGGAGAGCTGGTGGGGACAGGTGAGGGCGTGGTGGGAGCTGATGGGGACAGGTGAGGGCTGGGCAGGAGCTGATGGGGACAGGTGTGGGCCGGGCAGGAGGAGCGCAGGGGGCTGGGGGAGGGTGAGGGGGTGCTGGGAGGGTCCCAGAGGCTTAGGCCTGCGTGTACACACACACACACACACACACACACACACACACACACACACGAGAGAGAGAGAGAGAGAGAGAGAGAGAGAGAGAGAGAGAGAGAGAGAGAGAGAGAGGGAGAAGGGAGGGAGGGAAGAAAGGAAGGAAGAGAAGAGAAGGAAGGAGGGAGGAGGGAAGGGAGGAAGGAGGAAGGGAAGGAGGGAGGGAGGGAGGGAGGAAGGAAAGTTTTCAACTGGGGCGTTTGTGCGCCCCCCGCCCCCGCCCCGAGCTCGGCCGGACCGGGTCCTCCCAGTGGAGCCCAAACAGCCCCGCGCGCGGGCGGTGCGGCCTCCACAACCGAGCGGCCGGCGCCCAGCGGAGGGAGAGACAGAGACGGGAGCGGAGGGAGAGACAGAGACGGGAGCGGAGGGAGAGACAGAGACGGGAGCGGAGGGGGACGTGCCCCTGGGGCGCGGGGCGCGGGGCGCCGGCGGCAGGTGAACGAAGGGAACCCGCATCTCAGGCACCGGCAGGGGGGGGTAGGGGAGGAGGGGGTGCTCCGGGGACCCTGCCAGGGCGCCCACCGCCCCGCCGCCCTCCTTCCCTCCCTCCCGCCGCAGAGCTGCTGCCGCGCCCGTCGCTGGAGGCGCTGCCCGGCGCCCCGCTGAGCCTGCGCTGCACCGGCCGCGCCCGCAACATGAGCTTCGCGCTGTACCGCGCGGGCGAGGCGCTGCCGCTGCAGGTGCGCCAGTCCGCGCTGCCCTGGGCCGACTTCCCGCTGCCCCGCGCCCGGGCGCCCGGCACCTACACCTGCTACTACCACACGCCCGCCGCGCCCTACGTGCTGTCCCCGCGCAGCGAGCCGCTGGTCATCCGCGCGGAGGGTGAGGCCCCCCCGTATCCCCTCCAATCCCCACCTCCATCCCCACCCCATCCCCATCCCCATCCCCATCCCCATCCCCATCCCCATCCCCACCCCCATCCCCACCCCACCCCCACCTTCACCCCCACCCCATCCCCATCCCCATCCCCACCCCACCCCCATCCCCACCCCCATCCCCACCCCCATCCCCATCCCCATCCCCACCCCCATCCCCAACCCCATCCCCACCCCCATCCCCACCCCCATCCCCACCCCCATCCCCACCCCCATCCCCATCCCCATCCCCACCCCATCCCCATCCCCAACCCCATCCCCACCCCCATCCCCACCCCCACCCCCATCCCCACCCCATCCCCCACCCCCACCCCCACCCCATCCCCATCCCCATCCCCATCCCCATCCCCACCTCCACCCCCATCCCCACCCCATCCCCCACCCCCACCCCCACCCCATCCCCATCCCCATCCCCATCCCCATCCCCATCCCCATCCCCATCCCCATCCCCACCTCCACCCCCATCCCCACCCCCATCCCCAACCCCATCCCCACCCCCATCCCCAACCCCATCCCCACCCCCATCCCCACCCCCATCCCCACCCCCATCCCCATCCCCATCCCCATCCCCATCCCCATCCCCATCCCCACCTCCACCCCCATCCCCACCCCCACCTCCACCCCCACCCCCATCCCCATCCCCATCCCCATCCCCATCCCCATCCCCACCCCCACCCCATCCCCCACCCCCACCCCCATCCCCATCCCCATCCTCATCCCCACCCCCATCCCCACCCCCACCCCCACCCCATCCCCCACCCCCACCCCCATCCCCACCTCCATCCCCACCCCATCCCCACCCCATCCCCATTCCCACCCCCACCCCATCCCCACCCCCACCTCCATCCCCACCCCCATCCCCACCTCCACCCCCATCCCAACCCCATCCCCACCCCCATCCCCATCCCCATCCCCATCCCCACCTCCACCCCCATCCCCACCCCCATCCCCAACCCCATCCCCACCCCCATCCCCACCCCCATCCCCACCCCCATCCCCATCCCCACCCCCATCCCCAGCCAACCCACCTCCTCCCTGATCCTCCTCCCCGCCCCCAGCCCTCCTCCCTCAGACCCAGGGGGTCCCCAGCCCCTCCTCCCTCAGACCCAGGAGCCCAGGCCCCCAGCCCTCCTCCCTCAGACCCAGAAGTCCAGGCCCCCAACCTCCTCCCTCAGACCCAGGAGCCCAGGCCCCCAGCCCTCCTCCCTTAGACCCAGGAGTCTAGGCCCCAGCCCCTCCTCCCTCAGACCCAGGAGCCCAGGCCCCCAGCCTCCTCCCTCAGACCCAGGGGGCCCCCAGCCTCCTCCCTCAGACCCAGGAGTGGAGCTCTCCCACCCTCGCTTGGAGGGACTGGGTCCCCCCTCACCCCGGAGGCTGGAGCCCTGGGTGGGGATGCTGACACCCGCCCCCTTGCCCCCGCAGGCTCGGGCCCCGTGGACTACACCCAGGGCAACGCGGTGCGCCTGGCGCTGGCCGGGCTGGTGCTGCTGGCGCTGGCCCTGCTGCTGGGCTGGGAGTGGTGCGACGGGCGACGGGCGGCGGGCCGGGGCCCCGGGGGCCTGGAGCTCGGCCCCGCGGCCTGAGGCGGCTCCCCAGGGCAGAGGCAGCAGGACGGCCGCCCGGCTGAGCCCAGCGCCCCCCAGTAACAGTGACCACCGCCTCTGTCCCGCCCGCGGCCTGGCCTCTTCCCCTGGCTCCTTTGTCCAGGCCTCCCGGATCCGCGCCCGGCCCGGGTTCGAGCCCCAGCGCTGCTGCTCACCCACCGTGTGCCAGCAGGAAGGCGGCCCCCTACCCTACGCCTCGCTCTCCCTGGCTGTGCAATGGGCGTTCTGCTCCTGCTCACCTCCCGGGACCTGAAGCGGACATGATGCCGGCAGCATTGTAAACAGTGAACAGGCCCGTAGCAAATGCTCAGGGTTAGCGACTGCGTAACGGATTCCTATCCAAGTCTTGTGTTCTTGCCGAAACCGATGTGGCTCAGTGGATAGAGCGTCATCCTGTGGACTGAAAGGTCCCGGGTTCGATTTCGGTCAAGGGCATGCACCTTGTTTTCGGGCACATCCCCAGTGAGGGGTGTGTAGGAGGCAGCTGATTGATGTTTCTTTCTCATCGATGTTTCTAACTCTCTATCCCTCTCCCTTCCTCTCTGTAAAAATCAATAAAATGTATTTAAAAAAAATAAAGTTAGGAATTATTATTATTTTTTTTAAAAAAGTGTCGTGGTTTCGCCCTGGCCGGTGTGGCTCAGTTGGTTGAGCAACAAGAGGTCAGTTCCAGTTGGATTCCGGGTCAGGGCACTCCCCCAGTAGGGGGCGTGCAGGAGGCAGCCGGATCCATGATTCTTTCTCATCAGTTTCTCCCTCCCCCACTCTTCCTCTCTCTCAAAGTAAAAACAAACAAACACAAAAAAAAAAAACCCAATAGGACATTTTAAATAAAAAGTCTCAGGATCTGAAGGAAGTTCGAATTTTCCCCCCCAACGCTCCGGCTCATCGTGAGCAGCTCGGTGATGTCATTCCCGTCGCGGCGTTACACCTGGTTCCCAAGCAAACTCCTTAAATGCCTTCTCAAACTTCCCCGAAGGTAAGCCCAGGTGGGCCTGGTAGCCCTGGCCGGCTGCTCAGTGGTTAGAGCGTCTGCCTGCGGAGCAAAGGCTCGAGGGTTCATTCTCGGTCAAGGGCACGTACTTCCGTTGCAGGTTTGATCCCTGGCAACCAATCATCTCTCTCACATTGATGTTTCTCTCTCCCCCCCCCCCCTTCCCTTCTACTCTCTTTCAAAAAAATTTAAAAATCCCTGACTGGTTTGGCTCAGTGGATAGAGCGTTCGGCCTGCGAACTCAAGAGTCCCGGGTTCGATTCTGGTCAGGGGCATGTGCCTTGGTTGCGGGCACATTCCCAGTGGGGAGTGTGCAGGAGGCAGCTGATAGATGTCTCTCTCTCATCGATGTTTCTAACTCTCTATCTCCCTCCCTCCCTCTCTGTAAGAAATAAATAAAAATAAATAAAATAAATAAAAAAGAAGTGGTGTTGAAAACTTCTTTTAACACCACTTCTTCAAAATAGACTCGCCCAGGCCGCGGTATTTTGTGGAAGAGCCACACTCAAGGGCCCAAGGGGCCGCATGTGGCTCGCGAGCCGCAGTTTGCCGACCACGGCCCTAAGAGAAAAACAAAGTAAGCCAATTCTTAATGCAGGGTAAGGGGGACGTGGGCATACGTGGAGGGTTTTTGCAGAAAGGCTTTTGGAGAAAATCCTTATTTTTTTAAATGTTATTTATATATTTTTATTGATTTCAGAGAGGAAGGGAGAGGGAGAGACAGAAATATCAACGATGAGAATCATTGACCGGCTGCCTCCTGCATGCCCCACACTGGGGATCGAGCCTGCAACCCAGGCATGTGGCCTTGACCCTCCAGTCCACAAGCCAACGCTCTATCCACTGAGCAAAACCGGCTAGGGCTAATACTATTTATTATTATTATTATTGTTATTATTGAAGAGGGGGGAGGTTTTAATCTTGTGCTCCCGGGTGAAACTCACTGGTCTGAGGGTGGGCCAGGGAAGTTCGCCCTAATACTATTTTGAAACTGATTTTTGTTGTTGTTAATCCTCATCTGAAGATATTTTCCTATTGATTTTTACGAAGAGAGAGAGAGAGAGAGGGAAAGACAGAGAGGAACATTGATGAGAGAGAAACACATCGACTGGCTGTCTCTTGCATGCAGGGCTCTGGCCGGGGAGGAGCCTGCAACCAAGGTACATGCCCTTGACTGGAATTGAGCCCGGGGCCCGTTGGTCCATAGGCCATTGCTCTATCCGCAGAGCCATATCGGTGAGGGCCCTTCACGGACTCTGATGTCCATGAGCCAGGACCGTACTTGTCAGGTTTCTCTCTGAAAAGCTCAGACGCCTCAGCCCTGCCTTCCTGCATGTCTCTCATCTGTACAGTCTCTGGACCGTTAGCGAGGCCAGAATTTCAGCGCTGATGTAGGAAAGAGAGGTGGCCAGTAGGTGGTAGTAAGCGCACAACGTTCAGTCCCTCTGCACGGTCACCTGGTCGTTCTCCACTGGGCTTTGTCGATGCTGTTCCCTCTGCCTGGAACACCCTTCCAGGCCCTCTTCGCCTAGTTAACGTCCGCCCAACTTTCAGATCTCACATCACTTCTTCAGCCAAGCCGTCAGCGGTCTCCCTGCTTAGCTCAGACCCTCCGATGACAGGCTTTCAAAATGTCTTTTCTCTGCTATAGTTGCAGGGATGGATATGGCTAATGGTTTCCCTGCATCCCAATTTCCTGTCTTCCTTTAGCGAAGAGAAAACTCCTTTCCCATTTTTGGAAGGAGTCACACGCTACACCTCGTACCTTCCCCTTCCTCCCCCCCCCCCCCCACACACACACTTCTGCTGCTAGACCTTCCCTCTCCCCCTCCCTCCTTTCCCATGGCCTCAGAACCAGATTCCAAACCTACGTTCTGATAAAGAGCAAAGCTGTTTACTGATACACTGTTAAGGGAGAGAAGTTAAATTAGATCTAGTGTTCTTTTCTTGGGATGTCTTTGTTACCCCAGCTTCAAGTGCTCCCTGATCAACACAGCGAGTTGTCATTTGGCTGCTGCTATGGTTTCTTTGTGAGCCTCATGGGAGTAGGGTTCCTGTCTGCTGTCACTCCCCACTGGGTCCCTTGCACGGTGCCTGGCACACTGAGGGCCTTAAATTAATGTGTGAAAAGTGGACAAGGAGGGGCAGGGACAACAGTAGAAGTCCCCAGGGTGAGTCCCTGGGTTTGTGGGATAAAAGGGACAACACAAGTGAAGCTAATAGTCTTCATTATTCTTTCTTTTTTAAATTCTCATGTGGGGATACATTTATTGCTTTAGAGAAAGAGGAAGGAGGGAGAGGGAAAGGGAGAGGGAGGGAGGAAGAAAGAGAGGGAGGGAGGGAGGAAGGGAGGAAGGGAGGGAGGGAGGGAGAGGGAGAGAACATCAATGTGAGAGGGGAACATTAATTAGCTGCCTCCTGTACATGCCCCAACCGGGGACTGAATCTGAAATCTAGGTATTTGCCATGTCTGGGAATTGAACCTGAAATTTTTTAGTGCATGAGACAAAACTCTAACCAATTGAGCCACCTGGCCAGAGCAGTATTTCTCTCTCTCTCTCTCTCTCTCTCTCTCTCTCTCTCTCTCTCTCTCTCTCTCTCACACACACACACACACACACACACACACACACACACACACACACATCAATATATGCTAACTGTCCAACCATTTGACTGGTAGCTGACACACCCTGACCACGAGGGGGCAGAGGCTCAATGCACAGGCATGGAAACATAGAACAGACTGATGAATCTCAGAGGGTAGGGGGTTAGGGGGGGATGGCGGGAAGAGATTAACCAAAGATCTTATATGCACACCCCAGTGGGTCTCTCGGCCTGGCCTGCAGGGATCTGGACAAAATCAGCAGTCCGATATCCCCCAAGGGGTCCCAGATTGGGAGAGGGCGCAGGCCAGGCCGAGGGACCTCACTGGTGCACCAATCCATGCAAGGGACCTCTAGTATATTGTGTGTGTGTGTGTGTGTGTGTGTGTGTGTGTGTGTGTACACTGAGTGGCCAGATTATTACGCATCCAGAGATCATAATAATCTGGCCACTCAGTGTGTGTGTGTGTGGGTGTGTGTGTATATATATATATATATATATATATATATATATATATATATATATATATACAGGCAAGAGTTTTCAGGGGAAACAGCATCTAATCTGAGAGGAAGGGAGCGGGAGAGAGAAACATCAATGATGAGAATCACTGATTGGCTGCCTCCTGCCTGCCTAATGGGGATTGAGCCTGCAACCCAGGCATGTGCCCTTGACCAGAATCCAACCAGGATCCTTCAGTCTGCAGGCCGACGCTCTATCCACTGAGCCAAACCATGTTGGACTGTGCCTCCTTACAAGGACCTTAGTGAAGACAATAAATCCACCCCAGATAATCCAGGATGCTCTCCCTGTCTCATGAGTTTTCATTTAATCACACCTCGAAGTCCCTTTTGCCAGATATAACATCCACAGGGTTCTGGAAACTGGCACTTCACACGGTCAGCAGAACCACCATTCTGCCTACCACTGACGGGAAAAGTACGGAGCCTGCTCATAGCATCCTCAGCGTGGTGAGCTCATGCAGCCACACTGGACATGTCTCCCACGCCCTGGGGATGTAGGGAATAAAACAACGAGGTCCCTTGGGAGGAGCTCATGGTCTGGTGCAGGAGAAAGTCAGAATACAGTACATTAGCTCTGGCCAGTGTGGCTCAGTTGGTTGGGCATTATCCCATGCCCAGAAAGGTTGCCAGTTCGATTCCCAGTCAGGGCACATGCCCGGGTTTCAGACTTGATCCACAGCGGGGGGTGCTGCAGGAGGCAGTGATCAATGCTTGCTCTCACATCTATGTTTCTCTCCGCACCCCCCCCTTTCAAAATCAAATTTTTACAAAAGAATACAGTCCGCTAAGTACTCGGGGTATGATAAGGCACCAGGGAAGCACACATGAATCAGGCAAGAGTTTTCTGGGGAAACAGCATCTAATCTGAGACTGGAAGGGTGAGTAGGTAGCTAGGCAAACGGGAATCGAGAGCAGAGACCAACTCGGAACCTTCACGGGTGACGAATAAAAGGAACCACTGCCTCGAAGATCACAACCTCTTCCTCACTCAGAAATGAAAGTGAAAGAGGAGACGAAAGCCAGTAAAACCCGGAAGTCTTGACTCAAACTGGAAGAGGTTTGTGGTGTTGTGTAGTTGTTGTTCCTAAGAGGCAGCCACAGGGAGAAAAAGAAACCCAGCATGTTAAACTCCTGTATGGATCTTAGATGACTGACATTGCGTGTCAGGCAGGCAGCAAAGACTGGGATGGAGACGTGATCCATGGTAGATGGTGAGATCTGCATTATGGCTGCTATCCACTCAATAAACATTCATTGGACACTTTGCTCCTCACAAGTGCTGCCAAAACAAGTGAAACTCACAAGAACATGGTAAATTACCTTGTTTACCTCTGACTATAAAATAAAGCATCCGCCTGCAGTCTGGATCTTTTCTTTCTTTCTTTTTTTATTTTTTTAAATAAGTTTTTATTGTTCATATTATTACAAATGTTCCTCCACTCCCCCCACCATTGCTCTCCTCCACCAGGTTCCCACCCCACCCTCTGCCCTTTCCCCACCCCCCACTGTCCTCATCCATAGGTGCACAGTTTATGTTCAGTCTCTTCCTACATCCCCCTCTCCCCTTTTCCCCAAGAATCGTCAGTTCACTCCCCTTCCATACCTCTGATTCTATTATATTCAACAGTTAATATTGTTCATCAGATTTTTTTTTTAATTTCCTTGGTTTTTAGATTCACTTGCTGATAGTTACGTATTTGTTGTTCATAATTTTTATCTTTATTTACTTTCTCTTCTGAAAGAACCCCCTTCAGAAATTCATATAATTCTGGTTTGGTGGTGATGAACTCCTTTAGCTTTTTTTTTTTATTCGTGAAGCTCTTTATCTGACCTTCGATTCTGAGTGATAGCTTTGCTGGGTAGATTATCTTTGGCTGTAGGTTCTTACTATTCATCACCTTGAATATTTCTTGCCATTCCCTTCTGGCCTGCATGGTTTCTGTTGAGAAGTCAGCTGACATTCGTATAGGTGCTCCTTTATAGGTAACTACCTTCTTTGCTCTTGCTTCTTTTAATATTCTCTCTTTGTCTTTTGCTCTTGGAATTTTAATTATGATGTGTCTTGGTGTGGTCCTCTTTGGATTCCTTTTGTTTGGAGTTCTGTGCGCTTCCTGGACTTGTAAGTCTAATTCTTTCACCAGGTGGGGGAAGTTTTCTGTCACTATTTCTTTCAGTTTGTTTTCGATATCTTGCTCTCTCTCATCTTCCGGGACCCCCATAATTCTAGTCTGGATCTTTTCTGTGGTCTCAGTCATGCACAGAAGATCCACCTAGACCCAGCTTATTCTCTTTGTCTGTCTTTTCATCATCCCTTGCCAGCTCTCCCTCAGACTCGCCAAACCCTTGGCTGAGCTGGTGCGGCACACCAGAGCTCTCTCTTCTCCCTGGCCCCAGGACCAGCGACGTTGGAAGTGTTGGCTGCTCCACTGGTCTCGGTGCCTGAGTGGCAGGGACGTGAACATATGTCCCCTGCCTGATGCCTCTACGACAGCCTCCCTGCCCCTCCTGGCTCCGGGCATGTAGCTCCCTGCCAGGAACCCACCCATGTTACCAGTTTTATGGACATCTGTCTCAGCCAACTGGGGTTTTTATAGCCAAGTACCCCAGACTGGGTGCAACAGCAGCTCGTTTCTCACAGTTCAGGAGGCTGGGATGTCCGGGGTCAGGGTTCTGGTGAGCTTGTAGACAGTGCCTTCTGTTGTACCCTCACATGGGGGGGGGAGGGGAGAGGAGGGAGAGAAGAAAGAAAGTAGGGAGGAAGGGAGAAGAAGAGAGAGATCTCTGTTGTCTCCCAATGGGGACTGAGGCTGCAACCTAGGCATGTGCCCTTGACTGGGATCAAACCCAGGATCCTTCCTTCCACAGGCCAACGCTCTATCCACTGAGCCACACCAGCTAGGGTAGGGCCTTGGGCTCTTCTTTTAGCAGAGAGATTGAGTATTTTTGTCCTATTTAAATTAGCGCATCTGTTAAATGCGGCTCCAATATCTCCATTTTGAGGAATTGGATTTTAATTTTTTTAAACTGATAGAGCCTAGCTGGCATGGCCAGTGGTTGAGCGTCGTCTCATGCAACAAGAGGTCACCGGTTCGATTCCTGGTCAGGGTACATACTCAGGTTGTGGGCTTGATCCCCAGAAAAGGGCATGCAAGAGGCAGCAAATCTATACTCCTCCCTCATGGATATTTCTCTCTCCCCCTTCATTTCTCCCTAAAAATATCCATAAAAACATTAAAAGAGAGAAAGAAGATTAAAAATCAATTATTTAAAAAGACTGATAGAAAGGACATTTCTTAGGTCATTGGAGAAATTTGTATGCTGATTGGATGGTAGTGCTGGGGCTCAGTTCTACCACTACCTATCCTGCTGGGGCTCAGTGCTACCGGTACCAATCCTGCTGGGGCTCAGGTCTCCCGGTACCGATCCTCCTGGGCTCAGTGCTGCCAGTACTGATCCTCCTGGGGCTCAGTGCTGCCAGTACTGATCCTCCTAGGGCTCAGTACTCCAAGTACCAATCCTGCTGGGGCTCAGTATTCCCAGTACTGGTACCAATCCCACTGGGGCTTGGTATTCCCAGTACCAATCCTGCTGGAGCTCAATACTCCCAGTACCTATCCCGCTGGGGCTCAGTACTCCCAGTACCAATCCTGCTGGGGCTCAGTATTCCCAGTACCAATCCCGCTGGAGCTCAGTACTCACAGTACCTATCCTGCTGGGGCTCAGTATTCCCAGTACCAATCCTGCTGGGGCTCAGTATTCCCAGTACCTATCCCGCTGGAGCTCAGGGCTTCCAGTACCAATCTTGCTGGGGCTCAGTACTCCCAGTACCTATCCCGCTGGGGCTCAGTACTCCCAGTACCTATCCCGCTGGGGCTCGGTACTCCCAATACCTATCCCGCTGGGGCTCAGAGCTGCCAATACCGATCCTGCTGGAGCTCACTATGGCTGGTACCTAATATTGTGGTACTTAGTACTGACTGAGCTTCAGAGGCTAGCAAGGAGCACACACTTCACAGTTATTTCCCAACAGTCAAAGGGGCTGAGGTGCCGATGTTGCTGAAGGGCTGCTCCTGGTCAGGAAGTCCCAGCACTTCCAGAGGGCCACGGACTTGGACTACGGACTCGTGCATTCACCGGTTGCCTCTTGCTATGTGCCCTGACTGGGACCAAACCCTGACCACCTGGTACATAGGCCGATGCTCCACCACTGAGCCTCACTGGCTGGGCAAGGAGTACTCTCTCTTAGCTTTCATTTCCAGGGTCCGTTTTCTCCTCCCCCCTGCTCCCCTCTCCCTCCCGATGCCACCACAATGTCTCATCCCTCTGCTATCGGCTCTGGCCCAGCTGCAGCCCGCCGACGTTCCCGAGGGGGCATGGCTCTGAACTTGTACCGATCACGTCCACGCAAGGCCTGCTGACCAGAGACACGGAGCTGCTCTGCTGGCTGCCATAGGTCCAGCTGAATTCCCTCCCCAGGTAAAAGGGCTAGAAAATAACCCTGTGCGCAGGTTCTCACATACCGCGCGCACTTGCGCATGTGCCTTAAGGCTGCCTAGGTGGGCTCTGCCGCCAGGGGCCCTGAGTCAGGCCTGTGGGAAGTGGCTTGACAGGGTGTTGTAATAAATAGCCCCAACTTCCTGATTTTGACTGCGAGGCAGAAACCGGGGGTATATCTGCCCGGGGAGGATTAAAAACGGTGCTGTTTTTGCATATCTGGGAGTCAAGAGACCATTTTGACAAACGGCAGAACTCAAGCAAGTTCCTTGAAAGAGGCTTTGGGGGCCGCCATGACCCTCCCGTTCCTGGCTCTGCTCTGTGTTGGTAAGTGTGGGCAGGGGAGGGCCGCTGAGGGTGGTGACGAGTTGGGCTATGGAGGCATCTGGGGCTTGGGGCGACTTGTGGGGCCTCAAGCCCGGTAGTAATGGGGGTGGTGGGTGTGCAAAGAGCAGACACTTTCATTCCCCGAATACCTATTACGGACATGTCACATGTCTGTATACTTTTTTGTTGTTAATCCTCACTCGAGGACATTTTCCCCATCGATTTTTAGAGTGAGTGTAAAGGAGGGAAGGCTGGGGAGAAAGAGAAGCATGGATGGAGAGAGACACATCGGTTGGCTGCCGCCCCGCACATGCCCAAACCCAGATGGGGATTGAACCTGCAACCCAGGTTCATAAATCAAACCTGAGACCCTTCAGTTCTCAGGCTGACACTCTAACCCCTGAGCAACACCAGCAGAGGCTCATGTCTGTGTTCTTTCATAAGGGATAGTCTTCTTCAAATTGCTTCTGGTTTTTATTCTTTAAATTTTTATTGATTGATTTATTTTAAAATATATTTTATTTAAGAGAGGAAGAGAGAGGGAGAGAGAGAAACATGAATGATGAGAGGGAATCATTGACCAGCTGCCTCCTGCACACCCCTTACTGGGGATCAAGCCGGCAATCTGGGCATGTGCCATGACCAGGAATCGAACCTCCAGGTTCATGGGTTGTTGCTCAAAGGCCGGGCCATTGATTTATTTTAGAAAAAGAAAGGGATGAGGGGGAGAGAGGGGGGGGGGAGAGAGGGAAATCTGTTGTTCCACTTATTTCTGCATCCATTGGTTGATTGTTGTATGTGCCCTGACCAGGGCTCGAACCTTGGCATATTGGGCCGATGCTCTACTGAGCCACCGGCCAGGTCATATGTTGTTTTTAGGCTCAAAGCTATTTTAAAGATTTGCAATAGAAAATCAATATCCTTCATCAAAAATAGAATATAGTTGCCAATAGTCAATGAGGGAAATAGTATGATTAAGTTTTAATAACCACTGCTCCTGACTGTAGACGCTGGGCCATAGTTTCCCCAGTCATCTTTTCCTAAGAGATATGAGTGAACACAAGAAATGGGTTGGAGTTGTGGCCGGGTAGCTCAGTTGGTTAGAGCGTCATCTTGATACGACAATGTTGTGGGTTTGATCACCGATGAATACACAGATAAGTGGAACAACAGATGGCTGTTTATCTCTCTCTTAAAAACAATAAAAAAATTAAAATAAAAAGAAAATGGGTTGGAAACTCGTATCCAGCTATGGTATTCTTCTGTGATCAAGACAGAGACAGGCCCTGGTTGGGTGGCTCAGTTGATTGGAGTGTTGACCCACCCACCAAAGAGGTTTCTGGTTTCCCAGTCAGGGCATATACCTAGGTTGTGGGTTTGATCCCCAGTCAGTGAGCATATGGGGGGGGGGGGGGGAGGCGGGGGGAAAGGAGAGAAACCAATCAACATTTCTCTCTCACATCAATGTGTTTTCTCTCTTTCTAAAAATCAATGTGAGGATGAAAAGAGACAGAAAAGAGAACTTTCTCACACAGAGTCAATGTTAATCCTGTGTCTTTGTACAACCTCATGTTACATGTCTTAGAAGAATTCTGCAGAATAGTCACATCCCCTTTTTGCCTGAGGGGAATCTGAGACTGAAAACAGATGTGACACAGAAAGCCACTTGGCCACTAAATGGAGAAGTTCAATCCAAACGAGGGTCTGCACAGTTCCAGAGACAGCACGTTCCCACCGAGCCAGGCTGGGGGATGTCAAAGGTCATGATTTTGTGGGCAGGTGGCTGGAGCGTTGTCCAATGCACCAAAAGGTCTCCAGTTGCATTTCTGGTCGGGCCACGTACCCAGGTTTTGGGTTTGTTTCCAGGTTGGGACGCATGCAGGGGCAATCAGTCGATGCTTCTCTCTCTCAAATCAATAAGCATATAAAAATGCCAGAAGAATAAGAATAAAAAGTGGCAGCTTGGGGTGGAAAGATTCAGAGGGTGCATGGAGGGAGCCACGGCTGGGAAAACCTAGAGCAGGAAGGTGACAGCGGACCCGATGGGGAGGTGACAGAGGACCCGATGGGGAGGTGACAGAGGACCCGACGGGGGAGGTGACAGAGGACCCGACGGGCTCAGTAGGTGTTGGCGAGCTTCTTGGGTAGAGGCCCGAGGGGCAGAGGCCTCTGTGTGCCACGGGGGCGCTGTACAAGCACTCACCACCTGGCAACATGGCCGCCGCCGAGGAGAGGGGGTCAGTGCTGGGAGGGACGTGCTGGAAAGGGAACTGCTGGTGGAAATGTAAATTTGTGCGGCCACGGGGAAGTTCCTCCAAAAATTAAAAATAGGATTGCCACATGACCCAGCAATTTCGTTTCTGGGAACATATATATGAGGGGCATGAAAATTGGACCTCACAGAGATATCTTCACCCCTATGTTCACTGCAGCATTTACAATAGCGAGAACACAGGAACAACTTGAGAGTCCATCAACAGATGCATGGCTAGAGGACTGAGAGCCGTCTACCCATCTGCCATGTAGCTAGGTAACATAATATTATTCAGCCGTGAGAAAGAGGAAACCATGTGGATGGAGCCTGGTGGTATTATGCTAAGTGAGATAAGTCACACTGAGAGAACAGATACTGCCTGTTCTCATTCATATGGGGACCTCAACATGCTGAACTCACAGAAACAAAGAGAGGAATGGTGGTTACCAGGAGCTGTGTGTGTGTGTGTGAGAGAGAGAAAAATGGATGTTGGTAGAAGGGTACAAACTTCCAGCTAGAAGATGAGTTAAGTTCTGGGGGTCTGTTACACCAGCATGGCGACTAGAATTAACGATCCTGTATTGTGTATTGGCAAGTTGCTAGGATGTGGTCCACTGTCCCCAGTAGAGAATCACTGCTCTAGCTAATCAGACGAGACCACCTACGTTGGTGTCTGAGGGAACACTTTTTGGGGCCAGTTTGGTCCAGAGCTGTAAGGACAGCCACCAGATGGGAAAGGTGGGGGACAAAGCATCACTCCTCTGCATCATACAGATTTTGGATTGTTGAGATTTGCTCTGGAGCACCAGGGAGGTAACCCATGGCCGACCACAGAGCCAGAGACACGTAGGTATCCTCTGAGAGCAGGAAGGAATACCTGAGGACAAAGGACCAGGTTTCCAGCAGCCGATGTCCTTGCCATCTCTCTCTGCCTCCCAATTGCTGTGGGTGGGTATGGTGTTGTGCTGAGGGGGGGGGGGGGTTGGGAACATCACTGCTATTTCTGTTCATCAAGAGAGAAAAAAAATAGAGACTGTGTAGCAGGCTCCCTGAAGATGTCTGAGTCCTGATTGCCAGAGTCTGTGACTATGTCTCCTTCGGTGGCAAAGGAGAACTGAGGTGGCAGATGGACCCAAACTTGCTCAGCAGCTGACCCTAGAGAGAGGATGCTGAATTATCTGGTTGGTCCCAATGCAATCACAATGGTCCTTAAAGCAGTAGAGAGGGGCAGAAGAGAAAGTCGGACTCCACCAACCTTTGCTGGGTGCAAAGATGGGGGGAGAGGCGCCCTAGCCAGTTTGGTTCAGTGGATAGAGTGCTGGCCTGTGGATAGAAGGGTTTTGGGTTCTATTCTGGTCAAGGGCACGTGCCTTGGTTGCAGGCTCCTCCTCGGCCCCGGGGCCTGGTCAGGGCACATGCAGGAGGCAACCAATTGATGTGCTTCTCTCACATGGATATTACCCTCTCTCTAAAATCAACGGAAAATATATCCCCAGGTGAGAAAAAAAAAAAAAAAAGATGGGGAAAGAGGCCACAAGCCAAAGAAAGCATGTCTAGAAACTAAGAAAGGCAGGGGATGGATTCTCCCCTCGCACCTCCAGAAGGAATGCAATCCTGCCAACATCTTGATTTTGGCCAGTGAGACCGCGATGCTGGCTCTCTCACACGGACCAAACGGCAGGATGAGACAGTGTGCTGTGATGAGCCAGGGACTGTGCAGTAATTGGTTAGAGCAGCTCCAGCCTCTGACAGAAGCTGCGAACAGACTGTGATGGCAGCTGGGTTTTCGGGGAGGGCGTTGGGACAGAAGGAGAACAGGATGATGAGAGGTCCATTCGCAGTAGAAGCCCTGGGTGGTCCTCGGGGTCCAGGTCAAGGTGATGACGTGGGCTCCAGGCTTCTGTCTCATGACAGTTCCTTTGCAGGGCTCTGTGCTGGCCACAAGCTAAGAAGAGATGGTGAGTGTTTCTCAAGGAAAGCCTTCCTTCTCCTTCACCCCAAATCCCCTCACCCTCCTCTTTCTTCAGAAGAGCAGGTGCGTGAATCAAGTCCAGCCTGGACTCTGCTTCCTTCCAGAATCACTTCCCAGGCCCTCCATCCAGGCCTGGCCCAGCTGGATGGTTCCTGCCAACAGTAATGTGATACTGAAATGCTCCGTTCCTTCCCGGAAAGTCAAATTTGCTCTCAGAAAGAACAATGTTTCTTTGGAGATATCGCCATCTCCCGATTCCCCAGGAGCCATGGCAAAGTTTCACCTCACTGACCTAAAAACCAGTGACGCTGGAGAGTACACCTGTGAATACTATAGGACAGAGAGCCCCAAAAGAAGGTCACTGCCCAGTGACGTCCTTCTCCTACTGGTGACAGGTGAGGACGGGTGCTCACAATGACACACCATCTCCCTAGGACAGGGATGAGGGGGGATCCAGAGAATGAGAGAGGACCAGGGGTCTCCCCTCCAGTGTGGATGGGGAGGTGAGATGGAGAAGGACAGGAGCAGAGCTGAGGGCCCTGCCTTCACCCAGGGCTGGTGGGAGGGACATCTCCTTCCTGGAGTCAGAGGAGAAAGAGGGTGAGGTCAGGTGTCTGTCACTTCCCACACTCCCTGGAGACCTGCCAGGACAACAAGCCTTCTGACCATGACTTCTGAGCTTCCTTCTCTTACAGGAAATTTTCCCAAACCTTCCCTCCATGCCCACCACAGGGGTGAGGTGACTGCAGGAGAAAATGTGAATCTGCAGTGCCAGCAGCCCAGCCATGTGATTAGATCCCACATGTTTGCTCTACTGAAGAAGGGAACCTCAACACCCATAATGGTCCAGGGTCCAATAGGAATGCAGACAAATTTCTCCCTTCCCAGTGTGACAGTCAGTGACACTGGGAACTACAGCTGTGTGTACTACCAAACAGTGGCTCCTTTCTGGACCTCACACCCCAGTGATGAGCTCACGATCTCGGTGGCAGGTAAGGTTTTGACAGGTAAGGGGGACGATGGCTGGGTTATCCTGCCACCTGGAGTACATGGGAGGGAGTTTCCATCCCTACAGAACTCTGGGCTTGGGAAAGTCACGTGGGGAAAGGAAGTCAGGGCCAGGATCCCGTGGAGGAATGGGCAGGAACTTCTGCTAACAGAGGGAGTGTGAGTGGTGGAGAATGACAAGACAGGAGGTGGGGGGTATCTGTGATACCTGGCCCTACCAGGAAAATAAGATCTAACCACAAAGTCCCTGCCTGGCAGGCCACCACTCATTTAGACTGAAGTGTGCATGATACCTTCTAGAGTTATACAGAAGGTTCCAGAAAGAAGGTAGAGGAGGAGGAAGAATAGTAAAGGGCCTGGGAAATCTTTCCCAGACATACTCAGAGGACTCTGGAAAGATGTCCTTCATTTTCATTTTCTTTTTTTGTAATTTAAAGATTTTTTTCTTTTTATTAATTTATTTTTTATTAAGGTATTATATGTGTACATATCTACCTATCCCCGCCCGATGCCCTTCATTTTCATTCTCTACCATTCATGCTTTTTAGTTCAATCAAGTGGAGGGTTTTTGGTGTGTTTTTTTTTTTCCTGCCTTCACTATTTTTTAAAGGAATTACTTTTTTAAAAATTGTGGTAAAAATGCATAATATGAAAGTTACCATTTTAACCACTTTTAAAAATTCTGAAATATAAATCTCTTTTATTTTTATTTAAAAAGGCTTTTGTGTTAATCCTCACCCAAGGATATTTTCCTCCATTGATTTTTAGAGCGAGTGGAAGAGAGAGGAAGACACACAGAGAGAAACATCGATGTGAGAGAGAGACATTGATTGGTTGCCTCCAGCAGGCACTCCGACCAGGCAGGGCTGGGGATTGAGCCTGCAACTCCATGCTCTCAACTGGAGTCAAACCTGGGACCTTCAGTCCTCGGGCTGATGCTCTTACCACTTGTCAGCTTTAATTTAAAGCTCCTTTAAATTAAAATATACTTGATATATATTAGTTTCAAGTGTACAACATAGTGAGATTTCACATTTATATGCCCTACTAAGTGATCACCACAAAAAGTCCACTATATATCTGCCACCATACAAAGTTTTTATGATACTAGAGGCCCGATGCACAAAATTCGTGCATGGGTAGGGTCCCTAGGCTTGGCCGGCAATCAGGGCTGATCAGGGCCTTCCTCCATTCTGTGCTGCCTCCTAGTCAGTGCACATCATAGAGGGCAGTCGAACTCGCAGTCGGTCAAACTCCCGAGGGGACAATTTGCTCATTGGCCTTTTATTATATGGGACTATTGGCTGCATTTCCTATGCTGTACTTTACATCCCCATGACTTCCTTATATGATAACTACAATTGCACTTCTTAATCCCTCCACCTTTTTGCCCATACTCTCATCACCCAACCCTCTGACAACTATCAGTTTTCCTGTATCTTATGAGTCTGTTTGTTTAGTTTGTTCATTTGTTTAGTTCTTTTAGATTCCACACATAAGTGAAATGATATGGTGTTTGCCTTTCTCTGATTTATTTCACTTAGTATAATACCACCTTGGTCTATTCATGTTGTTACAATTGGCAGGATTCCATTCCTTTACATGATTAATATTCCAGTGTGCCTTTGTGTACACACACACACACACACACACACACACACACACACGTATATATCTGCCTCTGCTTTGTCCATTCATATATTGATGAACACCTAGGCTGTTTTCATATTTTGGCTATCCTATATAATAAAAGCCCAGTGACCAAATGGTGGAACAACCACTTGACCAGTTGCTATGCCAAGTACTGACTACCAGGGGGCAGATGCTCAATGCAGGAGCTACCCCATGGTGGTCAGTGTGCTTCCACAGTGGGAGCACCACTCTGCTGACTGGGATGAGTGGCTCTTCCACAGCAGGCCAATTCCTGCAGGCCATACCCCTGGCCAGTGCACAAATCCTATGCACGGGGCCTCTAGTCCTGTATAATGAAAGGCTAATATGAAAACTGTCCCCTTGGTGAGGCAAGAAAACCCCCACTCCATCCAGGGGGAATGAGCAGTCCCAGAGAAAGAAGGGTGCTTTTCTCTGGTGCTATGATCTGAATGTCTCCCCCACATCCATGTGTTGAAATCCTAGTGCCCCAATGTGATGGTATTTGGAGGCACAGCCTCTGAGAGTGCTCAGGTCACGAGGGTGGAGCCCTCGTGAATGGGATTAGTAGAAGAGACCCCAGAGAGCTCCCTGTCCAATTGTGCCACGTGAGGACAGAGGAAGTCTGCCTCCCAGAAGTCACCCTGACCTCTGACTTCCAACCTCCAGCACTGTGACTGGAAAGTGCCTGATGTTTGTAAATTGCCCAGCCTGTGGTACGTGTTTATGGGAGCCTGATGGCCTAGAGCAGTGGTCAGCAAACTGCGGCTCTAGAGCCACATGCATCTCTTTGGCCCCTTGAGTGTGGCTTTTTTTTTTTTTTTTTTTTACAAAATACCACGGCCTGGGTGAGTCTATGTTGAATAAGTGGCATTAGAAGAAGTTTAAGTTTAAAAAATGTGGCTCTCCAAAGAAATTCCAATCGTTGTGCTGTTGATATTTGGCTCTGTGGACTAATGGGTTTGCTGTCCACTGACCTAGGTAAAGGTCCCCATGGTTGGGAATTGTGCGGAAGGGAGCTTTGTTTTGCAAATAATTATAATAACCACTTGGGTTTTTAGTTGGAGCCTATTAACAAATAACCCATTTCCCCAGATTACTTAGCCTGTCTCTGTCTCAGTTTCCTCATCTTTTAAATGAGGTTGATAGCTGAAACCGGTATGGGTCAGTGGATAGAGTATTGGCCTGCGGACTGAAAGGACCCAGGTTCGATTCTGGTCAGGGGCACATACTTTGGTTGAGGCACATTCTCAGTAGGGGGTGTGCAGAAGGCAGCTGATCAATGTCTCTCTCACATCGATGTTTCTAACTCTCTATCCCACTACCTTCCTCTCTGTAAAAAATCAATAAAATATATTTTAAAAAATGAGGTTGATAATAGCACCTAACATGATGGACTCATGGCAAGATTCTGATGACTCATTTTTTGTAGCAAACGTCATATAAATATTTGCTGTTATTAACATCATGAAATCCAAAACTTCTCCCTCTGAATTCTGAGTCTTATCAAAGAATACACTCCTGTTTGGATTTCCATTGTCAGTTACCCCTCATTAGCCTCAAAGCTCCAGGAGGGAACAGACATCACCCCCATGTCTAGCACCTGTGTCCCCGACACACTGCCTAGTGTCCAGCACAGGGTAAGTGTAAATAATAAATACATTAAAAATGAAAAAAAAAAAAAGAATACGCTCCTAATGGAAGACTTTCCAGAAAACAGTAGGCCAGAGAACATGTGTCTCCCTCTCATAATAGTGGTAAATGTTCTCATCATTACTATTAATTAGGAAGATCGGTGGGAAATTTTATGTTGTTGAAGGTCTTCCAGGTGTGTGTCTGTCTCTTTAACTCAGTTCAATCATATGTGGCAAGCTTAAGCACAGATGAGATGGCCTTTTCCAAAAGGGGTGACAAAACAGAGAGGAAATCCCAGGCAGGGAGCGTCAACTTATGAACCAGGAGGTCATGGTTGGATTCCTGGTTGGGGCACATGCCCGGGTTGTGGGCTTGATCCTCAGTGGGATCATGCAGAAGGCACATAATCAATGATTCTCTCTCATCACTGATGTTTCTATCTCCCTCTCGCTTCCTCTCTGAAATTAAAGAAGCAAAATGGGAAGGAAGACATAATACGTTGGATCTGCTCTCCACAGAAGGAGGAACTTTCAAGTACTTTTGGTTATTCAATAGTTTGGTTATGCCAATAGTTTTTTCCATTCCTGCATTTTTTCTGGCATATGAGGAACCTTGTGTCTTACTCAATGCTCAGAATTATTGCTGCTTCTGACATGCAGACGCTGATATAAAAGGCGACCTGGAATGGCCGAGGTGGCTGTTGTCAAGCTCAACCTACACCTTCCAGCTGCTGCCCAAGTCCTGAAAAGTGTCACCAGGGGTCACACTGGGGAAAGAGGAGGATGTCGGTGGGGGTGTGCCTGGAGGGCAGATGATTGGGGGCAGGTGCAGGGGTACATTACTGAAACAGGCCAAGGGTTCTCCTTTGGGCTTCCTCAGGACCTTTCATAAGCCCCTGAGTTTTACGCAGCTGTTGTGGGACCAGAACCCTGGCCTGTTTGCACACCAGCACGTTGAACTTGTGGAGATGTGAGGGTCACCTGATTGGCCCAGGCGGGAGGCCGAGCAAGGTGGGTGGCAATGACCCAGACGGAAGAGAGGAACGTCACCTTCACCTCATCCCCCGTTTTCCGTAGACCATTGGTTCTCAGCCCAGTGACATAAGGCAACGTCTGGCGACGTTTTTGGAGGTCACAACTGGGGCATCTAGGAGGTAGAGACCTTACGATGCTCAGGACCCCCTCCCATAAAGAATTATCCAGCCCCACGTGTCAACAGTGCAAAAGCTGATAAATCTTTCTGCAAACCCATCGTCTATAGTTTCCAGTGAGATGCCCGTGTTCTTGGCAGGGACTTTGGGGACGACAACATACTCTCCTCCAGTGCCTGGAGCCTCTGATTGTTTTAAATGTGTGTCCCAAACCAGTGGCTGTTCAGGAAATATTTGTCACCTCACTTGGCACCATCCGTCTTCAAGGTCACTCGTGTGTTTCTCTCCCTCCATTCCAAAGTTGGATCTGTCGCCACAGTTTCCCAGTTATTCGCAGCTTCTGAACTTGAGCGAGTGCAATGCCGCCTCTGGTTCTGAAGAAAGTGGGGGGCAGCAGGCGGGGAGGGCTGAGTGCCCAAGATGACTAGCACCCCGCTTGCTGGCGGTGCTCTGAGAAGGAAGCCACGCCTGGTGAGGTAGAGAAGTGAGGGCCCTGAGGCGGGAGCTGGGGAACAGAGGAAATATGTGGTGGGACGGTTATCAGGAAACTGTGAGCTCCCTGCGGCCACTCCTTTTGAAGCACGAACTGAAGGAGGGGCGCTCCCGGGATCTCAGGTCTGTTTTCTTCAATTTTTTCAACTCCAAGGCATGGACAGCACAACCGCGGCTGATGAAGCAGTGAGTGCCACAAGCGCAGAGCTAGCCACATCAGAATGTGGCTCCAGCCACACTCCGCTACTCACAGGTGTGACCTCGTGCAGCGCAAGTAACCTCTTCGAGCTTTAGTTGGCTTATCTATAAAAAAATAAAACCCATGCTTCCTCTATTCTAGCCTCGCCATGCAGCAGGGTTACAAAACAGCTATGTGGGTATGGGGAAGATGAAATGTTGATTATGTGAGTAGGCACTCAGCACACGCTAGGTTGGGTTCTTACTATTTTGTCCTCAGAAGCAGTACAGAAAACGGGCGAGATACTCCAGTTAGCCTGGAAGCACAGCTGCATCTGATGTAAGAGAATTCTGTCCTGCTGTGTTATCCTGGGTTCTCCAGAGAAATATTATTATACCAATCAGCATGTGTCATATATATGTACACACACACACACACACACACACACACACACACACACTGGAGACCCAGTGTACAAAATTCATGCACAGGGGAGGTGTCCCTCAGCCCAGCCTGCACCCTCTCCAATTTGGGATCCCTCTCACAATCCAGGACTGCTGGCTCCCAACTGCCCACCTGCCTGCCTTCCTGATTGCACCCTAATTGCTTCTGCCTGCCAGCCTGATCACTCCCTAACCACTCCCATGATGTCTAACTGCTCCCCTAACTGCCTGTTTGCACCTAACTTCCCTCCTCTGCTGGCCTGGTCACCCCTAAGTTCCCTCCCCTGCAGGCCTGATCACCCCCAACTGCCTTCCCTTACAGGCCTGGTCCCTCCCAACTGCCCTCTCCTGCTGGCTATCTTGTGTCCACATGGGGGCAGGATGTTGACCACATGGGGGCAGCTATTTTGTGTGTTGGGGTCATGGTCACTCTGCATATTACTCTTTTATTAGATAGAATAGAGGCCTGGTGCATGGGTGGGGGCTGGCTGGTTTGCCCTGAAGGGTATCCTGGATCAGGGTGGGGCTTCCCCCGAGCGAGGGGCCTGTGGTGGTTTGCAGCCCAGCCACACATCCCGGCAATCCAAGTGGAGGCCCTGGTATCTGGGACTTATTTATTTTCTACAATTAAGAATTTGTAGCCTGGAGTGGAACCAAGACTTCTGCTCACTCCGTGGCGGCAGCCATTTCTGTTGGGTCTTATTTATCTTCTATAATTGAAACTTTGTAGCATTGAGTGGAGGTCTAGACTGGCAAGGGGAGTGAGAAAGCTTGACTTCCTCCATTGTCAGGGAAACCCAAGACTCTTCCTGATCTCCGTGGCAGCGACCATTTTGGTTGGGTTTATTTGCGTACTCACTCTGATTGGCTTTGTGGGCGTGGCTTGTGGGTGTAGCAGAGGTATGGTCAATTTGCATATTACTCTTTTATTAGGTAGGATATATAAATATATGTGTGTGTATATATATATATATATATATATATATATATATATATATATGGTTAACAATTTTTTAAAAAATATTTTATTGATTTTGTACAGAGAGGAAGGGAGATAGTTAGAAACATCGATGAGAGAGAGTCATCGGTCAGCTGCCTCTTGCACACCCTCTACTGGGGATTTGCCCGAAACCAAGGTACATGCCCTTGACGGGAATCGAACCCGGGACCTTTCAGTCCCCAAGCCGATGCCTATCCATTGAGCCAAACCAGTTTTAGCAACAATTTTTTTAATGATTGATTTGAGGGAGGAAAGGAGTTGTTGTTCCACTCACTCATGCACTCACTGGTTGATCCTTATATGTGCCCTGACTGAGGATTAAACTCACAATCTTGGCATATTGGGATGTGCTTTAACCAACTCGGCTAATTGGCCAGGGCTATTATATATATTATATATACATATATACTGAGTGACCAAATTATTATGATCTATGAACGCATAATAACCTGGCCACTCAGTGTATTTGTATCTCAAATGGGTACCAAAAGTATTCTAGACTTTTTCTGGAGATCAACCACCTATTTGCCCTGAGCTTTCTATCAGCAAAGGCAAAGGGGAAAATTGATCAAGTGTATGATTCATAGTATCTTTGATATCAAATAAATAAGGTACTCACGAGAAGTACACTGAGTGACCAGATTACCATGCATTCAGAGATCCTAATAATCTGGCCACTCAGTGTATACACACAGAGAGATTATCTCAATTATAATTATTGTAATATATACCATATATCCTATATATATTATAATATATATATATATTTGTTTCCTTTGAAAATTGGGAAAACATGACCTAACAGAATAGAAATAATAAGATAACAGAGAGTCATGCATCACCACCCAGAATGACACTTGTCCCATGCAGTCATATTTGCTACAAGTCGCTTTCTTCCCACAAATGAAGGCCTCTTTTCCTCCCCACACCATGCCCATGATCTTGCCCCCTCCTGTGGAAACGTCCACCCGGACCTTGGTGTTATCATTTGTGTGCACAGCTTTAATACGCTTACAATATAGGTACACCTCTGCGATATAGACTTTAAAAATTACATACCAATGGTACACTGCGGTGGTTGTTCTGGAACTTAAGTTCTGTCTTCTAGATGAAACGAAGCCTCCCAAGATGGCAGGAGTGACACTGGGTAAGAGAAGAGACCCTCCTGGGATACCGAGACCTTAAAACATGGGATGAGACTCCCAGAGAGCCCTCTGCTGCTGGGCACGTCCTTGTGGATGCTTCTCTATATTCTGGTGATGCCAGAAGATTGTGGTTCAATGCAATGTCTTTCGAGGTGGGTGGGGCTGGAGCCCCAGCTGTGGGTACTCAGTAGTTGGGTGCCTTTAAAAACCTTTCAGCTCTCTGACCCTCTGGAAAATGGGCATCATTCTTTCTCTCTCCCGGGATACTTGTATGAGAGGTGTAGTGAGTTCCCACCATGTCCCAGGAACACAATCAATGGTAGACACAGACATCAGCACAGGTCTCAGGAAACCAATTGGGCCTCTCCTCCGCTCTCCCCTCACAGGAATCATCGAAATCATCCTCATTGTCATCGTACCTCTACTCTTCCTCCTTGCAGCCTTCCTCATCTGCAAATACACCTGCTGTGGTGAGTCAGAGCAGGGGCTGAGTCTTTGGGGGGCAGAGAGGGAGACATAACAACAAGGCTAACACCACAGCGTTCACCCCTCCCCTCCTTTCTCATCCCCAGGGGCAGCTCTTAAAAAGACGACCAAAAGGTAGGCCACTCAAACACTATCAGCCAAAACTTCACTGGTCCTCCCTCGCTCCCTGGGCCAGCTCATCTTCTTTGTTACATCAGCCTGTTGTGTGCCCCAGACCAGCTCCCACGACCACCCCGGATCTCTAGTCCTCTCTTCTCAGCGCTGTCCTCCACTTCTCACTCAGCGCCCTTTCCTTGGCTTCTTTCCTCATGGACGTGCTGACCCCAACCACTTCCTTCTCCCTGGCTCCCAAGGCCTTCCTGAGCATGTGAGGACTTGGAGACCTGAGGGGTTGGTGGGTGTCTGAGCTGGGAGGAGGAGCTGGAGAGACGGGTGACTTTCTCTGCGGCTCACCTCCTCCCACACAGGATCTTGATTTCTCCCCTCAACTTCCTTGATCTCTAATACTTCACCGTTTCTCTCTCTCAGCTCCCGTTCTTCTAAGAAAATGCAAGAAGTGGTGACAGGTAATCAACCCGGGAAAGAAAATGGCGGCGGGGGTGGTCCGTGTGTCTGTTTGTAAATGTGTATAGGAGTATGGGATGCAGGCATGTGGGGTGTTTGCATGTGTCTACACATGTAGTCGGGCACACATTCATGTGAACACATACATGTACACATTCAGAACGAGTACAATGTGTGCACTGTTTGAGTACGCATGTGTGTATCTGTGTGGTTTGTATGTTTGTGAACATGAGTAGTTTGGATATTTGTGTGCATGAGTGTGTATATGTGAATATTTCATGCATAACTGCATTAGTGTGTGCACACATGTGCATTATGTGAGTATACTAGTACATGTGTAGCTGTGCGCATGTGTGTGTAGACATGACTCCTGGGGCTGGGAGTGAACAAATGGTAGAATCTTCTCCCTTCCAGATGTGTCTCCAGCTACGAAGAGTGGCTCTCCCGCCCTGGTGAGTTTCCCGTCAGCCCCTCGCTCAGTCCCGGCTCGCCATGGCCCCCCTTTAGTTCTGTCAACGGTCTGGGCCTTTGCTTTCATCTGCCCCAGCCCTTCCTCTGTATCTCGGGAGAACCGGGTCTGAACTCATCTGTGCGACTCTGGCCATGGGGCCCTCATCCCATGATGCCTCTGTGAGGACACCTCCCAGTCCCTAAGGGGGTGCACTTCCTCATAGGATTAACGGGGTGGTTAAGTGAGCTCACAGTGCGGGGGCGAACTTGCAACCTGGGCACGTGCCCTTGACTGGAAGTGAACCCAGGACCCTTCAGTCTGTGGGCTGATGCTCTACTCACTGAGCCCAACCATCCAGGGCTAATCCCAGCTCGTGATGAAAATGTGGAAAGATCCCTCTGTAAAGGACTTGCCACACTGTACTCCACAGGGCAGACCCTGTATCCGTTATCAGTAGCAATATTAGAAGTAACCCTTTTTTCCCTTTTATAATTCAATTTTTAAAAAACGGTGTCAAAATGCACATAACAGAAAATTCACGGTTGCAACGTGTACGATTCAGCGACATTTGGTAAGCTCACAATGTTGTGCCACATCACCGTCATCTAGTTCCAGACATTTTCCCCCAAAGGACCTTCACGCCCTTGGAGCAGTCACGCCCCATTCCCTCCTCCCCTCCCCCAGCCCTGGCAGTAACTAACCGGCTCTATCCTTCTGGCTTTAAGATGAGGGTTTCCTACTAACACTCACTTTGGTAACTGTTTGTATAAACGATCTGTTGCTGTGTAACAAGTCATCCCTGAAGACAGTGGCTTAAAGCCCATCGCTCCACCCACCGGTGGGGAGGATCTGGAGCACTGAGCTGGCTCCCTCTGGGTCACAGCTGTGAGGAGCAGCTGGGCAGGGCTGAACGGGGCTTTGCTGGGAGAGGCTGTGCTTCCACTCTCCCCCAGGTGGCTGCTGCCAGGACTCACTTCCTGGCTGACTGCTGGCCAGAGACCACGCTGGTCGACCCTGGGGGCCTCTCCATAGGGCAGCTCCTCACATGAAAGCTGGCTTCATCAGTGTGAGCGAGCCCAGGACTGCCAGGGACAGCGGAGAAGTGGGCATGAGAGAAGACATAGTCCTTCATTCGCTCATCTTTGACACAACATGCAGTCATTTGGGTGTATATATTTTTTCTGCATTCCTTTGATAGATGTAAGACACTAGGTCTGACTAAAGAGAGGAGGGGACCTGCCTGGGCCAGTGGCTTAGTTGGTTGGCGCATCATCTAGTACACCAAAGGGATCAGGGTTCGATTCCTGGTCAGGGTACATACCTAGGTTGCAGGTTTGATCCCCGGTTGGGGCTCATTCAGGAGGCAACTGGATCAATGTTTCTAGCTCACATCCATGTTTTTCTCTCTCCCTTCCTCTCTAAAAATCAGTAAAAACATCGTTGGGTGAGGATTAAAAAGAAAAGAAAGGGGGGGAACCTCACAAAGGCTTGAGGGGTAGGAGGCTCTGGGGAGGGGCCTGGAAAGCCGTCTACCACACTGCTACTGTGCTCGCCCAGTCCTCCCCACGGAGTAAGTCCTCCCTGGAAGACTTGGCCTCTTCTCTCGCTTCCCTGCAGGATGAGGGATCGCAGGTGTCCAGAGCTGAAGAACCGCAGGGAGTGACGTATGCTGAGCTGAACACCAGAGCCCTGAGCGAGGGCCCCTCCACCCAGGTGCCGCAGCCCCTGGAAACGTGCGTGTACTCGGCCCTCAAGATGTAGCAGAAGCAGCTCTGGCACCAGGAGAAACTGCCAAGAAGGGGGTGGACGATGGGGCAGAGGGCCCTTGGAGGACTGGGCAAATGAGGAAACCTTTCCTCAGTCTCCCCTTCAGACTTGCTTCCTCCTTCTGAGAAAGTAACATTTATTTTTTCGAGTGGAAGGTATCATTAGCATAGAGTGGTATGCAGAGAGAGGACTCAGTCCTGTCACTGCCAGGAAGACCAACCGCGTGAGGAGGAGGCTGGGGACCAGAGCCGGGTGTTATCAGCCGGTCCTCGGGGAAGAGAGGGAGGCTGGGGACGGGCTCCGTCACGCGGGCAGCAATCCAACCAGCCACGCCTGCGAGATGGCATCCCAACGAAGACGCTGGACACGGACACGGGAAGCTTCCGGCTGGTGGCACAGCATCGTGCCCTTGGAGGGTGGGCACATCCTGAAGACTAGCAAGTTGCCTGCTGGTACTGATCTGTATTCTTTATATAATAAAATTGTAACCTAAGTATAGCACTTCCTCGAATTCCTCCAGTGGCTCTAGGGAATTAGTGAACCTGAGTGGAGGTAGTAGTGGGAACCACCACCATGTTTGGCTGTTGGTCAGAAGAGCAGGTGGCTGGGGAACACCTTAGCCTGCAGCTGGTGTCTGAAGTGTGGGGCACTGCACCCCTAACCTGTGAGGGCTGTGCTCACTCCAGGTGGCACGTGTTGGAATTGCACTGCAGCTCAGAAGTGCAACCTGGGTATGTACTCTTGGACAGAATTGAACCTGAGACCCTTCAATCTGCAGTCTGATGTTCTATCCACTGAGCCAAACAAGCTAGGGCTGCTTTTGTTAATTTTAGAGAGAAAGGAAAGGGAGAGAGAGAAATATTGACTTGAGAAACACTGATATATACACTGAGTGGCCAGATTATTATGATTTCTGAACCCATAATAATCTGGCCACTCAGTGGTGTGTGTGTGTGTGTGTGTGTCTGTGTGTGTGTGTGTGTGTACACACACACACACACACACACACACACTCAAAATACTTACCCAAGGGTATTTTTCCCATTGATTTTTATAGAGTAGAAGGGAGAAAGGGAAGAGAGGCAGAAACATTGATTGGTTGCCTCCCACACATGTCCTGACCAACACTGGGGATTGAACCTGCAACCGATGTGTCCTTTACTGGAAACTGAGTCAGCAACCCTTTAGTGCCTGGGCTGAAGCTCTAACCATTGCTCATGCTAAAATTGTCCTATGCAATTTTAGCACAAAGGCCTGGCAATTTTCCCCTTTTTGCTACTAAGACACAAAACCGTTTGGCTCACACAGGGTAAAAAGAGGAAATCTCTTAGAAACACAGGCCTAACCAACATCCGTTGACTTAAATCAATCTTTTTTATAAAAAATCCTCATAAACAGGCTTGATGTTTACTTTATAAAGATATGTTAGCGAGAGAAACCAAGAAAACACCTAAAATGCTACTTTGTACAACAATTTCAAAACTACAATTAAAAGACAGAATGGACATCATTCATAATCACAGGATAGCTGGCTGAGTGGAAATTCTACAACTAGAAGGAAAGAGAAAAGCACATGGAGAATCAGAGGAGCTGCAAAAGGCTGAGGTATGAAGACATGAGCGGAGAGGATGGACAGCTGAGTCCCTGGCTGGCTTTCTCTAGTGGGAAGGAGACTGAAGCTCCAGACTGCACTGAATACCAGTTCCGGGTGAAACCCTGGGAACCCAGACTCATCCGGGGGGGGGGGGGGGGGGATCTGGACTGTCAGGAAAAGAGGAAAGCACACGGAAATTCATGGGAGCTGTGAAAGGCAGAGGTCTGGAGGTGTGCATGTGAATGCGTGCAGAGAGGACTGAGTGCACCCTTGGCTTTTTTCTAACGGGAAGAAGATGGAAGCTCCCGATTGTGTTGAACTCCAGTTCCAGGCGAAAATCTGGGAATCCAGATCCAATGGGGGAGAAATGGACTGTCTGGAAGTGGGCAAAACTCAAGAGTGGCTTTCTCTCAGAGGTCCTTATAGTGATTACCAAGGGACACTGAGACCCACAGGCCTCATAGGGCAGGGCTGACAGGAAGCCAAGGCTGTCTTTTCAGCGCTCAGATTCTGCCCCATCCAAGCTGAGCACAAAGGCTTTTGCAATTTTGCAAGTCTTGTCTCATAGGGCTGTCTCCAGCACAGAAGTTCTCCTGGTGTAGACATAGCTGATCCTCAAGGCCAATTGGCCTGGAGGTCAATTCCTCCCAGGCATACCAACAACAATCAAGACTTAACTACCACAAGGCTGTACACACAGTCCACAAAGGGATGCACCAAGAGTGTCCACCTCAGGTAACTGGGGAGGCTGACCCACGGGGCCATATAGGACACCTAGCACACAAAGCTACTCTACCAACTCAGGGAAGCAGCGAAACACTAATACAGTATTTATTAGAGCTTCCCTTCCACTCTACCAGTATCTTCTGCTTTGACTAGCAGTTGGTCAAATGTTGAAACTGGTGTATTGATCACGTTTTTTAAATTTTATTTCATACGTTCTCACAAATTTAGAAGAATTTCAATCTATATTATATTATCAATTTGCTCTTGCAGGTTTTAAAATGTCGAGTGTATTTCCATTTTCAAGACCTGTTATTTCTTGTTGGATATTTTGTTCTTTTTCATAAATGCTCACTCTTGTTTTAGAACTATTATCTCCTTTCTCATAACTCTAGAGATAAGCCCTGAAAATCACATTCTGATGACAATAAAAGTAATTCTGAGACAGATGTTACTGGCTTCCCTGCTCCCTTCACAGCGATGGGCCCACCAAATCATGGATGGTTCTCTCTCTCTCGCCCTCATTACAGCCAAGTCCCTCCTCATGGCTGCTGGGCTTGTGTATGAAGAGGTAGAGGACTCGGGGGGGCGGGGAGGGGGAGGGTCTGCCCAGTGCACTTCTCGGGGTGCTGGGATGACCGGGACTCCTTATGGGCTGTGCACCTGCTCTGAACTTCTCACTGTGGACTCTAGGACACCTCAGGCATCGAGAGAAGGTTTCCATTTCTCCCACTGAATTACTAAAACTCGTGCCTCGTGCTGAGAATAAATATGGTGGCTACTCTGTGGTCAAGTGCAGTAAAATAACCAGAAGTCTGCATTCACAGACAGGATGGGGGGGGGGGCATCGAAGAGACAGTGGATGCTCACTCTCCCAACACCTCTGCTCAGTCTCCACCCTGGCCTCACAGGGAACTGCTTTAGCGAGGCTCCCATTCCCCAGTGGGTGACTGTGCGTGTTTAGTTTAGGTTTTGTTTTTCCTCTTCACAAAGTTCCCGCTTTTAATGAGTCTATTTGGAAGTAATTCTAGATTTACAGGAAGTTTAAAAATAGCACATATTGGAGAGGGCGGGGAGCCACCTTTCCTTCCCTAGCAGGAAGGAAATAAAACCCCCAGCCTGGGCTGAACCCCCGAACCGGCAGCGCTGAGCCCCAGGTATGGGCCAGACCCTGGGGACCCAGGCCCCGGTGGAAGGAGACGGGGCCGTGAGGCGGAAAAACGGCGAAAAGCAGGGCCCCGGGAGTCGCGCGCAATGAGAGCGCAGAGGACTGAATGTTGACTCTGATGCTGGGTTGCCCTAGCCGGAAGAAACAAGCTCCGAACCCCAGTTCTGGGCTAATCCCTGGGGACCCAGACTCAGGCAGAGGGAGACGGGGCTGTGAGGTGGAGTCCAGGGAGAGCGGCGAAAGGCCGGGCCCCCGGGACTCGCGCAAACTGAGCGCAGAGGACAGTCTGTGGGACTCGCGCAAACTGCGCGCAGCGGATAGTCTGTTGACTCTGATGCTGGACTTCTCTAGCGGGAAGGAGAAAAAAAAAAAGCTCTAGGCTGGGGGAACGCGGAGGGGAGCGGAAGCCCCTGCCGGACTCCAGCCAACCGGGCACCAGCAAGGAGGCGGGCCACGGGGCTCCTAGGGGCATGGGTGCCCCTGAGCCTTTGACCACTGAGCTCGGGCAATGGAGCCAAGGCCGGGGGCTGCTTCCTGGGCGGCGCCGTCCCGGCAACAGGCTGAAGCAGCGCAGGAGCCCGCGGAGAACAAAGGGGTGCCACAGGCCAATCTGCTGAGCTCCCAGGACAAGGAGGAAGAAACCAAAGAAGTTCTGAATGTGAAGAAATCAAGTGAGAGCAAAAAATAGTAAAATTACTTAAGAAAGAATACAAAGATCTTGAAAAATCAAAGACTAAGTCAGAACTCAACTCACCAGCCAACATTGCAACATAAATGCGTTTTAAAAAGAAAAAAAAAAGGACAGAATGTTGGAACAGTGGCGGCCAGGCCTAGAGTGGCCAGGCACAAGGCAGTAGCAGCCAGGCCCGGAGCAGCAACGGCCAGGCCCCAGAGCAACAGCAGCCAGAACCAGAGCATCAACAGCCAGCACTAGAGTAGCCAGACCTGGGGCAGTGGCAGCCAGGCATGAGGCGGAGGCGGCCAAGCCCAGGGTGGCCAGTCCAGGAACACCCAGACCCGGAGTGGCCGGGCCCGGAGAAGCCGGGCCCAGAGCAGCCGGGGTGGGAGCAGCCAGACCCAGAACAGCAGTAGCCAAGCCCAGAGCATCCAGGTCGGGAGTGGCCAGGCTCGGAGCGGCCGGGCCTGGGGCAGCCGGGCCCAGAGCAGCCGGGTCAGGTGCGGCCAGGCCCAGAGCAGCGGCTGCCAGGCTGGGAGCGGCCAGGCCCGGGGGAGCAGCCGGGTCGGGTGTGGCCAGGCCCGGAGCAGCGGCTGCCAGGCTGGGAGCGGCCAGGCCCGGGGGAGCAGGCGGGTTGGGTGTGGCCAGGCCTGGAGCAGCGGCTGCCAGGCTGGGAGCGGCCAGGCCCGGGGGAGCAGGCGGGTCGGGTGTGGCCAGGCCCAGAGCAGCGGCTGCCAGGCTGGGAGCGGCCAGGCCCGGGGGAGCAGGCGGGTCGGGTGTGGCCAGGCCCAGAGCAGCGGCTGCCAGGCTGGGAGCGGCCAGGCCCGGGGGAGCAGGCGGGGCTGGTGCGGCCAGGCCCGGAGCAGCGGCTGCCAGGCTGGGAGCGGCCAGGCCCGGGGGAGCAGGCGGGTCGGGTGCGGCCAGGCTCGGAGCAGCGGCTGCCAGGCTGGGAGCGGCCAGGCCCGGGGGAGCAGGCGGGTCGGGTGCGGCCGGGCCTGGAGCAGCGGCTGCCAGGCTGGGAGCGGCCAGGCCCGGAGCAGCAGCAGCCAAGTCCAGAGCAACTAGGTCGGGAGTGGCAGTGACCAGACCCGGAGTAGCTGGTTGTGGAATGAACCAGAGCAACAGAGGCCAGGCCCTGAGAAGCCAGGCCCAGAACAGCTCGCTCCTTGCCTGCCCCTGCCCCACGGCTGCTTCTCAGACATGGCTGGAAACTTTCGTGGGAACTTGAGGGTCTGCTGAATCAAGTGATGAAGGCTTAGATCTGGATGTGTTGAGTTAGTTTAGGACTGGGGTGTTGATCTGTGAGTGCCTTGGGTGGGGCCTGGATGAGGCTAGTGGACCTATTGGGAAATGTCGTTTGTGTGAAGTGTATCATTGGGCATATGGAGGTATTATTGATATGAGAAAATGCTAAGTAACTGATTGAATATCTGAAAAGGGATTTACTATCGGGGAAATTGAGGGAAGAAGAGACTGAACATAAACTGCACCTATGGACAAGGACAATGGGGGATGGGGAGGGGGCAGAGCGTGGGGTGGGAACCTGGTGGAGGGGGGAAGAAATGAGGAACCTTTGTAATAATATGAACAATAAAGATTGATTAAAAAAAAATAGCACATATTTCTTCACTGGGTTTCTCCCAGTGGTTCCATTACTCATGCATTACAATAAAAAGGAAGAAGTTGACATGAACACAATGTGTGTGCACAGTTCTATCATTTTCTTATCACATTTTATCATATGCTCACCAACACAGTCCACAACTGATCTAGTCAATCTTCAAGAAAATGTTCCTCATGATCTCTCTTTACAATCACACCCACTTCCTTTCCTAACACCATTCTTCAACCCCAGCAACCAATGATTTCCTCTCTATTTCCAAAACATTGTCATTTTCAGAGTGTTCCATGTGACAGTGACTGGCTTCATTTTCAGAATGTGATTTCAGCCCTATCTGGTTTGGCTCAGTGTATAGAGCATTGGCCTGTGGACCAAAGGATCCTGGGTTCGATTCAGGTCAAGGATGCATGCCCAGGATGCTGGCTCAATCCTCAGTCGGGGGAGTGCAGGGGCACCTAATCAATGATTCTTATTATTGATGTTTTTCTCTCTCTCCCCCTTCCTGTCTGAAATCAATAAAATATATATTTTTAAAAAATAATGACTTTAGCCGAAACTGGTTTGGCTCAATGGATAGAACGTCGGCTTGGGGACTGAAAGGTCCCAGGTTCGATTCCGGTCAAGGGCATGTACCTTGGTTGTGGGCATATCCTCAGTAGGGGGTGTGCAGGAGGCAGCTGATCAATGATTCTCTCTCATCAATGTTTCTAACTCTCTATCTCTCTCCCTTCCTCTCTGTACAAAATCAATAAAATATATTTTAAAAAAATAATGACTTTATTTCAATAGTAAAGGCATCAGTCTATACACCAAAGGATCACAGGTTTGATTCCAGGTCAAGGGCAGGTACCTGGCTTGCAGGTTTGATCTGTGGCTTTGGTCAGGGCCTGTGGAGGAGGACACCAATCAATGTGTCTCTCTTACATTGATGTTTCTCTCTCTTCTCTCTCCCCTCTCTCTAAAAACCAAGGCAAAACTAGTCTTCAGCGAGGATTAACAAAAAGTAATTAATGTGATTGTGACATCAAACCTGGTGGGTGACGTGAAGGAAAGGAAGAACACAGACACCAGCACCCCTATCAAGCTTTCCTTCCTCCTGTGGTTGTAAAACTGAAACTGGTTCTTGAATCTAGCGGCAGGCTCAGGATGAGGGCTGGATTCCTCTCTCTCCTCTT
Organism: Pipistrellus nathusii; assembly: GCA_963693515.1. Lineage (NCBI taxonomy): Eukaryota > Metazoa > Chordata > Mammalia > Chiroptera > Vespertilionidae > Pipistrellus > Pipistrellus nathusii. Next base: position 47,304,696 of record OY882872.1, on the reverse strand, counting down.
ATTTGGTAAGTTTCTTAGGATTGGTATACTGGGACTTTAGACAAGGGTGGATTGACAGAGAGATGTGACGAATACAAGAGAAATAGCACTGCCTTCCTTTTATTGATTGCTTCACACACGTCGGGACCCGTGCTGCAGCCTTTATGGCCATTTAAGTATCAAGTGTTTCTCAGTGTGGGAGTTGTGTGCTCCACAGTCATGAAGGAGCCCCCAATTACAGGCTCCCTGTTCCCCATCAGCAGTGCCTTCAGAAGGGAGGGGGCTGGCGTTGAATAGGTGGGGACTGAGGAGCTTCTCAATGTGTTAGAATCTTGCTTGATACTCAGCCAGCGGATGCCACATGAAGGGTGTTGTGGTCTGCACTTAAAATTGCTTCATGAAGCCTTATGATGATGTCTCCTATCATCTCAGCTTAACTTACAGGTTAAGCTGGACTCTTACCCCGCAGTCCCTTTCCCTGCCCTAATCTTCCATGAACTCTCTTAAAAACTGCAAGCAGCCCAGCTTGGTGGCACAGTGGATTGAGTGTCATCCGTGGACTAAGAGGTCCCCGGTTCATTCCCAGTCTGGGCACAAGCCCAGGATGCAGGCTCGATCCCCAGTAAAGGATGTGCGGGAGGCAACCTATCAATGATTCTCCTCATTGATGTTTCTCCTCTCCTCTCCTCTCCTCTCCTCTCCTCCTCTCCTCTCCTCTCCTCTCTCCTCTCCTCTCCCTCTCCCTCTCCCTCTCCCTCTCCCTCTCCCTCTCCCTCTCCCTCTCTCTCTCTCCCTACCTTTTCCTTCTTCTCTGAAATCAATAAAAAGGTATTTTTTATAAAATTGGAAGCGATTGTTATGACTTAATTTATGTCACCTAAGGCGCCTGGTAGACTTTACTATGGGGTTCGCTATCACAGATGAAAAGGTCAGAAAACTCGGGCCTATGTGGGGCCTCAGGTGACATCATGAGTGAAAACAGGGTTAGACCCAGTGACCACGCTTCCCTGATCTTTCTCATGATTACAGTCTCCCACACAAGACTGAGGGACCTAGAAAACATAATACAAACGCTAATAGAACTGGAGAGATAAAAAGTGGTTCAGGACTGACGAGAACAGGCGGGTTTGTGGAGTTCTGTGGAAGGTGGAAAGATCTTGAAGCCTTGGGAGGTGAGCACAGCTTGGAGAACCTCTGGGAGGTCTGATGGAGGACTTTGGAGCAGAGCAGAGCCCAGTGTGGGAAAAGGGAGAAATCCCAAATGACTGGCTGCCATCACCAGCCCCTGAGAGGGTCCCTCAGCCATCAGGGCAGAGTGATGACGTGGGCTCCACGTAGGAAAGCCTGTCTCATGGATGGTTTCTTTGCAGAGCTGTGTGCTGGCCAAGACATAAGAAGAGACGGTGAGTGTTTCTCAAGGAAAGCCTTTCCTTCACTCCAAATCCCCTCACCCTCCTCTTTCTTCAGAAGAGCAGGTGAGTGAATCAAGTCCAGCCTTGACTCTGCTTCCTTCCAGAGTCACTTCCCAGACCCTCCATTAGTGCCTCGCCCAGCTCCATGGTTCCTGCCAACAGTAATGTGACACTGCGATGCTCCACTCATACCCAGAAAGTCAAGTTTGCTCTCAGAAAGAACAATGTTTCTTTGGAGTCTTCGCCATCCCCAGGGGCCATGGCAGAGTTTCACCTCACTGACCTAAAAATCAGTGATGCTGGAGAGTACACCTGTGAATACAGGACAGAGAGCCCCACCAGAAGGTCACCGCCCAGTGATGTCCTTCTCCTACTGGTAATAGGTGAGGACGGGGTGCTCAGAATGACACACCATCTCCCTAGGACAGAGATAAGGGGGGATACAGAGAATGAGAGAGGACCAGGGGTCTCCCCTCCAGTGTGGATGGGGAGGTGAGAGGGAGAAGGATAGGAGCAGAGCTGAGGGCCCTGCCTTCACCCAGGGCTGGTGGGAGGGACATCTCCCTCCTGGAGTCAGAGCAGAAAGAGGGTGAGGTCAGGTGTCTGTCACTTCCCACACTCCCTGGGGACCTGCCTGGACAACAAGCCTTCTGACCATGACTTCTGAGCTTCCTCCTCTTACAGGACTTTTACCTAAACCTTCCCTCCACGCCCACCACAGGGGTGAGGTGACTGCAGGAGAAAACGTGACTTTGCAGTGCCAGCAGCCCAGTCATGTGATTGAACCCTCCATGTTTGCTCTACTGAAGAAGGGAACCTCAACACCCATAATGGTCCAGGGTCCGGTAGGAATGGAGACAGACTTCTCCCTTCCCGGTGTGACAGGCAGGGACACTAGGAACTACAGCTGTGTGTACTACCTACCAAGGGCTCCTTTCTTGGCCTCACACCCCAGTGATGAGCTCCCGATCTGGGTGACAGGTAAGGTTCCTGCAACGTTTTGAAAACTTCAATTCCCATTTGGGCCATGTGCCTGGGTTATGGTCCGATCCCCAGTAGAGGGCTTGTGGAAGGCGGCTGAGCAATGGTTCTCTCTTCTCATTCATGTGTCTACCCCTACTTGTAGCTCTTTCCCTTCCTCACTAAAATCAATAAAAAATTATGTCGTCTTCTGCCTCTCACTTCCTAATTTCCACTTCTTTTTTTTTTTTATGGTTCCAACATTTATTTTTATTTTTTAAATAAATCTTTATTGTTCATATTACAAATGTTCCTCATTCCCCCCCACCCCCCTGCATTGCTCCCCTCCACCAGGTTCCCACCCCACCCTCTGCCCTTTCCCCACCCCCCACTGTCCTTATCCATAGGTGCACAGTTTATGTTCAGTCTCTTCCCGCACCCCCCACTCCCCTTTTCCCCAAGAATCGTCAGTCCGCTCCCCTTCCATACCTCTGATTCTATTATATTCACCAGTTAATATTGGTCATCAGATTTTTTAATTCCCTTGGTTTTTAGATTCACTTGTTGATAGTTACGTATTTGTTGTTCATAATTTTTATTTTCTTCCTCTTCCTAAAGAACCCCCTTCAGAAATTCATATAATTCTGGTTTGGCGGTGATGAACTCCTTTAGCTTTTTTTTTTATTTGTGAAACTCTATCTGGCCTTCGATCCTGAGCGATAGCTTTGCTGGGTAGCGTAGTTTTGGCTGTAGGTTCTTGCTATTCATCACCTTGAATATTTCTTGCTATTCCCGTCTGGCCTGCATGGTTTCTGTTGAGAAATCAGCTGACAATCGTATGGGTGCTCCTTTATAGGTAACTACCTGCTTTGCTCTTGCTGCTTTTAATATTCTCTCTTTGTCTTTTGCTCTTGGAATTTTAATTATGATGTGCCTTGGTGTGGTCCTCTTTGGATTCCTTTTGTTTGGGGTTCTGGGCACTTCCTGGATTTCTAAGTCTATTTTTTTCACCAGGTTGGGGAAGTTTTCTGTCACTTTTTCTTTCAATATGTTTTTGGTATATTGCTCTCTCTCATCTTCTGGGACCCCCATAATTCTGATGTTTTTCGCTTAAAGTTGTCCCAAAGGTTTCTTACATTATCTTCAACTTTCTAGATTCTCTGTCTTCTTGCTTCTGCAGAGGAGTGTCCTCTGGCTCTTTGTGTTCCAAATAGCCGAAAATTTGACTTGATTCTTGTGATCTCCCATTCTGTTTTTAGGTCTCTGTATAATATATATATATTTTTTATTTCAGACAATGTATTCTTTATTTCTAGTTGATCCCTTTTCATATCCTCATAGGTCTCATTTATTTTATCAGCCTTTTCTAGGAAATTCTTGAAAAACCTTATAACTGTGGTTTTGAAGTCTATATCCAGTCACTTGTTGTTCTCCATTTCTTTTGTTTGTGATCTGTTTCCTTGTCTCGGCATTTTCACTGCTTCCCTTAGTTGGTAGGGTGACTTTGTGTGCTAAGGTGTCCTATGTGGTTCAGTGGGTCCGCCTCCCAGTTATCTGAGGTGGACCCTCTTGGTGCACCCCTTTGTGGACTGTGTGTACAGCCTTTTGTAGTTAAGTCTTGATTGTTGTTGGTATCACTGGGAGGAACTGACCTCCAGGCCAATTGGCTGTGATGATCAGCTGTTCTTATGCTGGGAGAAAGCCTTATTTGACTAGACTTGGAAAATTGCAAAAGCCTCTGTGCTCAGCTTGGATGGGGCAGAGTTCAGGGTGGAGCCTACAGCCTTGGCTTCCTGTCAGCCCCGCCCTTTGAGGTTCCTGAGTCTCAGTGTTCCTCAGTGTCCTTCGCGTTTGGTACTCACTGCAAGCACCTCTGAGAGAAAGATGCTCTCGAGTTTCGCCTACTACCAGACAGTCTAGTCTCTCCCCCAACGAACCCAGAACTGGCGTTCAGTGCAGTTGGAAGTGGGGTTGGAAGTGGGGTTAAGAGCAGTCCGGAGCTTATGTCTCCTTCCTGCTACGAAGAGCCAGAGACACAGTCAACAATCTGTCCTCTGCGTGCAACGTGCGCGCCTCCGGGACTCTGCCTTTCGCCGCTCCCCTGAGTTTCTGCCTTTCAGCCCAGATTCCCTCTGTATGAGCCTGGGACCCCAGGGTCTCGCCCAGAACTGAGGTTCAGTGCAGACAGAACTGGGGTTCAGCACAGTCCAGAGCTTTTATCTCCTTCCTGCTAGGGAGCGCCAGCCAGGCACTCAACCGCCCCCTCCTCTTCAGCTCCGTCCTCTCCCCATGTCTCCATACCTTAGGCTTTTACAGCTCCTCTGATTGTCCATCTGATTTTCTCTTTCCTTCTAGTTGTACAATTTCCAGTCAGTCAACTTTCCTGTAGTTCTGGATAATGTCCACTTTATATTTTATGATAGTTGTATATTTTGAAATTGTTGTGTGACGCTGATTTAGGTATTTACCTATACTTCCATATTAGTTTCTCTCTCCGTCTTTGTTCTGAGTTCTTAATTTCTCATGCTGTTCTTCAGAATTAACAGGCCTCTCTTTACCACCATTCCTCCCACCATTTTCTGTATCTCATAAAGTTCAGATGCTTTTAGCAAGAGAATTACGCAGAACTCTCGTTTGTTCTCAGAATGTGGCATTCAATAGCCTTCTGCTTGATGGTGACAGATGCAATGTGGTGTGTTTTTTGTTGTGTTTTTTTTAAATCTGATACTCATGGCGGAATAATCTGTGGTTACCTCGTTTCCTGCTGTGGCACACTGTGCTTTAGCTCTGTATGCTGCACATCCTGCTGGTGGATCTTCTAAAGCGGTCAGCAAATGTCTTACAATTAGATCAAGGTCTGTATAGCCAGCCCTGCGAGGCGCCCACAGCTCCCCGATTCCTGGGAAGAAGGGTCCTTACCCATTCCCCCCATGGACTCTGCCTGCAGGGAACATGGGTGCTGGTGGGTTGAGAGGTCACCTGTGCACGAGCTGGGATGAGCGAGATGGGGGATATAAATGCAGGCTGCTCTTAAGGAATGAGGACCAGGGGCAAGATTGAGCCACTCGTGACTACAGCTGAACACAGGCCGGTCATGGTGCTTAGCTACTAAGTTCACCTGAGCTCGCTGCTGGCTGTGTTCTGTGCTGTGAGGACGGATGCTGATGCCGCCTGGTGAATTTCAGTGATTCTCTGTGATGCTTGCACACAGATTCCTAACAAAAGGAGGGAGAAGGGGAAAGGAAATGCAGGAAGGTGCAAATGAGGTGAAAGCAAACAAATGAAGAAAGAGAGGTAAGGCCGAGAAAATATAAAAAAGATGAAGCAATACTACAACTCTCATAGCACTCCGCCTGTTGTTTCCATGATCACAGCTGTAATGTGGTACAGCTGAGCACTGCCCGGGACACACCAGTGGGTCCGGGAGGGTCACCTCTGCTAGGCCATTGAGAAGCAGGGACATCATGGTGGCCCTCCTCTCCCTTTCAGATTCCCCTGGTGCCACATCAACAGACTACACCACAGGTAACCTTGTCCGACTGGGACTGTCCGCCTTCATCGCGGTGCTCATGGTGGCCTTCCTGGTGGAGGCCTGGTGGAGCCAGAGAGAATGTCTCCGGGGTTCCAGGTAACACTCTGAGCACCTCTCTCTCGTGGGCTGCTGGCGTGATACAAGGTTCCCCTCCAAGCCCACCCATTGGGTTTATGTCCCGCATTGGGACACAGATGGGCTTTTCTTCACCCGTTCTGGTCACCTTAAGAACTTTTAGCATCTCTTCTCCTTTCCTTTCCAACAGCAACTAAAGTGCCAGTCCTTGTGGGAGCAGCAGAGGGGCAGGTACTGTCCATATCCCCATGGAAACGTGCCTATGTGGAGAGGCTGGGAGAAGGGCTGGTTCTTCCTGGTGGGGAACCTGCGTGTGGAGGCTGAGACTCAATAGTCTTCCTTTTGGTTCCTCCCTGGATCCCAGATCCAACCTCCTCTCCCCTCATGTGCCCCTGGGCCCTGGCATTGGGAGAGGAGGATGAATACCCCATCCAGCAGGACCTGCTGAGACCTAAGGGATCTGGGAAACCTCCGTCCCCGGCCAGCCCAGCACGAGACGCTGACCTCCTTCCTCTGCGCTTCCCCTGGGCCCGATGGCAGGACGGAGCGGCCTCACCTCCCACACTTGGATGACTTGAAAACTTCCTCAAACGTCAGCATTTGACCAGGCAGCATGTAGTTTCACGTGAAGGAACTGGTCTTCTTTGAAAACGGGGGAAAGATGGGTTCCTATACAGTATTTATGAGTGCTTCCCCTCTGCTCTGTCTTCTGCTCTGACCAGCAGTTGATCAAATGTTGAAACTGCTGTGTTTATGTCTTTCAAAGTTTATTCCATACATTCTCATCATTTTACCCGATTTGGGAGAATTCCAGTCTATATCATGATATCAATTTGCTCTTGAGTTGACCCCAGTATTCCTGGTGCAGATGTAAAATGTCATCGAGTACATTCTCATTCTCAAGACCTGTTGTTTCTTGTTAGATATCTTGTTCTTTTCCATAAATGCTCATTCTTATTTTACAACTGTTACTCCTCTTTCATTTTTAAGCTATGAAAATCACATTCTGGTGATAATAAAAGTAATTCTGAGACAGATGTTACTGGCTTCCCTGTGCCCTTCCCAGCGCTGGGCCCACTAGATCATGGATGGTCCGCTCTCTCTCCCCCCTCATTACAGCCGGGTCCCTCCTCATGGCTGCTGCACTGTGTGTATGAAGAGGTAGGGGACTGCGGGGGGGGGGGGGGGGTCTGCCCATTGCACTTCTCGGGTGCTGGCATGACCGGGATTCCTGGGCTGCGCACCTGCTCTGAACTTCTCACTGTGGGCTCTAGGACACCTCAGGCATCGGGAGAAGGTTTCTGTGTCTCCACTCAATTACTAAAGCTCCTGCCTTGTGCTGAGAATAAACGCTGTGGCTACACTCTGGTCAAGTGCAGTAAAATAACCAGAAGTCTGCATTCACAGACAGGATGGGGGGGTGGGGCATCGAAGAGACAGCGGTGCTCACTCTACCAACACCTCTGCTCAGTCTCCACCCTGGCCTCACAGGAAACCGCTTTAGCGAGGCTCCCACTTCCCAGTGGGTGACTGTCCCTGTTTAGTTTAGATTGTGTTTTTCCTCCTCACACAGTTCCCACTTTGTGTGTCTATTTGGAAACAAGTCTAGATTCACAGGAAGTTCCAAAAATAGCAGATTTTTTTCTCTTGATTTCCAATGATTCCACTATTGATGCATTACAATAAAAAAGGAAGAAGTTGACATGAATACAGTGTGTGTGCATAGTTCTCTTTTTCTCATAAGTTCAGATTCATGTGGCCATTGGCACACTCATGTGGCCATTGGTCATATTGATCTATGACCAGTGGTCGGCAAACTCATTAGTCCACAGAGCCAAATATCAACATTTCAACGATTGAAATTTCTTTGGAGAGCCAAATTTTTAAAACTTAAACTTCTTCTAATGCCACTTCATCAAAATATACTCACCCTGGCCGTGGTATTTTGTGGAAGAGCCACACCCAAGAGGCCAAAGAACCGCATGTGGCTCGTGAGCCGCAGTTTGCCCACCACAGATCTAGACCATCGCCATAAAGGTATCCCTCATGCTCTCTGTTTACAATCACACCCACCTCTCTTCCTAACACCATTCTTCAACTCTGGCAACCAAGGATTTCTTCTCTATCTCCAAAATATCGTCATTTTCAGAATGTTCCATGTGACAGTGCCTGGCTTCATTTCAAGATTGTGATTTCATTTCAGAAGTTAGAGCACGAGCCATGCAACAAAGGGTCATGGTTTGATTCCTGGTCAAGGGAAGGTGCCTGGACTGCCGGTTGGATCATGGCCCCCTCAGGGCCTGGGTGGGAGGCAACTAGTCCATGTGTCTCTCTCACATTGATGCTTCTTTCTCCCCCCTCTCTCTTCCCTTCCCACTCCCTTCCACTCTAAAAATCAATGGAAAAATAATCTTGGGTGAGGATTAACAATTTGAAAAAATGAATGTGCCAAGACCAGTTTGGCTCAGTGGATGGAGCGTCAGCCTGCGGATTGGGGGATCCTGGGTTTGATTCCGGTCAGGGGCATGTGACTTGGTGCTGGCATGGCCGAGACTCCTGGGGGGGGGGTGCACAGGAGGCGGCTGGTCGGTGATTCTCTCTCATCGATGTTTCTAATTCTCTGTCCCTCTCCCTTCCTCTCTGTGAAAAATCAATAAAATGTATGTTTTAAAAATAATAAAAATGAAAAATGAAAGAAAAAAAAAAAAGAATGTGCTTGCAACATCAAACCTGTGAGTTACGTGAAGGGAAGGAAGAAATGGGCTGGAACAAAGGTGCCACCACCCACTTCAAACTTTCCTTCCTCCTGCGGTTTTAAACTGAAAACGAGTCCTTGAATCCAGCGGCAGGCTCAGGATGCTGGCTGGATTCCTCTCTCTCCTCTTATTTGGTAAGTTTCTTAGGATTGGTATACTGGGATTTGAGACAAGGGTGGACTGACTGAAAAATTTAGAGAATACAACAGGAATAACACTGCCTTCTATTTATTGATTGCTTCACACGTTGAAACCCAGGCTGCAGGCTTTATGGCCACTTATGAATCATGTGTTTCTCAGGATGGGAATGAGTGTTCCACAGTCATGATGATGCTCCATGCCTACACCTTGCTGTGATTAATAACTATTGGTCCTGAGTCAACTCTTTCTCTTCAAATCAATGTACTTAGTTGAAATAATGTAGCAAGACTAATATCGCCAAAACCGCTGTGGCTCAATGGATAGAGCATTGGCCTGCGAACTGAAGGGTCCCAGGTTCAATTCCGGTCAAGGGCATGTGCCTTGGTTGTGGGCACATCCCCAGTAGAGGGTGTGCAAGAAGCAGCTGATTGATGTTTCTCTCTCATCAATGTTTCTAACTCTCTATCCCTCTCCCTTCCTCTCTGTAAAAAAATTCAATAAAATATATATTTAAAAAAAAGACTAATAATGCAGTAATTTTAATTTTCAGGTAAATTTAGCACTCAGGCAAAAGTGTACCATGCGTGTGGCACTTAAGGAAGCTAGTTATGGTCCGAGATGGACATAATCACTTTCACTTGGAAGTCTCTATGTTTCTTTAAAAATCCTCACCCAAGGTGTTTTTTTCACTGATCTTTAGAGAGAGAGTGGAAGAGAGAAGAGAGGGAGGGTGGGAGGGAGAGAGAAAAAGAGGGAGGGAGGAAAAGAGAGAAAAAGAGAGAGGTGAAAGAGATGAGATACATCACTGGTTGTCTCCTGCACACGCCCTGACTGGGGCCAGGGATTGAACCTGCAACCACAATAGGTACCCTTGACCAGGAATTGAACCTGTGATGCTTCGGTTCATAGGCCGATGCTCTAACCACTGAGAATAACCAGACAGGGCTCACTGGAAGTCTCCTTTTAAAAACAAAAACACTGGGGGGAAAAGCAACCATGTTTGTTGTATTTGTTACTTGGTATAAAAAAAGAAAGAAAAATGTCTTTTAAAAGAAACTCTCTAAACGTGGCCTAAAATTTATTCTGGAAGGAAGGGTGGACAGGATTAGATGCAGTGACCACGCTTCCCTGATCTGTCTCATGATTACAGTCTCCCACACAAGCCTGAGGGATCTAGAAAACATAACACAGACACTAACAGAACTGGTAACCAAAGAGTGGTTCAGGACTGACGAGAACAGGCGGGTTTGTGGAGGTTTGTGGAAGGTGGAAAGATCCTGGAGCCATGGGGGGTGAGCACAGCTTGGAGAACCTCTGGGAGGTCTGATGGAGGACCATGGAGCAGAGCAGAGCCCAGCGTGGGAAAAGGGAGGAATCACAAATGCCTGGCTGCCATCACCAGCCCCTGAGAGGGTCCCTCAGCCATCAGGGCCCAGTGATGACGTGGGCTCCAGGCAGGAGCTTCTGTCTCATGATGGTTCCTTTGCAGGGCTGTGTGCTGGCCACGAGCTAAGAAGAGATGGTGAGTGTTTCTCAAGGAAAGCCTTCCTTCTCCTTCACCCCAAATCCCCTCACCTTCCTCTTTCTTCAGAGGAGCAGGTGAGTGAATCAAGTCCAGCCTGGACTCTGCTTCCTTCCAGGGTCACTTCCCAGGCCCTCCATCCAGGCCTGGCCCAGCTGGATGGTTCCTGCCACCAGTAATGTGACACTGCGATGCTCCACTCCTATCCAGGAGGTCAGGTTTACTCTCAGAAAGAAGAATGATCCTTTGAAGATCTTGCCATCTCCAGAGGGCCTGGCAGAGTTTCATCTCACTGACCTAAAATCCAGTGATGCTGGAGAGTACACCTGTGAATACAGGACAGAGAGCCCCACCATAAGGTCACCGCCCAGTGACATCCTTCTCCTACTGGTGACAGGTGAGGACGGGTGCTCACAATGACACACCATCTCCTTAGCACAGGGATGAGGGGGGATCCAGAGAATGAGAGAGGAGCAGGGGTCACCCCTCCAGAGTGGATGGGGACGTGAGACGGAGAAGGACAGGAGAAGAGCTGAGGGCCCTGTCTTCACCCAGGGCTGCTGGGAGGGACATCTTCCTGGAGTCAGAGCAGAAAGAGGGTGAGGTCAGGTGTCTGTCACTTCCCACACTCCCTGGGGACCTGCCAGGAAACAAGGCTTCTGCCCATGACTTCTGAGCTTCCTTCTCTTACAGGAAATTTTCCCAAACCTTCCCTCCATGCCCACCACAGGGGTGAGGTGACTGCAGGAGAAAATGTGACTCTGCAGTGCAAGAAGCCCAGGCGTAGGATTGAACCTCGCATGTTTGCTCTACTTAAGGAAGGAACTTCAACACCCATAAAGCTCCAGGGTCCAGTAAAAATGGAGACAGACTTCTCCCTTCCCAATGTGACAGTCAATGACACTGGGAACTACAGTTGTGTGTACTACCAAACGGAGGCTCCTTTCTGGGCCTCACAGCCCAGTGATAAGCTCACAATCTCGGTGACAGGTAAGGTTTTGACCATCACAGGGACGATGGCTGGGTTATCTGCCAGTGGAAGTTCTGCCACCTGGAGTACATCGGACTCTGGGGCTTGGGAAAGTCATGTGGGGAAAGGAAGTCAGGGCCAGGATTCCGTGAAGGAATGGGCAGGAACTTCTGCTAACAGAGGGAGAGTGAATAGTGGAGAATGACAAGACAGGAGGCGGGGGGTATCTGTGATACCTGGCCCTACCAGGAAAATAAGATCTAACCACAAAGTCCCTGCCTGGCAGGCCACCACTCATTTAGACTGAAGTGTGCATGATACCTTCTAGAGTTATACAGAAGGTTCCAGAAAGAAGATAGAGGGGGAGGGAGAATAGGAAAGAACCTTGGAAATACCTTTCCCAGACATACACAGAGGCCTCTGGAAAGATGTGTTTCATTTTCATTCTCCACCTTTCATGCTTTTAGCTCAACCACGTGGAGGTTTTCATTTCCTGCCTGGACTTTTTTTTTTTTTTTTTTTTTTTTTTAAAGAAATGATTAAAAAAAAATTGTGGCATAATATGAGAGTTACCATTTTAACCACTTAAAAAAATTCTGGAATGTAAAGCTCTTTTATTTTTATTTAAAAAGGCTTTTGTGTTAATCCTCACCCAAGGATATTTTCTTCCATTGATTTTTAGAGTGAGTGGAAGAGAGAGGGAGACATACAGAGAGAAACATCGATGTGAGAGAGAGAGACATTGATTGGTTGCCTCCAGCACGCACTCTGACCAGGGTTTGGGATTGAGCCTGCAACTCCATGATCTCAACCGGAGTCAAACCTGGGACCTTCAGTCCTTGGGCTGATGTTTGAACCACTTGTCAACTGGTTACTGCTATAAAGCGCTTTTAAATTATACTTCATGTACAATGTATTAGTTTCAAGTGTACAACATAGTGAGATTTCACATTTATATGCCCTACTAAGTGATCGCCATAAAAAGTCCACTATATATCTGCCACCATACAAAGTTATTATGATACTAGAGGCCCGATGCACGAAATTCGAGCATGGGTATGGTCCCTAGGCTTGGCCGGCAATCAGGGCTGATCAGGGCCTTCCTCCATTCTATGCTGCCTCCTAGTCAGTGCACATCATAGAGGGCAGTCGAACTCGCAGTCGGTCAAACTCCCGAGGGGACAATTTGCTCATTGGCCTTTTATTATATGGGACTATTGGCTGCATTTCCTATGCTGTACTTTACATCCCCACGACTTCCTTATATGATAACTATAAGTTTGCACCTTGTAATCCCCTCCACCTTTTTGCCCATACTCTCATCACCCAACCCTCTGACAACTATCAGTTTTTCTGTATCTTATGAGTCTGTTTGTTTAGTTTGTTCATTTGTTTAGTTCTTTTAGATTCCACACATAAGTGAAATGATATGGTGTTTGTCTTTCTCTGACTTATTTCACTTAGTATAATACCACCTTGGTCTATTCATGTCGTTACAATTGGCAGGATTCCATTCCTTTACATGATTAATTTTCCAGTGTGCTTTTGTGTATATACACACACACACACACACATACACACACACACACACACGTATATATCTGCTTCTGCTTTATCCATTCATATACTGATGAACACCTGGGCTGTTTCCATATTTTGACTATCCTATATAATAAAAGCCCAGTGACTGAATGGTGGAATGACCACTTGACCAGTCACAAAACCGAGTACTGACCACCAGGGGGCAGACACTCAACACAGGAGCTGCCCCATGGCGGTCAGTGCGCTTCCACAGTGCACTTCCAATCACCTGAGGTGGCTGCTCTTGGTACACCCCTTTGTGGGCTGAGTGTATAGTCTTGGTGTAGTTAAGCCTTGATTGCTGTTGGTACATTGGGAGTAATTGACCTCCAGGTAACCTGGCTGTGAGGACCCGCTGTGTCTATAATGGAAGAACAGCTGCACTGGAGACATGCTTATGGGGCAGGCCTTGTTTCAGTGGGGCTTTGGTGCTCACTGAGTCCACCTCCCGAATGTGTCACTTATGGATGTGAGGAGTTGAAATCTGGTGTCGTCTCACAGTGACCATTAGGTACACTGGCTTCTGGATCTCCAATGGGTGCAGGTCAGCTACTGTCTGAGGCCACCCAGCAAGAGCTACAGCGAAAACTAGTTTTCCTCTTTGGTTGGGGTTTGGAGGTTTTGGAGCTGTTAGGTTAAGTTTGATAGGGGAGGCCATTCATATGCAAAAGCCGCTATGCAGAGCAGATTGTGCAGGTTGAGGTCTCAGGGAGTCAATAGGATAGGGCGTGGCAAACAGTGATGGTTTGCCAGTCAGAAATCTCGTGTCTGTGAGTTTCCACATCCCTGTGTCTAGCACCCCAGCGAACAATGATTCCTGTGCACAGCTCTACAAGCAAGCCACCCTCACTTTCTGACCTGATGGCAGGCAGTCCAGCTTCTCTCTGTATGTTTTGGTCCCCAGCATCTCCCTAGAAATTGGATTTCAGAGTAATTGGGAGCTTGTCTCCTTTTGGGTTGAAAAAAGCAACACCCACTGCCAGCCCGGTTAGCACGCCTCTGTACCTCAGCTTTTCAACACTTGTGCACTTCTCAATACTCTTTTCTCTTTCCTTCTAGTTGTAGAATTTCCACTCAGCCAGTTTTCCCATGGTTCTGGGTGATAGACCTTTTGTTTTTTAGTTGTAGTTTTGAAATTGTTGTGCAAGGCAGCAGTTTAGGTGTTTATCTATGCTGCCATCTTGGTTTCTCCCCTCATTGGTTGATTCTTGTATGTGCCCTGACTGGGGATTAAACCCACAACCTTGGCATATTGGGATGTGCTTTAACCAACTGAGCTAACCAGCCACAGCTATTATATATATTATATGTACATAGACACTGAGTGGCCATATTATTATGATCTCTGAACACATAATAATCTGGCCACTCAGTGTATTTGTATCTCAAATGGGTACCAAAAATATTCTAGACTTTAAAAAATATATATATATTTTATTGATTTTTTATAGAGAAGAAGGGAGAGGGATAGAGAGCTAGAAACATCAATGAGAGAGAAACATCAATCAGCTGCCTCCTGCACACCCCCTCCTGGGAATGTGCCCACAACCAAGGCACATGCCCTTGACTGAAACCGAACCCGGGATGCTTGAGTCCGCAGACTGGTGCTCTATCCACTGAGCCAAACGGTTCTGGCATATTCTAGACTTTTTATGGAGATCAACCATCTATTTGCCCTGAGCTTTCTATCAGCCAGTGCAAAGGGGAAAATTGATCAGGTACATTATTTATAGTATCTTTGATATCAAATTATTGAGATACTCAAGAGAAGTACACTCAGTGGCCAGATTATTATGCATTCAGAGATCATAATAATCTGCCCACTCAGTATATACACACAGAGAGATTATCTCAATTATAATTATTGTAATATATACCATATTCCTATATATTATAATATTCTATATTATCGATAGATGCCTGATGCACAATATTTGTGCAGGTAAGGTCCTTTGGCCTGGCTGGCGATCAGGACTGAAATATGGGGTGACCAGTAGGGTGATCTGTGGCATGACCAGAGGGGTGATTGGGGAGCTTCTGCTGGCATCTGCCTTGGTCAGCCTGGTGCCACCCACTCACCAGCCCCACCCCTGGCCACCACTGCTGGTTGCCTTCCTCTGAGGGGCGATTTGGTGGGAGTGGCCACTGGCACCTGCTGGCATGGGGCCTGTAGGCCGGGGACAGCTCCTGCATTGAGTATCTTCCCCCTGGTGGTCAATGTGTGTCATAGCAACTGGTCATTATAACATCATTCCATTCTTCAGTTGATTTGCCTATTAGGCTTTTATTATATAGGATCTATTTGTTTCCTTTGGAAATTGGAAAAACATGACCTAACAGAATAAAAATAATAAGATAACAGAGAGTCATGCATCACCACCCAGAATGACACTTGTCCCATGCAGTCATATTTGCTACAAGTCGCTTTCTTCCCACAAATGAAGGCCTCTTTTCCTCCCCACACCATGCCCATGATCTTGCCCCCTCCGGTGGGAACGTCCACCCGGACCTTGGTGTTATCATTTGTGTGCACATCTTTAATACGCTTACAATATAGGCACACCTCTGCGATATAGACTTTAAAAATTACATACCAATGGTATACTGCGGTGGTTGTTCTGGAACTTAAATTCTGTCTTCTAGATGAAACGAAGCCTCCCAAGATGGCAGGAGTGACACTGGGTAAGAGAAGAGACCCTCCTGGGATACCGAGTCCTTAAAACATGGGATGAGACTCCCAGAGAGCCCTCTGCTGCTGGGCACGTCCTTGTGGATGCTTCTCTATATTCTGGTGATGCCAGAAGATTGTGGTTCAATGCAACGTCTTTTGAGGTGGGTGGGGCTGGAGCCCCAGCTGTGGGTACTCAGTAGTTGGGTGCCTTTAAAAACCTTTCAGCTCTCTGACCCTCTGGAAAATGGGCATCATTCTTTCTCTCTCCCGGGATACTTGTGAGTATGAGAGGTGTAGTGAGTTCCCACCATGTCCCAGGAACACAATCAATGGTAGACACAGACATCAGCACAGGTCTCGGGAAACCAATTGGGCCTCTCCTCTGCTCTCCCCTCACAGGAACCACCGAAATCATCCTCATTGTCATCGTACCTCTACTCTTCCTCCTTGCAGCCTTCCTCATCTGCAAATACACCTGCTGTGGTGAGTCAGAGCAGGGGCTGAGTCTTTGGGGGACAGAGAGGGAGACATAACAACAAGGCGAACACCACAGCGTTCACCCCTCCCCTCCTTTCTCATCCCCAGGGGCAGCTCTTAAAAAGACGACCAAAAGGTAGGCCACTCAAACCCCCTCAGCCAACACTTCACTGGTCCTCCCTCGCTCCCTGGGCCACCTCATCTTCTTCGTTACATCAGCCTGTTGTGTGCCCCAGACCAGCTCCCACGACCACCCCGGATCTCTAGTCCTCTCTTCTCAGCGCTGTCCTCCACTTCTCACTCAGCGCCCTTTCCTTGGCTTCTTTCCTCATGGACGTGCTGACCCCAACCACTTCCTTCTCCCTGGCTCCCAAGACCTTCCTGAGCATGTGAGGACTTGGAGACCTGAGGGGTTGGTGGGTGTCTGAGCTGGGAGGAGGAGCTGGAGAGACGGGTGACTTTCTCTGCGGCTCACCTCCTCCCACACAGGATCTTGATTTCTCCCCTCAATTTCCTTGATCTCTAATACTTCACCATTTCTCTCTCTCAGCTCCCATTCTTCTAAGAAAATGGAAGAAGTGGTGACAGGTAATCAACCCGGGAAAGAAAATGGCGGCGGGGGTGGTCCGTGTGTCTGTTTGTAAATGTGTATAGGAGTATGGGATGCAGGCATGTGGGGTGTTTGCATGTGTCTACACATGTAGTCGGGCACACATTCATGTGAACACATACATGTACACATTCAGAACGAGTACAATGTGTGCACTGTTTGAGTACGCATGTGTGTATCTGTGTGGTTTGTATGTTTGTGAACATGAGTAGTTTGGATATTTGTGTGCATGAGTGTGTATATGTGAATATTTCATGCATACCTGCATTAGTGTGTACACGCATGTGCATTATGTGAGTAGCTGTGCGCATGTGTGTTTAGACATGACTCCTGGGGCTGGGAGTGAACAAATGGTAGAATCTTCTCCCTTCCAGATGCGTCTCCAGCTACGAAGAGTGGCTCTCCCGCCCTGGTGAGTATCCCGTCAGCCCCTCGCTCAGTCCCGGCTCTCCATGGCCCCCCTTTAGTTCTGTCAATGGTCTGGGGCTTTGCTTTCATCTGCCCCAGCCCTTCCTCTGCATCGCAGGAAAACCGGGTCTGAATTCATCTGTGCGACTCTGGCCATGGGGCCCTCATCCCATGATGCCTCTGTGAGGACACCTCCCAGTCCTTAAGGGGGTGCACTTCCTCATAGGATTAACGGGGTGGTTAAGTGAGCTCACAGTGCGGGGGCGAACTTGCAACCTGGGTACGTGCCCTTGACTGGAAGTGAACCCAGGACCCTTCAGTCTGTGGGCTGATGCTCTACTCACTGAGCCCAACCAGCCAGGGCTAATCAGATCCCTCTGTAAAGCACTTGCCACACTGTACTCCACAGAGCAGACCCTGTATCCGTTATCAGTAGCAATATTAGAAGTAATCCTTTTTTCCCTTTTATAATTCAATTTTTAAAAAACGGTGTCAAAATGCACATAACAGAAAATTCACGGTTGTAACGTGTAGGATTCAGTGACATTTGGTAAGCTCACAATGTTGTGCCACATCACTGTCATCTAGTTCCAGACATTTTCCCCCAAAGGACCCTCACGCCCTTGGAGCAGTCACGCCCCATTCCCTCCTCCCCTCCCCCAGCCCCTGGCAGTAACTAACCGGCTCTGACCCTATGGATTTAAGATCCTGAGGGTTTCCTACTAACACTCACTTTGGTAACTGTTTGTATAAACGATCTGTTGCTGCGTAACAAGTCATCCCTGAACACAGTGGCTTAAAGGCCATCGATCTGCCTACCTGTGGGGAGGATCTGGAGCACTGAGCTGGCTCCCTCTGGGTCACAGCTGTGAGGAGCAGCCGGGCAGGGCTGAACGGGGCTTCGCTGGGAGAGGCTGTGCTTCCACTCTCACCCAGGTGGCTGCTGCCAGGACTCACTTCCTGGCTGACTGCTGGCCAGAGACCACGCTGGCCGGCCCTGGGGGCTTCTCCATAGGACAGCTCCTCATATGAAAGCTGGCTTCATCAGTGTGAGCGAGCCCGGGACTGCCATGGACAGTGGAGAAGTGGGCATGGGAGCAGGCATAGTCCTTCATTCATTCATCTTTGACACAACATGCAGTCATTTGGGTGTACATATTTTTTCTGCATTCCTTTGATAGATGTAAGACACTAGGTCCAGTTAACCCTCAAGAGGGAAGAAGACCTGCCTGGGCCGGTGGCTTAGTTGGCTGGAGCATCATCTAGTACACCAAAGGGATCAGGGTTCGATTCCTGGTCAGGGTACATACCTAGGTTGCAGGTTTGATCCCCGGTTGGGGCACATACAGGAGGCAACTGGATCAATGTTTCTAGCTCACATCCATGTTTTTCTCTCTCCCTTCCTCTCTAAAAATCAGTAAAAACATCGTTGGGTGAGGATTAAAAAGAAAAGAAAGGGGGGGAACCTCACAAAGGCTTGAGGGGTAGGAGGCTCTGGGGAGGGGCCTGGAAAGCCGTCTACCACACTGCTACTGTGCTCGCCCAGTCCTCCCCATGGAGTAAGTCCTCCCTGGAAGACTTGTCCCTCTTCTCTCACTTCCCTGCAGGATGAGGGATCGCAGGTGTCCAGAGCTGAAGAACCGCAGGGAGTGACGTATGCTGAGCTGAACACCAGAGCCCTGAGCGAGGGCCCCTCCACCCAGGTGCCGCAGCCCCTGGAAACGTGCGTGTACTCAGCCCTCAAGATGTAGCAGAAGCAGCTCTGGCACCAGGAGAAACTGCCAAGAAGGGGGTGGACGATGGGGCAGAGGGCCCTTGGGGGACTGGGCAAATGAGGAAACCTTTCCTCAATCTCCCCTTCAGACTTGCTTCCTGCTTCTGAGAAAGTAACATTTATTTTTTCGAGTGGAAGGTATCATTAGCAGAGTGGTATGCAGAGAGAGGACTCAGTCCTGTCACTGCCAGGAAGACCAACCGCGTGAGGAGGAGGCTGGGGACCAGAGCCGGGTGTTATCAGCCGGTCCTCGGGGAAGAGAGGGAGGCTGGGGACGGGCTCCGTCACGCGGGCAGCAATCCAACCAGCCACGCCTGCGAGATGGCATCCCAACGAAGACGCTGGACACGGACACGGGAAGCTTCCGGCTGGTGGCACAGCATCGTGCCCTTGGAGGGTGGGCACATCCTGAAGACTAGCAAGTTGCCTGCTGGTACTGATCTGTATTCTTTATATAATAAAATTGTAACCTAAGTATAGCACTTCCTCGAATTCCTCCAGTGGCTCTAGGGAATTAGTGAACCTGAGTGGAGGTAGTAGTGGGAACCACCACCATGTTTGGCTGTTGGTCAGAAGAGCAGGTGGCTGGGGAACACCTTAGCCTGCAGCTGGTGTCTGAAGTGTGGGGCACTGCACCCCTAACCTGTGAGGGCTGTGCTCACTCCAGGTGGCACGTGTTGGAATTGCACTGCAGCAAAGTGGGTCCTTCCCCAGTCCGGCTTTCAGATTTGACCTAGCCCTGGTTGACACTGGTGATTGCAGTGAAGGATCTTGATAGGTGGTGCCTGTTTTCCTGGCCTTCAGAGAGAATAATGGGTGTGTTGCTTATGCCACTTGGATTGTGGTAGTATTGTAACATAGCAATAGAGAACGAATGTGCTCACTCAGACCCTCTGTGCAGCGACCACAGCACAGTGCGAGACAAGGAAACACTTCACCACTGAGTGGTGAGAAGCAGCTTCAGGTGATTTCGTGGAACAGGAAGTGAACAGCTTTTGAGACCGAGCTGGGTTCCACTTCTTGCAGCTGTCTCTCCCATTCTGTCTTTGTGCAAGGGACCCTGCCTTGCTTTGCCTCAGTTTACCTATCTCCAGTCAATGAGACCCAAAGGAATTTTACCAAACACAATGGGCCAGAAGCACACTAAATCACCTGTATGGTGAAGCTGGAAACCATTCAAAATAGGTAAACTGGGACTTACTCTTCTAAGTGGCGGAGGCACAAATATTTTCTGACCTAGAGACAAAAAGCAGTGAGAAGGGGTGGTAAGCGGACGGAGAGGAAAAGAGAAGAAATGCTTGTGGTTTCACACCTTCCGGTCATTTCGTTTTGGTGGCAGCCATGTCTGAGAGCCTGTGAGTCACACACAGATGTTTCCCAGGAGTCAAAGATGATTTTATTTTTTATGTTTTTAAATGTGTTTTTAAAATTTATTTGATTTAATTTATTTTAAAAAAATATATTTTATTGATTTTTTTTTACAGAGAGGAAGAGAGGGATAGAGAGTTAGAAACATCGATGAAAAAGAATCATCAATCAGCTGCTTCCTGCATCACCCCTACTGGGGATGTGTCCGCAACCAAGGGAATCAAACCCAGGACCTTTCAGTCCTAAGGCCGACGCTCTATCCACTGAGCCAAACCGGTTTCAGCTAAAATTGCTTTTAGAGAGAGGAAAGGAGATAGCAACATCAATGATGAGAATCACTGATCAGCTGCCTCCTGCTCGCCCCCTACTGGGGATCAAGCCCAGAACCTGGGCATGTGCCCTGACTAGGAATTGAGCCAGCAACCTTTCAGTGCACGGAATGATGCCCAATTGAGCCACACACAGGCCAGGGCTACCCCCTGCTTATGCTGTGTATGTTGCTGTTGTGTGTATCCTTTTCCTGTACTACCCCGTACACTCACCACATTGCCAGGGTCTGAGAGTCTTCTGTAGCAAGGAACTATCTGGCCCAAGCCCTTAGTTCTGAGCCTGTGCACACTGTTTAGCAACCGGAAGGTTTGCCCAGGATTCCCACCATTTTTGAGCAAAGTACCTTCATCTCCTCCACCGAACTCTGCAGGCTCCAGCCTTAGGCATCTGGGGGGTTGACTGCTTGGTGCCTGAAATGGACGGAGACAGAGGAAGTTCTTCTTGAAGATCAGCTGGGAGGAACATGCTGCCGTCGATGGCACAACACGCTTCCAGAAACTGGCTGTGGAGGAGGGAAGTGAGAGGTCAGAGAAAGGTCATAACTGCCCACACTCCCGTCAGGGATGATCTGTGACTGTCCCAGCTTTTGGAGCTTCTGTGGACGGTGCAGGACTCCAGGGAAGGCTGACGTGACACTGTGATCCATAAGCTGCTTCCTCTCTGTATCAGTAAGTCTAGCGGGCTGGGGTGAGGCCACAGAGAATAATATAATTGGTGAGAGGTTTGAATCGGGGAGAAATTATAACATCAACTGTGGTTTACTGAGTGCATGTGATGTATTAAAAATCTTGCCAAGCCCTAGCAGGTTTGGCTCAATGGACAGAGCGTTGGCCTGTGGACAGAAGGTCCCAGGTTCGATTCAGGTCAAGGGCACATGCCCAGGTTGTGGCTCAATCCCCAGTAGGGTGTGTACAGGAGACAGCCAATCAATGATCCTCTCATCATTGATGTTTTTTTCTCTTCTCTCCCTCTGTTCTTCTTCTCTGAAGTCAATAAACATATATTAAAAAAAAAAAAAACTTGCCAAGACACACACACACACACACACACACACACACACACACACACACTACCCCTAAACCTGTGCTTTCTAAATCACAATGAGACTTGCTCCAACTTTGTAATTTTCGCTGAATATCTCATGGTTTTCTTATCAACTCAGATATTTTGTTTAAATAAAAGTGTTCAATATAGAAACTTTATATCAGTAGCATAAATAAAAACCTGGTATCAAATATAAGGTAACTATGAAGTCAACACAATGAGAAAGAAACAATGTTACAATACATATTTTTTGTTAATCTCATCCAAGGATTTTTTTGTTTCCATTGATTTTTTTAGAATAGAAGGGAGGGAGAGAAAGAGATTGAGAGGAAATTGATGTGAGAGAAACACACAGATTGGTTGCCTCCTTCATGTGCCCCACGACAGGGGCTAGGGATTAAACCTGCACCTCCTTGACTGGGAATTGAACCCTCGACCCTTCGGTGTGAGGTTCCAACCATTGAGAAATACCGGCCAAGGCAACAATATTTCAACTATACAGTGTTGCTTGTCAAGCTTCTGAGCCTGAAACCTACCATTTCTTTGTTATAAAGGCAGTTAGTCATGATGGAGGTATCAGATGCTAGCTTTGAATAGACTTTCCTGTTGATAAAATCGAAGGCACTGGTCAGTGGTCAGTCATGTGATGTTTGATAAAATCATGCGTGCTCACCCTAGCCAGTTTGGTTCAGTGGATAGAGCATCAGCCTATGGACTGAAGGGTCCCGGATTTGATTCCAATCAAGGGCACTTGCCTGGGTGTGGGCTTGATCCCTAATAAGGGGATGTGCAAGAGGCAGACAATCAATGGTTCTCTCTCATCATTGATGTTTCTATCTCTCCCTCCCCCCTTCCACTCTGAAATAAAAATATATTTTAAAAAATCACACATGCTCTGATCCTCCTCCCTTTCCCCCAGAACCAACATATGACAGGAATGGCTGCGTTTCACATCTGGGAAATACCAGTGACCCAGCACCACCACCACAAAAACCCTGCGAGAAAACTAGGTCCACTCCCACAGGTAAAGAATCCAATGGGAGCTTGTAAACTGAATCAGCATGCACACACGGCATACAGGGAAGCGGAATTTCAACCCAGAACTGCCCAGCTCCCCAAACCTTTCCTCCCATCCTGGTGTTGCCTTATGGGAAACACATTATACGAAGGTCCTTGGTATAGATGCATCTAGGTCAAGGGCACTTGCCTAGGTTGTGGGCTTGATCCCCAATAAGGGGGTGCAAGAGGCAGACAATCCATGAAATTCAAGAGTGGCTTTCTCTCAGAGGTGCTTGCAGTGATTACTGAGGGATACTGAGACCCAGGGGCCTCATAGGGCAGGGCTGACAGGAAGCCAGGGCTGACAAAAAGCCAAGGCTGTCTTTTCAGCCCTCAGACTCTGCCCCATCCAAGCTGATCACAAAGGCTTTTGCAATTTTGCAAGTCTTGTCTCATAAGGCTGTCTCCAGCACAGAAGTTCTCCCAGTGTAGACACAGCTGATCCTCACAGTCAATTGGCCTGGAGGTCAATTCCTCCCAGGGATACAAACAACAATCAAGGCTTAACTAAAACAAGGCTGTACACACAGTCCACAAAGGGGAGCACCAAGAGTGTCCACCTCAGGTAACTGGGGAGGCTGACCCACGGGGCCATATAGGACACCTAGCACACAAAGCTACTACTCTATCAACTCAGGGAAGCAGTGAAATACTAATACAGTATTTATTAGAGCTTCCCTTCCACTCTACCAGTATCTTCTGCTTTGATCAGCAGTTGATCAAATGTTGAAACTGCTGTATTTATCACGTCTTTTAAAGTTTATTTCGTACGTTCTCACAAATTTATCTAATTTAGAAGAATTTCAATCTATATTACATTATCAATTTGCTCTTGCAGGTGTAAAATGTCAAGTTCCATTTTCAAGATCTGGTTTCTTGTTTGATATCTTGTTCTTTTCCATAAATGCTCATTCTTATTTTAGAACTATTACTCCTCTCTCATAACTCTGGAGATAAGCTCTGAAAATCACATTCTCATGATAATAAAAGTTTTTCTGAGACAGAAGTTACTGCCTTCCCCACTCCCTTCACTGTGTTGGGCCCACCAGATCATGGATGGCCTGCTCTCTCTCCCCCTCATTACAGCCGAGTCCCTCGTCATGGCTGCTGTGCTGTGTGTATGAAATGGGGAGAGTCTTCCCACTACACTTCTCGGGGTGCTGGGATGACCAGGACTCCTTCTGGGCTGCGCACCTGCTCCGAACTTCTCCCTGTGGGCTCTAGGACACCTCAGGCATTGGGAGAAGTTTTCTGTTTCTCCCACTCAATTACTAAAACAGCCTTGTGCTGAGAATAAACGCTGTGGCTACTCTCTGGTCACTTGCAGTAAAATAACCTGAAGTCTGCATTCACAGACAGGATGGGGGGGGCATCGAAGAGACAGTGGGTGCTCACTCTACCAACACCTCTGCTCAGTCTCCACTGTGGCCTCACATGGAACCACTTTAGCGAGGCTCCCACTCCCCCGTGGGTGACTGTCCCTGTTTAGTTTAGGTTGTATTTTTCCTCTTCACACAGTTCCCACTTTTTATGAGTCTATTTGGAAGTAATTCTAGATTCACAGGAAGTTCGAAAATAGCATGGGTTTCTTCACTGGGTTTCTCCCAATAGTTCCATTACTCATGCATTACAATAAAAAAGGAAGAAGTTGACATGAACACAATGTGTGTGCACAGTTCTATTATTTCTTATCACATTTTATCATATGCTCACCAACACAGTCCACAACTGATCTAGTCCATCATCAAGAAAATGTCCCTCGTGATATCTCTTTACAACCACACCCACTTCCTTTCCTAACACCATTCTTCAACCCCAGCAACCAATGATTTCTTCTCTATCTCCAAAACATTGTCATTTTTAGAATGTTCCATGTGACAGTGACTGGTTTAATTTTTAGAATGTGATTTCAGCCCTGTCTGGTTTGGCTCAGTGGAGAGAGCATTGGCCTGTGGACCAAAGGGTCCTCGGTTCGATTCAGGTCAAGGACGCATGCCCAGGATGCTGGCTCAATCCTCAGTAGGGGACATGCAGGGGCACCCAAACAATGATTCTTATTATTGATGTTTTTCTCTCTCTCCCCCTTCCTGTCTGAAATCAATAAAAAAATATATTTTTTAAAAAGAATGTGACTTCATTTCAGTAGTTAAGGCATCAATCTATACACCGAAGGGTCACAGGTTTGATTCCAGGTCAAGGGAAGGTATCTGGCTTGCAGGTTTGATCCCTGGTTTCGGTCAGGGCCTGTGGAGGAGGACACCAATCAACATCTCTCTCTCACATTGATGTTTCTCTCTCTTCTCTCTCCCCTCTCTCTAAAAACCAAGGCAAAACTAGTCTTCAGCGAGGATTAACAATAAAAAGTGATTAATGTGATTGTGACATCAAACCTGGTGGGTGACGTGAAGGGAAGGAAGAAATGGGCTGGAACACAGACACCAGCACCCCTATCAAGCTTTCCTTCCTCCTGTGGTTGTAAAACTGAAACTAGTTCTTGAATCTAGTGGCAGGCTCAGGATGACGGCTGGATTCCTCTCTCTCCTCTTATTTGGTAAGTTTCTTAGGATTGGTATACTGGAACTTTAGACAAGGGTGGATTGACAGAGAGATGTGACGAATACAAGAGAAATAGCACTGCCTTCCTTTTATTGATTGCTTCACACACGTCGGGACCCGTGCTGCAGGCTTTGTGGCCACTTAAGTATCAGGTGTTTCTCAGTGTGGGAGTTGTGTGCTCCACAGTCATGAAGGAGCCCCCAATTACAGGCTCCCTGTTCCCCATCAGCAGTGCCTTCAGGAGGGAGGGGGCTGGCGTTGAATAGGTGGGGACTGAGGAACATCTCAATGTGTTAGAATCTTGCTTGATACTCAGCCAGAGGATGCCACATGAAGGGTGTTGTGGTCTGCACTTAAAATTGCTTCATGAGGCCTTATGATGATGTCTCTTGTCATCTCAGCTTAATTTACAGGTTAAGCTGGACTCTTACCCCCCAGTCCCTTTCCCTGCCCTAATCTTCCATGAACTCTCTCTCTTTTTTTTTTTTATAGAAATTTTATTGATTTTTTTACAGAGAGGAAGGGAGAGAGACAGAGAGCTAGAAACATTGATGAGAGAGAAACATCGACCAGTCACCTCCTGCACACCCCCCGCCGGGGATGTACCCGCAACCAATGTACATGCCCTTGGCCGGAATTGAACCTGGGACCCCTCAGTCCACAGACCGACGCTCTACCACTGAGCCAAACTGGTTTCGGTTTCCATGAACTCTCTTAAAAACTGCAAGTATCCCAGCTTGGTGGCTCAGTAGATTGAGTGTCATCCCATGGACTAAGAGGTCCCCGGTTCATTCCCAGTCTGGGCACAATCCTGGGTTGCAGGCTCGATCCCCAGTAAAGGGTGTGCAGGAGGCAACCTATCAATGATTCTCCTCATTGATGTTTCTTTCCCTCCTTCTCTCCCTCCCTCCCTCTCTCTCTTCCTCCCTCCCTTCCTCCCTCTCTCCCTCCCTCCATTTTTCTTCCTCTCTGAAATCAATAAAAAGCTATTTTTAAGGTATTTTTTAAAAATTGGAAGCAATTTTTATGACTTAATTTATATCACCCAAGGCTCCTGGTAGACTTTACTATGGGGTTCACTATCACAGATGAAAGTGTCAGAAGACTCAGGCCTA
Organism: Pipistrellus nathusii; assembly: GCA_963693515.1. NCBI lineage: Eukaryota > Metazoa > Chordata > Mammalia > Chiroptera > Vespertilionidae > Pipistrellus > Pipistrellus nathusii. The sequence goes on along the minus strand of OY882872.1, from coordinate 47,278,356 downwards.
TGTGGGGCCTCAGGTGACATCAGAGTGGACAAGGTTACACCCAGTGACCAAGCTTCCCTGATCTGTCTCATGATTACAGTCTTTCACACAAGACTGTGGGACCTAGGAAACAACACAGACACTAACAGAATGGTAACCAAAGAGTGGTTCAGGACTGACGAGAACAGGCGGGTTTGTGGAGGTTTGTGGAAGGGGGAAAGATCTTGGAGCCATGGGGGGTGAGCACAGCTTGGAGAACCTCTGGGAGGTCTGATGGAGGACCATGGAGCAGAGCAGAGCCCAGCGTGGGAAAAGGGAGGAATCCCAAATGACTGGCTGCCATCACCAGCCCCTGAGAGGGTCCCTCAGCCATCAGGGCACAGTGATGACGTGGGCTCCAGGCAGGAGTTTCTGTCTCATGACGGTTCCTTTGTAGGGCTGTGTGCTGGCCAAGACCTAAGAAGAGATGGTGAGTGTTTCTCAAGGAAAGCCTTCCTTCTCCTTCACTCCAAATCCCCTCACCCTCCTCTTTCTTCAGAAGAGCAGGTGAGTGAATCAAGTCCAGCCTGGACTCTGCTTCCTTCCAGAGTCACTTCCCAGGCCCTCCATCCAGGCCTGGCCCAGCTGGATGGTTCCTGCCACCAGTAATGTGACACTGCGATGCTCCACTCCTACTGGGGAGATCAACTCCAGGGACGTAAAGTTTACCCTCAGAAAGAACAATGCTTTGAAGATCTCATCTCCTGATTCCCCAGAGGGCCTGGCAGAGTTTCACCTCACTGACCTAACAACCAGTGACGCTGGAGAGTACACCTGTAAATATAGGACAGGGAGCCCCACCAGAAGGTCACCGCCCAGTGACGTCCTTCTCCTACTGGTGACAGGTGAGGACGGGTGCTCACAATGACACACCACCTCCCTAGCACAGGGATGAGGGGGGATCCAGAGAATGAGAGAGGAGCAGGGGTCTCCCCTCCAGTGTGGATGGGGAGGTGAGATGGAGAAGGACAGGAGCAGAGCTGAGGACCCTGCCTTCACCCAGGGCTTGTGGGAGGGACATCTCCTTCCTGGAGTCAGAGCAGAAAGAGGATGAGGTCAGCTGTCGGTCACTTCCCACACTCCCTGGGGACCTGCCAGGACAACAAGCCTTCTGCCCATGACTTCTGAGCTTCCTTCTCTTACAGGAGAATTACCTAAACCTTCCCTCCACGCCCACCACAGGGGTGAGGTGACTGCAGGAGAAAACGTGACTCTGCAGTGCCAGCAGCCCAGGATTGTGATTGAACCCCACATGTTTGCTCTACTGAAGAAGGGAACCTCAACACCCATAATGGTCCAGGGTCCAGTAGGAATGGAGACAGACTTCTCCCTTCCCGGTGTGACAGGCAGTGACACTGGGAACTACAGCTGTGTGTACTTCCAACCAACGGCTCCTTTCCAGGCCTCACAGCCCAGTGATGAGCTCACGATCTCGGTGGCAGGTAAGGTTTCTGTGACATTTTGAATACTTGGATTCCCAGCCCGGCCAACTGCCTGGGTTGGAGTCCGATCACCATTGTGGGGGGTGAGGGAGGTGTCCGAGCAATGATTTTCATCAGTGATGTTTCTCTCTCTCCCTCTCCCTTCTTCTCTGTAATTGATAAAAACATTTTTTTAAGGAATCAACTAATGAATGATAAATAAATAGAATATATATTTTCTCTCTCCCCCCTCTCTAAAAACAATCATTAAATAAAATTTAAATATATAAGTACATTCAGAATGTTATATAATACAACCATCATCACCAAAAATGTTCTCATCGTACCAAACATCAACTCCATAACCATTATCCAATAACCCATTTTCTCTTTCTTCCCAACCTCTGGTAACCTCTGTTCTACTTCCAGTCTCTATGAATTTGCCTCTCCTGGATACTTTGTATAAGTGTAATCATACAATATTTGTCTTTTTGTGTCTGGTTCATTTTATGTGCATAATGTTTTTTTCCCCAAATATGGTTTTATTAATTTAGAGAAAAGGAGAGAGAGAGAGAGAGAGAGAGAGAGAGAGAGAGAGAGAGAGAGAGAGAGAGAGAGAGAGAATATCAATGTGAGAAAGAAGCAATGATCCGCTGCCTCCTGCATGCCCCCTACTGGGGACTGAGCCTGAAACCCAGGCATGTGACCTGACTGGATATTGTACCAATGAACTTCTGGTGCATGGGGCAGTGCTCAACCAACTGAGCCACACCGGCCAGGGCCATATGCATAATGTTTTCAAGATCCATCTATGTTATAGCATGTGTCACCCTTTCATTCTTTTTTATGGCTGAAGACTATTCTGTGGTCTTGCATTTTATTTATCCATTTATTCTTTGAGCCTTTTCACCTTGTGTCTATGGTTTTTTTCCCCCAATATATTTTATTGATTTTTATTTTATTTTTATTTTTATTTTTTAAATATATTTTGATTTTTTACAGAGAGGAAGAGAGAGGGATAGAGAGTTAGAAACATCAATGAGAGAGAATCATCCATCAGCTGCCTCTTGCACACCCCCTGTACCCACAACCAAGGTACATGCCCTTGACAGGCATCAAACCCAGGACCTTTCAGTCCGCAGGCCAATGCTCTATCCACTGAGACAAATCGGTTTTGGCTATTTTATTGATTTTTCCAGAGAGGAAGAGAGAGGGATAGAGTTAGAAACATCGATGAGAGAGAATCATCAATCAGCTGCCTCTTGCACACCCCCTACTGGGGATGTGCCCACAACCCAGGTACATGCCCTTGACCATAATCGAACCTTGGACCTTTCAGTCCGCAAGCCGATGCTCTATCCACAGAGCCAAACCGGTTTTGGCTCACCTTGTGTCTATTTATGAATTTCCCCAAAATAACATGAAATATATTTATCTTATTAATCCTCACCCGTGGATATTCTTTCTACTGATTTTTAGAGAGTGGAAGGAACAGAAGGAAGGAAGGGAGGAGAAACATTGGTTGCCTTTCACACATACCCTGGCTAGGATCAGGGAATGAAACTGTAACTCAGGTATGTGCCCTTGACAGGAAGTTGAACCAGCGACCCTTCAGTGCAAGGGCTGATGCGCTAACCACTTAGAAACACTAGCCAGGGCTAAAATACAGTATTTTTTATTTTCCCATGCAATTTTAGCACAAAGGCCTGACAACTTCCCCCTTTCTGCTACTAAGACACAAAACTGTTTGTCTCACACAGGGTAAAAAGAGGAACTCTCTTAGAAACACAGGCCTAACCAACATCCGTTGATTTTCTTCTAACTATACTCATAAACAGGCTCGATGTTTACTTTAAAGATACGTTAGCATCAAAACTGTGCCAACCACACTGAGCAGGAAGGCTGTGGCTGGTCGGTGATGTCCATAATCACTTTCATTAGGAAGTCTCTTTCTAAGCCAACTGACTTTGACTATCAATGTCAATGCCTAGTCTTAATAAAGATATTTCTCGGTTCAGTTAAAGCAGTGGCTCTCCATCTCAGCTGTTATTTGCATCATCTGGGAGATTTTGAAAGTTTGGTGCCTGAGTCCTATTCCAAGCAATTCTGATTCAATGTTTTTGTGGCCTGGTCTGCCTGCTGCAATTTTCCTTTCCTTTCTGTTCTTTTTTTTTTTTTTTAATATATTTTATTGATTTTGTACAGAGAGGAAGGGAGAGAAATAGTTAGAAACAGCGATGAGAGAGAGTCATCAATCAGCTGCCTCTTGCACACCCCCTACTGGGGATATGCCCGCAATCAAGATACATGCCCTTGACCAGAATCGAACCCGGGACCTTTCAGTCCCCAAGCCAACGCTCTATCCATTGAGCCAAACCGGTTTCGGCTTTCTTTCTTTTTTTAAAGTTGAATTTAATGGGGTTGACATAATGGGGTTAAACCTATATTAAAATTATATAGGTTTCAGGGATACAATCCTATCTAATAAAGAGGGGATATGCTAATTGACCCTCACAGCACCACAAAGATGGTGGCACCCACAGCCAATAAGAAGGAAATATGCTAATTGACTGCTCCACCCTCAAAGATGGTGGTGCCCACAGCCACACAATGGTGTCACCCAGTCCCCTCAGCCCCCTCAGCTGGAGCAGCAGGCATGTGGCACTCCACATGCCTGCCTCCAGAGTCCTCCAGTCCCCTCAGCTGCCCAAGGCCACCCAAGGCTAGGTACCCAGGACTGGCTGAGGCTTGTGCTGCCAGCAGTGGCAGCAGCAGAGGTGTGATGGGGTGTCCATTGCCTTCCCTTGATTGCTAGGTTACCTCCGGCCCCTGAGGGCTCCTGAAGGCTCCTGGACTGTGAGAGGGGGCAGGCCAGGCAGAGGGTGCACTGGGCCTCTAGTTCTATAATAATCTGTATACTGTATTGTGTGTTTATCACCACAAGTCAAGTCTCCTCCCATCACCTTTATCCTCCCTTTACCCGCATGTGCCCTGGTCGGGAATCCAACTGTGACCTCCTGGTTCATAAGTCGATGCTCAACCACTGAGGCACGCCAGTCAGGCGAGTTGGCATTTTTCCACATTCTTGTGAAAAATGATGCTACAGCAGAAACCTGAAAAATCCCAGGTTTGATTCCAGTCAAGGGCATGTACCTGAGTTGCGGGCACATTCCCAATAGGAGGTGTGCAGGAGGCAGCTGATAGATGTTTCTCTCTCATCGATGTTTCTAACTCTCTATCCCTCTCCCTTCCTCTCTGTAAAAAAAAAAAAAAAAAAAAAAAAAAAAAAAAAAAAAAATCAATGAAATATATTTTTAAAAACAACAAGAAACAAAATGCTACAATGAACATAGGGTGCACATCTACACCATGTACTTACACTGGAGGATCTCATCAGTCAGCCAATGTGCTTTCATAGAGGTCCTACTATGGGCCAGGACCTGAGGAACACTGGGAATAATGTGGTGACCAGCACAGAGTCCCTGCCTTCCAGCTGCTTGTGTCCCCCAAGGTATGAAGTCCATCGTCTCCCATGAACTCTCTTAAAAACTGCAAGCAAATGGCTATGACCTAATTTATGTTACCCAGGCCCCTGGTAGACCTTACTATGAACTTCTATCACAGATGAAACTGTTGGGAGACTTAAGCCTACTTAAGGCTTCAGATAATCAAGAGTGAACACAGGGTTACACTGTCACCAAGCTTCCCTCATCTTTCTCATGATTACAGTCTCCCACACAACACCGAGGGATCTAGAAAACATAACACAGACCCTAGGAGAAATGGTAAGATGATAAGTAGTTGATTAGAAATGAGAAAGGCAGATTTGGGCCGTGTGCCTGGGTTGTGGTCCGATTCCCAGGACAGGGCTTGTGGAAGGCGCCTGAGCAATGGTTCTCTCTTCTCATTTGTGTGTCTACCCCTCTCTGTAGCTCTTTCCCTTCCTCACCAAAATCAATTAAAAAATTATATAACAAAAGAACTTTAAAAAGGGATCTGTCATCTTCTGCCTCTCACTTCCTAATTTCCACTTCTTCGCCCTTCTTTGTTCTGAATTCTTAATTTCTCATGCTGTTCTTCAGAATTACCAGGCCTGCCATTATCGCCATTCCTCCCACCATTCTCTGCATCTCATAAACTTTGGATGCTTTTTTCAAAGGAATTACACTGAACTCTCTTTTGTTCTCAGAATGTGGCATTCCACAGCCTCCTGCTTGATGGTGACGGATGCAATGTTGTTGTTGTTGTTGTTTGTTTTTAATCCCCTGATACTCATGGCAGAATAATCTGTGGTTACCTCGTTTCCTGCTGTGGCACACTGTGCTTTAACTCTGTATGCTGCACATCCTGATGGTGGATCTTCTAAAGCGGTCAGTGAATGTCTTACAATTAGGTCAAGGTCCGTATGGCCAGCCCTGAGAGGTGCCCACAGCTCCCTGATTTCTGGGAAGAAGGGTTGTTACCCATTTCCATGGACTCCGCCTGCAGGGAACATGGGTGCTGGTGGGTTGAGAGGTCACCTTTGCACGAGCTGGGATGAGCGAGATGGGGGATATAAATGCAGGCTGCTCTTCAGAATCGAGGACCAGTGGCAAGATTGAGCCACTGGTGACTGAAGCTTAACACAGGACTAAGTCATGGTGCTTGGCTGCTAAGTTCACCTGAGCTCGCTGCTGGCTGCGTTCTGTGCTGTGAGGACGGATGCTGATGCAGCTGCTGAATTTCAGTGATTCTCTGTGATGCTTGCACACAGATTCCTAACAAAAGGAGGGAGAAGGGGAAAGGAAATGCAGGAAGGTGCAAATGAGGTGAAAGCAAATAAAAGAAGGAAGAGAGGTAAGGCCGAGAAAATAAAAAAGATGAAGCACTACTATTGTACAACTCTCATAGCACTCCGCCTGTTGTTTCCATGATCAGAACTGTAAACAAACATAGTACAGCTGAGCACTGCCTGGGACACACCCGTGGGTCCGGGAGGGTCACCTCTGCTTGACCATTGAGAAGCAGGGACATCATGGTGGCCCTCCTCTCCCTTTCAGATTCTCCTGGTGCCACATCAACAGACTACACCACGGGTAACCTCATCCGGCTGGGGCTGTCTGCCTTCATCGCGGTGCTCATGGTGGCCTTCCTGGTGGAGGCCTGGTGGAGCCAGAGAGGGTGTCCCGGGTGTCCAGGTAACACTCTGAACACCTCTCTCTCTCATGGGCTGCTGGCGTGATACGAGGTTCCCCTCCAAACCCACCCATTGGATTTATGTCTCGTATTGGGGCACAGATGGGCTTTTCTTCACCTGGTGTGGCCGTTCTGGTCACTGTAAGAACATTTAGCATCTCTTCTCCTTTCCTTTCCAACAGCAACTAAAGTGCCAGTCCTTGTGGGAGCAGCAGAGGGGCAGGTACTATCCATATCCCCATGGAAACGTGCCTACGTGGAGAGGCTGGGAGAAGGGCTGGTTCTTCCTGCCTGGGAACCTGTGTGTGGAGGCTGAGACTCAATAGTCTTCCTTTTGGTTCCTCCCTGGATCCCAGGTCCAACCTCCTCTCCCCTCAGGTGCCCCTGGGCCCTGGCATTGGGAGAGGAGGATGAATACCCTATCCAGCAGGACCTGCTGAGACCTAAGGGATCTGGGAAACCTCCGTCCCCGGCCAGCCCAGGACGAGACGTTGACCTCCTTCCTCCTGCGCTTCTCCTGGGTCTGATGGCAGGACGGAGCGGCCTCACCTTCCACATTCGGAGGACTTGAAAACTTCCTCAAACGTCAGCATTTGATTGGGTAGCAAGTGATTTCACATGCAGGAACTGGTCTTTGAAAACGGGGGAAAGATGTGTTCCTATATAGTATTTATGAGTGCTTCCCCTCCACTCTGTCTTCTGCTCTGACCAGCAGTTGATCAAATGTTGAAACTGTTGTGTTTATCAAGTCTTTCAAAGTTTATTTCATACTCGCTCATCATTTTACCTGATTTGGGAGAATTCCAGGCTATATTATCATATCAATTTGCTCTTGAGTTTGTCCCCAGTATTCCTGGTGCAGATGTAAAATGTCATCGATTACATTCTCAAGCTCAAGACATGTTGTTTCTTGTTGGCTATCTTGTTCTTTTCCATAAATGCTCACTCTTATTTTAGAACTATTATCTCCTCTCTCATAACTCCGGAGATAAGCTCTGAAAATCACATTCTGATGATAATAAAAGTGATTTGGAGACAGAAGTTACTGGCTTCCCTGATCCCTTCACTGCGCTGGGCCCACCAGATCATGGATGGTACACCTTCTCTCCCCCTCATTACAGCCGGGTCCCTCCTCATGGCCGCTGTGCTGTGTGAAGAGGTAGGGGACTGGGGGGGGGGGGGGTGCTGGCATGACCAGGACTCCTGGGCTGCGCACCTGCTCTGAACTTCTCACTGTGGGCTCTAGGACACCTCAGGCATCGGGAGAAGGTTTCTGTGTCTCCCACTCAATTACTAAAACTCGTGCCTTGTGCTGAGAATAAATGCTGTGGCTACTCTCTGGTCACATGCAGTAAAATAACCAGAAGTCTGCATTCACAGACAGGATGGGGGGGGGGGCATCGAAGAGACAGCGGTGCTCACTCTACCAACACCTCTGCTCAGTCTCCACCCTGGCCTCACAGGAAACCGCTTTAGCGAGGCTCCCACTCCCCGGTGGGTGACTGTGCGTGTTTAGTTTAGATTGTGTTTTTCCTCTTCACACAGTTCCAACTGTGTATGTGTCTATTTGGAAGTAATTCTAGATTCATAGGAAGTTCCAAAAATAGCAGATTTCTTCGCTTGATTTCCAATGGTCCCATTACTCATGCATTATAATAAAAAAAAGGAAGGAGTTGACATGAATACAATGTGTGTGCACAGTTCTCTTTTTCTCATATGTTCAGATTCGTGTGATCTAGACCAGTGGTCAGCAAACTCATTAGTCCACAGAGCCAAATATCAACAGTTCAATTATTGAAATTTCTTTTTTTAATTTTAATTAATTAATTAATTAATTTTTTACATATTTTATTGATTTTTTTTTGCCCCCCTCCCTCCCTCCATCACATCCCCTCCCTTCCCAGGGTTTTATGTCCATTGGTTGTACTTATATGCATGTATACAAGTCCTTCGGTTGATCTATAATATTATCTCCCCCAGATCCTCCTCCCCTCCCCGCTGTAATTTGACAATCTGCTTGTTGCTTTACTGTCTCTATATGAAATTTCTTTTGAGAGCCATATTTTTTATACTTAAACTTCTTCTAACGCCACTTCTTCAAAATAGACTTGCGCAGGCCGTGGTATTTTGTGGAAGAGCCACACCCAAGGGGCCAAAGATCCGTATGTGGCCCACGAGCCATGGTTTGCCAACCACTGATCAAGACCATCACCATGAAGATGTCCCTGATATTATCTCTCTCTCTTTTGTTTTTTCCTCATGCTATCTCTTTACAATCACACCCACCTCTCTTCCTAACACCATTCTTCAACTCTGGCAACCAACGGTTTCTTCTCTATCTCCAAAATATCCTCATTTTCAGAATGTTCCATGTGACAGTGCCTGGCTTCATTTCAAGAATGTGGTTTCATTTCAAAAGTTAGAGCACACAACAAAGGGTCATGATTTGATTCCTGGTCAAGGGAAGGTACCTGGTCTGCCGGTTGGATCATGGCCCCCTCAGGGTCTGGGGGGGGGGGCAACTAGTCCATGTGTCTCTCTCACATTGATGCTTCTTTCTCTCCTCTCTCTCTCTTCCCCTCTCTTCCACTCTAAAAACCAATGGAAAAATAATCTTGGGTGAGGATTAACAGTTTAAAAAAATGAATGCTCCAACTCCAGTTTGGCTCAGTGGATGGAGAGATGACCTGCAGAATGGGGGGTCCTGAGTTTGATTCCTGTCAGGGGCATGTGCCTTGGTTGTGGGCACATCCCCAGAGGGGGGTATGCAGGAGGCGGCTGGTCGGTGATTCTTTCTCATCGATGTTCCTAATTCTCTGTCCCTCTCCCTTCCTCTCTGTGAAAAATCAATAAAATGTAGTTTTTAAAAATGAAAAATGAAAAATGAAAAAAATGAATGTGCTTGCGACATCAAACCTGTGGGTTACGTGAAGGGAAGGAAGAAATGGGCTGGAACAAAGGTGTCACCACCCACATCAAGCTTTCCTTCCTCCTGCGGTTTTAAACTGAAAACGAGTCCTTGAATCCAGCGGCAGGCTCAGGATGCTGGCTGGATTCTTCTCTCTCTTATTTGGTAAGTTTCTTAGGATTGGTATACTGGGATTTGAGACAAGGGTGGATTGACTGAAAAATGTAGAGAATACAATAGAAATAACACTGCCTTCTATTTATTTATTTTTTTAAATAAATCTTTATTGTTCATATTATTACAAATGTTTCTCTTTTTTTTTCTCCCTCCATTGCTCCCCTCCACCAGGTTCCCACCCCACTCTCTGACCTTTCCCCACCCCCCATTGTCCTCATCCATAGGTGCAGTTTTTGTTCAGTCTCTTCCCACAGCCCCCACTCCCCTTTTCCCCGAGAGTAGTCAGTCCACTCCCTTCCATAACTCTGATTCTGTTGTATTCAACAGATAATATTGGTCATCAGGTTTTTTAATTCTCTTTGTTTTTAGATTCACTTGTTGAAAGTTATGTATTTGTTGTTCATAATTTTAATGTTTATCTTCTTCCTCTTCTTAAAGAACCCCATTCAGCAATTCATATAATTCTGGTTTGGCAGTGATGAACTCCTTTAGATTTTTTTATTTGTGAAGCTCTTTATCTAGCCTTTGATTCTGAGTGATAGCTTTGCTGGGTAGAATATTTTTGGCTGTAGGTTCTTATTATTCATCACCTTGAATATTTCTTGCCATTCCCGTCTGGCCTGCATGGTTTCTGTTGAGAAATCAGCTGACAATCATATGGGTGCTCCTTTATAGGTAACTACCTGCTTTGCTCTTGCTGCTTTTAATAGTCTGTCTTTTGCTCTTGGAATTTTAATTACAATGTGTCTTGGTGTGGTCCTCTTTGGATTCCTTTTGTTTAGGTTCTGTGCGCTTCCTGGACTTGTAAATCTATTTCTTTCCCAAGGTGAGGGAAGTTTTCTGTCACTATTTCTTCCAACATGTTTTCGGTGTCTTGCTCTCTCTCTTCTTCTGGGACCACCATAATTCTGATGTTGGTTCACTTGAAGTTGTTTCATGCGAGGTTTCTTAGTTTCTTACACTATCTTCAACTCTCTGGAATTTCTTCTCTTCTTGCTTCTGCAGAAGAGTGTCCTCTGACTCTTTGTGTTCCGAATCTTTGACTTGATTCTTGCAATCTTCCAGTCTGTTTTTAGGACTCTGTATAATATTTTTTTATTTTAGACAATGTATTTTTTATTTCTAGTTAATCCCTTTTCATATCCTCAAAGGTCTCATTTTATCAGCCTTTTCTAAGAAATTCTTGAAAAACCTTATAACTGTGGTTTTGAACTCAATGTCCATTCTTTTATTTTCATCCATTTCCTTCCTTTGTGTCCTGCCTCTTCTCTGCATTTTAACTGCTTTCCTGATTTGATGGAATAGTTTTGTGTGCTAGGTGACCTGGCAGAGCCCAGTAGCACAGCCTTTCCAGTTACCCGAGGTGGGCAGTCTTGGTGTAGCCCTTAATGAGCTGTGTGTGCAGTCTTGTTAAGCCTTGCTTATTGTTAGTATCACTAAGGTGCGTTAATCTCCAAGCCAATTGGCTGTGAGGATCAGCAGTATCTCAACTAGGAAGGCTTCTGTGCTCAGCTTGGATGGGGCAGAGTCTTGGGGTGGTGCAGACAAGCTTTGGTTCCCCGTCAGTCCTGCCTTAGGAAAGTACTATTCACGGTGAATCCCGCAAGATTGGCTGTAGGTGCATACACCTCTTGGGGGAAATGCTGTTCTCAAGTTTTGGTCCCTGACAGCCAGTTTTTCCCTGGCTTAGAGTTGTCTCTCAGTGCGGTTGGGAGTTTTGTTTTGTTTTTTCTTCCGAGCGAGAAAGCTAGCCACTGGAAGGGCTTCTGTGCTCCTTTTGGATGGGGTGGAGTCTCGGAGTGGTGCAGACAAGCTTTGGTTTCCTGTCAGCCCCTCCCTAAGAGGGTTTGGTTCCTGAGTCCCACAGTAATGGCTGCTGCCGAGAAAGCTTTGCCCAATGCCTGACAGTCCGGCCTCTCCCTGACTAGGGCTGTCTATCAGAGCAATAGGGCGGTTCTGTTTTCCTCCTGAACAAGAAAGCCAGCCGCACACATTAGCTGTCCACCCTCTCTGTGCACCAGGAGTAAGTCAGCAGCAAATTCGGCGGCCGTCTTTTTTACGCACACAGATCTCCGCACCTGCACAGTTCCTGAGGTTCAGTGTCCCTTCTCTTCCCTTCCTAGATGGTAGAGCTTCAGCTGGTGTTTCAGGGCAATATTTCCTCTGTTTTCCAGTTGTAAATTTAAAATTGTTGTGGTAGGCTGCATTTAGGTGTCTACCCTATGCCGCCATCTTGGTTTCTCCTCAGAAGTATGACACCCTGCCTTCTATTTATTGATTGCTTCACATGTCGGGACCCAGACTGCAGGCTTCATGGCCACTTATGAGTCAAGTGTTTCTCAGTATGGGAATGTGTGCTCCACAGTCATGATGGTGCTCTATCCTACACCTTCATGTGATTAATAACTTACTGGCTCTGAGTCAACTCTTTCTCTTCAAATAAATGTATTTAGTTGAAATAATGTAGCAAGACTATAACTAATAATGCAGTCACTTACCAAAAAAAAAAGAAAAGTTACTCTAAAAAAATAATACCATGGTGAGGTAGGAAATGTTGAGAATTCTAGTCTTTGCTATTCATTGTCAAGTGTGAGCCCATGGAGGAACGCTCTGTTTTACAGTCAGTGACAGAGGTGTGATACCAAACGCTAAACTTTCCTCCTTGATTTGAACAAAGGGACTTAGCCCTGGTGGGTGTGGGCTCAATGGTTAGAGCACCGGCCTGAGCACCAAAGGATTGCAGTTCAATTCTCTGTCAAAGGCAGATTCCTGGGTTGTGGGTTAGCTTCTGGTCCTCCAGTTGGGGTGCATGTGGGAGGCAAGTAGGCAATGTGCCTCTCACTTAGATGTTTGTCTGTCTCACTCTCTCTTTCCCTCCCACTGTCTCTGAAAAGCAATGGAAATAATATCCTCAGGTGAGAATTAACAACAACAACAAAAGGGCTTAGTGTGATCTGAAAAGGAGCCCTAACTGTGATGCCATGACCAGGGCCATAGAATACTATCATTGGCTCAGCTGACAACATCCCACAGAGCACCTGTGGCCCGCATTCCACACTGCAGAGCAGAGTCCACTGTGGGAAAAAGGAGAAATCCCAAATGCCTGGCTGCCATCACCAGCCCCTGAGAGGGTCCCTCAGCCATCAGGGCCCAGTGATGACATGGGCTCCAGGCAGGAGCTTCTGTCTCATGATGGTTCCTTTGCAGAGCTGTGTGCTGGCCAAGACCTAAGAAGAGATGGTAAGTGTTTCTCTAGGAAAGCCTTCCTTCTCATTCACTCCAAATCCCCTCAACTCTCCTCTATCCTCAGAAGAGCAGGTGAGTGAATCAAGTCCAGCCTGGACTCTGCTTCCTTCCAGGGTCACTTCCCAGGCCCTCCATCCAGGCCTGGCCCAGCTGGGTGCTTCCTGCCACCAGTCATGTGACACTGCAATGCTCCACTCCTACTGGGCAGGTGGACTCCAGGGATGTAAAGTTTGCTCTCAGAAAGAACACTGCTCCTTTGGAGATCTCACCATCTCCCAATTCCCCAGAAGGCCTGGCAGAGTTTCTCCTCACTGACCTAAAATCCAGTGATGCTGGAGAGTACACCTGTGAATACAGGATAGAGAGCTCCACCAGAAGGTCACCGCCCAGTGACGTCCTACTCCTACTGGTGACAGGTGAGGACAGGTGCTCACAATGACACACCACCTCCCTAGGACAGGGATGAGGGGGGATCCAGAGAATGAGAGAGGACCAGGGGTCTCCCCTCCAGTGTGGATGGGGAGGTGAGATGGAGAAGGACAGGAGCAGAGCTGAGGACCCTGTCTTCACCCAGGGCTTGTGGGAGGGACATCTCCTTCCTGGAGTCAGAGCAGAAAGAGGGTGAGGTCAGGTGTCTGTCACTTCCCACACTCCCTGGAGACCTGCCTGGACAACAAGCCTTCTGCCCATGACTTCTGAGCTTCCTTCTCTTACAGGAAATTTTCCCAAACCTTCCCTCCATGCCCACCACAGGGGTGTGGTGACTGCAGGAGAAAATGTGATTCTGCAGTGCCAGCAGCCCAGGAATATGATGAACTCTTACATGTTTGCTCTACTGAAGAAGGGAACCTCAACACCCATAAAGCTCCAGCGTGCAATAGGAATGGAGACAGACTTCTCCCTTTCCAGTGTGACAGGCAGGGATACTGGGGACTACAGCTGTGTGTACTTCCAACCAAGGGCTCCGTTCTGGGCCTCACAGCCCAGTGATCAGCTCATGATCTCGGTGACAGGTAAGATCCCTGCAAGATCTTAATTAAGAACTTTTTTAAAAATTAAGGTATTGAGAAGTACAGATTGGTAGTTATAAAATAGTCATTGGGATGTACAGTACAGCATAGGAATATGGCTAATATTGCAATAACTATGATTTACAGAACGTGGGTCTTGGAAATATCAGAGGGAACACTTTGTAAACATATATGATTGTATGATCTCTTAGTTGTACACCTAAAACTAATACAGAGTAACAGTAAACATACTGTAATTTAAAAAAATAAAATGTAAAAGTAGAAATTGCTCATTTGATCTGTCATCATCTGATTCTCACTTCCTAATTCCCAACCTTTGTCTTGCTCTGTTCTGCATTTTTGGATAATTCTTCTTGCTGGTCTTTAAAATTGCCTGCCCTGCTGTCACCACCATTCCTTCCGCCGTTCTGTGCATCTCTTCAAGTTTTGGTTGATCTTGATGATAGCGATATCTTCCCCACAATTCTCTTTTGTTTCAGGACGTGGTGTTCCACAGCCTCTTGTTTCAGGGAAATAGATGCAATGCCTTTTAAAATTGTAATTTCACAAAACATACTGGTAAAATTTGTCTGAGATTATCTCATTTCCTGCTATGACACATTTTATGTTTCAGCTCTGTACCCCTTTCTACTGTGCATTCTTCCCATATGGTTGGTAAATGTCTTATAATTAGATCAAGGTCTGTATGGCCAGCCCTGAGAGGTGCCCACAGCTCCCTATTCCTGGGAAGAAGGGTCATTACCCATATCTCCCATGGACTCTGCCTTCAGAGAACATTGTTAGTGATGGATTTAGAGATGAACTTTGCACAAATTGGGATGAATGAGATGGGGGGTGATATAAATTCAGGCTTCTCTATTGGAATGAGGACCAATGGCAAGATTGAGCCATTCGTGATTGAAGCTGAAAACATCATGGTCATGGTGCTTAGCTACCAAACTCACCATAGCTAAGTTTTGTGCCATGAGGAGATATGCTGATGCAGCTGCTGAATTTCAGTGCTCTGAGGGGACATTTCTGGCTCTTTGTGTTGCCTTGAAACAGATTCCTAACACACGGAGGGAGAGGGGGAAAGGAAATACAGGACAATGGAAATGAGATCAAGAGCAAATGAATGGAGAAAGACAGAATACAAAGAAGATGGAAGAACCACTACTTTCATAAAACTCCACATTTTATATACATATATTGATTTCAGAGAGGAAGGGAGAGGGAAAGATAGAAACATCAATGATTGGAGAGAATCACTGGTCAGCTGTCTCCTGCACATTCCACACTGGGGATCCAGCCCACAATCCGGGCATGTGCGTTGATCAGGAATCAAACCGGGATCTCCTGGTTCATAGGTCGATGCTCAATCACTGAGCCATGCTGGCCTAAAAAAACTCCACATTTTTATTCCAGCGATTACAACTTTAATAAAGGTACATCTGACCACTGCCCAGGAGACATGTGTGGGCATGTGAAGGTCATCTTTAGTAGATCCACTGAGAAGCAAGGACGTTAGTGATTCCCTTCTCCCTTTCAGATTCCCCAGGTACCACATCAACCGATTACACCACGGGTAACTGTGCCACATCTACCAATTACACCACGGGTAACTGTACCACATCAACCGATTACACCATGGGTAACATCATTCGACTTTGCCTGTCTGCTGTGGTTATGGTTCTAATGGTGGCTTTCCTGCTGGAAGCATGGTGGAGCCAGAAATGGTCTCCGTGTGGATCCAGGTACAACACTGAGCTCTCCTCTTTCTCATGGGCTGTTGTAGTGATATGGAGTTTCTTTAAACACAAAACTCTGCCATGGGGAATTATATTTTGCAATATGGACACAGCTGGGATTTTAAATGGACTTTTGTTCATCAGGTCACTGTTCTGTTCATTGTAAGAACATTTAATATCGCTTTTCTTTTCCTGTTCAACAGCAGTGAAGACCCAATTATCGTGGAAGAATTAAAGCAGGTACTGTCCATAATACCATTTCAAACACATGGGGATGATGGGGAGAAAGGTGGTTCTTCCTGGCTGCCAAGTTGTGCGAGATTATGAGAAAATATATCCTCCCTTTGCCTCCCTACCTTGATCTTAGGTCTGTCCTTTATCCACAGGTCCCACAGCTGCCTGGAGAAACAATGGGGTTTGATCCAGTCAGATATACTCAATCTTAACTCTGTGAAACCTCCGTTCCCAGCCAGCCCAGGACAAGATGCTGACTTCCTTCTTCCTGCGTGCTTCACCTGGACGAGATGGCAGCATTGAGCAGAAAGACTCACCTGACACTTTTAGAATCATTTGAAAAATACAAGTTCAGCATTGGACTGAGTAGCAGGTACAGTCCCAGGTGCAGGAAGTGTTCTTACATTGAAAACTGGAAAAGCCAGTCAGTGCGGCTCAGTGGTTGAGCATTGATCAATAAACCAGGAGGTTGTGGTTTGATTCCCAGTCAGGACATGTGACCATATTGTGGGCTCCCATCCTTAATGTGGGCTGTGTAGAGGGCAGCCAATCAATTATTCTTATCATTGATGCTTCTCTCTCTCTCTCTCTCTCCCTCCCCTTTCCTCTCTGAAATTAAAAATATATATATATATTTTAAACTGGGAGAAATATGGGTTCCTCTATAGTATTTATTAATGATTTCCCTCCACTGTTTTTCTGCTCTTGTCCAACAATTGGTCACGTGTTGAAATTTCTCTATTGATCACACATCTTTTAAATTTCATTTCATTCATTCCAAAAGTTTTACCTAATTTGGGAGAAGTCTACCCTACATCATATTAACAATTTGCTCTTGAGTTGTCCCCAGTATTTCTGGTGCAGGCGTAAAACATTATAGAAATAATTTTGAGATGTAAGTTCGTGTCATCTGCTCCGTTCACTGTGTTGGGCCCACCAGATCACAGATACGTCTTGTTGCCTCTCATCGTCACCGCCGAGTGCCTCTTTTCATGCTGCTGCTGTGTACATGATGAGGCAGAGAAAGGCGTTCCTGTCCACTGCACTTCTCAGGGCACCCGGATGCCTGGGCCTCCTGGTCTGTGTGTCTGTTGCTGAACGTTTCAGTGTGGGGACCTCTGTGCTCTCAGGCACCAGAAGTGTTCCATCCCTTCCACTCAATCACTGCTGTACACAAAAAGGTCTTGAGTTCAGTTCCTGCTTGGGGCACATACAAGAGGCAATAAATCTAAGAGGCTCAGTATTATACACAGATCAGGGATTAACTCATGTGCAAACAGCAGGGACTTGGTCTGTACAGAGATGAGGGACTCAGTCTATATAGAGAGCAGGAACTTGGTCATATAGAGATAGGGGACTCATATTATACAGAGCTCAGGACTTAGTTTGTACAGGAGTAAGAGACCCAGCCTTACAGATATAAGGAAACCATTCTTGAACAAAGATCAAGGACTTGCTCTTATACAGAGATCAGGGAATTGGTCTGTATAGAATTAGAAACTTGGCCTTGCACAAAAATTGGGGATTTGGTCCACAGAATTGGGGAGTTAGCCTTCTGCACATATCAGAGACTTGGTCCCTAGAATCCGGGACTGGGCCTTGTACAGAGACCAGGAACTTGGTCCATATAGAATAAGAAACTGGGCCTTGTACAGGGATCAGGGGCTTGGCCTGTATAGAATCAGGGGCTTGGCCTTACACAGAGCAAGGTCCTTGGTTCATATAAAACAAAGGGTTGGACTCTGTACAGCAAGCATGTCAAACTTGAAAGCTAACACGGCCAAATAAGCAAAGTTTAAGTTTATGTGGGCCTTAAAAACAAAAGCTTCAATTTTCATAGAAACACTAGAGGCTCAGTGCACAAAATTTTGCACTCAGGGTGGGGATGGGGGAGAGGGTCCCTCAGCCCTGGCACCTCTGAAGTCCGTGAGCCCTTGGGGGATGTCTGATTAATGGTCGATTTGCATATTAGCCCTTTATTATATAGGTTTATTTCAATAGAGACGTGCTGAACACAACGGGTTGAAATAAAAGAGTAATCATTAATGAATATTTGTTGTGGGCCGCAAGTTCTACATGCTTGCAGCGTACAGAGACTAGGAACTTGGTCCGTGTAGAATAAGAGATGGGGTCTTGTACAGAGATTGGGTGCCTGGTCCATATTGACACAGGGACTGGTCCTTTTTGAGACCAGGGGCATAGTCCATATAGAATCAGGGACTGGGCCTTGTACAGAGACTGAGGAGTTGGTCTGTACAGAATAAGGAACTGGGTCTTGTACACAGATTTGGGACTTGGTATCTATAGAATCAGGAACCTCACTAGTACAGAGACTGGGGATTGGTCTGTATAAAATCAGGGACTGGGACCTCTAGAGACTGACACAGATCCCTTTAGCATGAGGGATTGACTTGGTCCATATAGAATAAGGGGATGGGCCTTTTACAGATATTGAGGACTTGGTCTGTATATAATCAGGAACAGGGCCTTGTATAGAGACCAGGGGCTTGGTCCATATAGGATCAAGGATGAAGTCCATATAGAAACAGGGAGTGAGCCTTGTGGAGATTTGGGAATTGGTCTGCATAGAATCAGGAATGGGTCTTGTAGAAAGCAAGGACTTGGCCCTATAAATTCATGAACTTGGCCTTGTTTGGGTATTGGAGACTTGGGACTGTATAGAATCAGGGACTGAACTTTCTACAGAGACTGTGACCTTGGTCCATAGAGAACGAGGTACTAGGACCTGTACAGAGGTCAGGGGATGGGGCTATACAGATTAGGGATGTGGCTCGTACAGAGATCGGGCACTTGTTCCCTATAGGAGGAGGGACTGGACATAGTTCAAAGAACATGAACTTAGTCTGCACAAAATCAGGGACTGGGCCTTATACAGAGTCCTGGGACTTGGTCTGTATAGATTCATGGACTGGGCCTTGTACAAAGACCTGAGACAGTCTTATAGAATCAGAGAACCAGCCTTGTACAGATATTGGGGACTTGGATGATATAAAAGCAGGGTTTGGACCTAGTTCCAAGACCAGGGATTTGGTCTGTATAGAATCAGTGACTCGGTCTTGTATACCCCAAGAAGCCAGAAACACCAATCAGAAAGGATATATGCAGCCATATGTTCAAAGCAGCTCAATTTACAATAGCTAAGATTTGGAAACAGTCTAAGTGCCCATCAGCAGATGAGTGAGTTAAAAAAAATGGTGGTACATCTATACCATTGAAATACTACATTGCTGTAAAAAATAAGGCACTGTTATCATTTGCAATAGCATGGATGGATCTGGAGAGGATTATGCTAAGCAAAATAAGCCAGTTGGAGAAAGATAAATATCATGTGATCTCATGTTGGGGGATGTCTGACTGATGGTCTATTTGCATATTAGCCCTTTATTATATAGGTTTATTTCAATAGAGACATGCTGAATACAAAGGGTTGTAATAAATGAGTAATCATCAATGAATATTTGTTGTGGGCAGCAAGTTTTACATGCTTATAATGAATATAATGAACATAAACTGATAAACTAAAATAGAGCCCAAGACATAGAAGCATCAAACAAATCACCCAACCTCAGGGAGAGGGAGGACTGGAGGGGTGTGAGAGGTCAACCAAAGGACTTGTATGCATGCATATAGGCATAACTCTTGGGCACAGTCAGGGGGGGGGGTGAGGGCATGTGCTGAGGGGGGGGGGAATGAACAGGGAGAGGTCAATGGGGGAAAGAGGATTCATATGTAACACTTTAAACAATAAAGGATTTTTTAAAAGAAAAAAACACAAATATTCCAAGAAGAACTAACACCTATCCTCAAATTATTCAAAAAAATCCAAGGGGTGGGAGTTTGGGTGGTTAATGGAGGGCTGAGGACATATATGTAATACCTTAATCAATAAAGAATTTTTTTTAAATCCAAGAGGAACACTTTTTAATATATATATAGAATATATATAATAATATATATATTATTAATTTTTTACAGAGAGGAAGAGAGAGGGATAGAGAGTTAGAAACATCAATGATCAGCTGCCTCCTGCACACCCCCCACTGAGGATGCGCCTGAAACCAAGGCACATGCTCCTGACTGGAATCAAACCCGGGACCACAGGCTGACGCTCTATCCACTGAGCCAAACCGGTTTTGGCGAGGAAGGAGCACTTCTAAGTTCTTTTCATGAGGGTAGCATTATCCTAAACCCAAAACCAGATAAACACACTACAAAGAAAGAATTACAGGCCAATATCCTGATGAACATAGATGCTAAAATCTTCAACAAAATATTAGCAAATGAGATCCAGCAACATATTAAAAAGATCATACACCATGACCAAGTGTAACTTACTCCAGGGATGCAAGGCTGGTACAATATTTACAAATCAATAAACATGATACATCCCATAAACAAGTTAAAAGACAAAAACCACATGATCATATCTATAGATGAAGAAACACTCAACAAATCCAACACCCATTTTTTATTAAAAAGTCAGCGAAGTGGGAAGATAGGGTATCATACCTCTATCTAATAAAGGCCATATATGACAAACCTAGAGCAAACAATATTCCATGGGAAAAAACTAAAACCATTTTCCCTAAGAAGAGGAATAAGATAGGTTTGCTCAGTTTCATTTTTACTCAACACTAGAGGCCATTGCATGATATTCGTGCAAGAATAAACCTTCCTTCCCCTAGCTTCGCTCCCAGCCACCTGGGAGTCAGCAAGTCCTCACTTCTGTGGAGCACCGCCGCCCTCCTCTCCTTCATAGCAGGTGTCTCACCCCTCCCAGATGCTCCTGCGACTGAATATGTAAATTAGCTCACCATCTTTGTTGAGTTAATTTGCATATTCACTCTGATTGGCTGTGGGCTTGGCGGAGGTACAGTTAATTTATATGTTTGTCTATTAGGTAAGATAGTATTGGGAGTACTAGCCACAGTGATCAGACAAGAAGGAAAAATAAGACATCCAAATTAGAAAAGAGGAATATAACTGTCATTATTCACAAATTACATGATATTGTACATAGAAAACCTTAAAGACTCCACCACAAAAATGACTAGGTTTCATAAGTGAATTCAGCAATGTAGCAAGATACAAAATCAACACCTAGAAATCGATGGATTTTTTTACACATCAATAATGAACTTTCAGAAAGAAAAAACTAATAAATAAATAAATCCCATTTACCACTGCAACAAAAAAATTAAGATACTTAGGAATCAATCAAAAGGTTACAGGTTCGATTCCTAGTCAGGGTACATAACCACGTTGTGGGTTCAATTCCCTGGTGGGGCATATATGGGAGGCAACCTATTGATGTTTCTCTCTCTCCTTTCCTCTCTCTTAAGTCAATTAAAAAAAAATAAATGGTGGTTAACACACCAGTTTACAGCATCCTTCTGTACAGCTCAAGAGACAAGGACATCTACCTATGCAGTATGGGTGGAAGGAAGTATTTTCTGTAATAAATTTATTTCAATTTCCAGGCTTGTTTTAGGGTACCAAGCAGTGAATTTTGTCCTGTTTGGAGCATCATGGAAAAAGACTGGTACAGAACCCTTTCAAGACCATAGCTAAGGTTACTGCATGTAGTTCTTTTCCATGATGGGGCTTTCTCCATCTTTGAGCTAATGTTTACCCCATCAAATGGTCGTGGGTGTCAATGGTGTGGTGTGTTGGAAGTGGCATTTACTTGGTGGGAGAAAAATGGAAGTTATTGTGAGGTTACAACTTTTCCATATTTGAAAAATATTTGTGAGCTATGCTCAAATTGGGATATGTCATCCGTCAGTCAACATCCATTTGCTGAGGTCCTACTATGGGCCATGACCTGGGTGGACACAGGGGATACTGAGGTAAATGGCAGAGCCCTGCTTTCCACACCATTTTCCATATGTGTATCTCCCTTGGGTAAAAGTATTCATACTTACATAATCTCTCAATATTTTTACAACCAGAGTGATATCAACAGCATGGTGACATAAATATCCCTTTTTTCTCTCCCCTTCCACAAATTGACTTACAATTAATTGAACATCCATAACCAAACAAAAACCCCTCTGCAGATAAGACTAAGACACCCAAGACACCCATCCATTTGTGCATCCAGAGGTGGGTGGATGGGACCATGAAGGAGGCTGTGCAGTCAAGGCTGTGGCCGCGCCGGAGGTATGGATCAAAGACTTAAACATAAAACCTGATACCATAAAACTCCTAGAAGGAAATGTAGGGAAGGAGCTCATTGATATGGTCTTGTCAATGGTTTTTGTTAATTATATTCTTTTATTGATTTCAGAGAGGAAGGGAGAGTGATAAACATCAATAATGAGAGAGAATCATCGATCAGCTACCTCCTGCATGCCCTGCACTGGGGACTGAGCCCATAACATGGGCATGTGCCCAGGACTGGAATCAAACCTGGAACCCTCCAGTCCACAGGCTGATGCTCTATCCACTTAGCCAAACCAGCTGAGGCTGTCAATGATTTTTTTTGACATGATATCTATAGCACAAACAAAAGCAAAAATCAACAAATGGGACTATATCAAACTCAAAAGCTTCTGCAGGACAAAAGAAATGATTAACAAAATGAAAAGGCAATCTACAGAACAGGAAATTTTTGCAAACCATATATCATATGAGTTATTATTATAAATATATGAATAACTCACATAACTTAATGACAACAACAACAACAATAAAAGCCACAATTTGATTAAGAAGTGGACAGAACTCAAAAAGACTTTTCTTTTTCCCAAAGAGGACATCAAAATGGCCAATAGGCACATAGATATTCAACATCAGTAATCAGGGAAATCAAATCAAATCAAAACCATAGCTGGAATTGCTATTTTCAAAATAAGAGGTAGCATGTGTTGGAAAGGATGTGGACAACAGGAAACCCTTATACACTGCTGGTGGGACTGTAAACTGGTGTGGCCACTTTGGAAAACCATATAAGGGTTCTCAAAAAATTAAAAATAGGATTACCATATGACCCAGAGACCCCACTTCTGGGTAAAAGGAAATAAAAACAGGATTTCAATGAGCTATATATTCTCTGTATTTATCACAGCATTATTCACAAATAGCCAAGATGCCATCAATAGATGAATGGTTAAGAAGCTATCACCCATATGAACGCATGCGCGCGCGCACACACACATGCTGGAACTTTATTTAGTCACGAGAAAGGAGGATATACTGCCATAAGTGACAATATGGGTGGACCTTGAGGGCGTTATGCTAAGGGAGACACACCAGAGAAAGATAAGAATCGCCTGGTCTCACTTATACATGGAAGCTAAAGAAGTGAAAGCTGTAAAAGAGTAAAATGGTGGTTACCCGGGGATGGAGGTGGGAGATAACACTAATGTCTTTTAAGGGTACAAACTTACAAGGAGTCATAAGCCACAGAGACCTAACACATAGTATAACACAGACAACCATATTGTACAGTAAATCCTCACTTAATGTCACAAATAGATTTTGTGGCTTTAGGAGTCACCCCACAAGGAAACCAATTTTACCACAGGCTAACTGATCTAAACACGAGTACCCTGAGTTCTGAGGCACCTTACCACCTTTACAAACAAACTACATTCAATCAAATGTCATTCTCAATGTCATTTGCTGTTGTGTAATGTGATAAATATCCCTACAACTTGGCAATCCTGTCACAATACATGAATGTATGAAAGTAACACCCTGTACCGCTTAAATTTACACACTGCTGCATGTCACAATGTATTCAATTGCAGAAAAAGATGAAAGGACACGAGTGAGCATGCTTTGATGCTCTATTCTATGCCTTTAAAAATATTAAGTTGGATAAACAAAACAGGTCCAGAGTCATGGACACATGGAACAAAATGACAAATTTAAGAGGAGAAGAGATTGACCACAGAACATATATGCCCATGTATACAGATAACAGTGTGGGAGTGGAATGGAGGGGGGCAGAAGGAGGGCAAAAAAGGACATTTGTAATACTGCCAATAAAAGTATACAAGGTGGGGCAAAAGTAAGTATACAGTTGTAAGTATGAGAAACAGCCTATTCTTGTCATTATTACTTATTATTTACTAGAGGCCCAAAGCATGAACTCATGCATGAAAGGGGCAATTAGGGCCAACTGGAACAGTAAGAGGTTGGCTGGTGGGGAGAGGGGTCACGGGAGTTTGGCTGGCTGCAGGAGGCTGGCTGTGGGAGCACACTGACCACCAGGGGGCAGCGCCTGCATTGAAGGGTCAGCCCCCTGGCGGTCAGTGCATGTCATAGCAAGCGGTCGTTTGATCATTGGGTCGCTTAGGCTTTTATATATATAAAAGGGTGGGTCTATGGGGGGAGCTAGGGCTTAAGGAAGTTCTCACACTTGAAGCAAAAACTCTGTTAATAATAAAGCTCTAAGTTCCACATTCGCCTTCCCTAAACTTCCTCTCCCTTCTATAAACACCCCTGCAACCTGCCATGCTGGAAGACTATGCACTGAGATGCAACTTTTTTTTTTTTTAAATCCTCACCCTGAGGATATTTTTCCATTGATTTTTTTAAGGAGAGTGGGAGAGAGAGGGACAGAGAAAAGCATCCATGTGAGAGGAACACTTCGATTGGTTGCCTCCTGCACAAGCCCTGACCAGGGCCCGAGCCAGGGAGGAGCCTGCAACTGAGGTATGCGCCCTTGACTGAAACTGAACCCGGGACCCTTTGTTCTGCAGCCTGACCCTCTATCCACTGAGCCAATGGTTGGTAAACTCATCAGAGCTAAATATCAACAGTACAACCTTTGAAATTTCTTTGGAGAGCCACATTTTTTTTTTAAATATATTTTTTTGATTTTGTACAGAGAAGAAGGGAGAGAGATAGTTAGAAACATCGATGAGAGAGAGTCATCGATCAGCTGCCTCTTGCACACCCCCTACTGGAGATATGCCCGCAACCAAGGTACATGCCTTTGGCCGGAATCGAACCCGGGACCCTTCAGTCCCCAAGCCGACGCTCTATCCATTGAGCCAAACCGGTCTCAGCAGAGAGCCACATTTTTTTAACTTAAAATTCTTCTAACGCCGCTTCTTCCAAATAGACTCACCAGGGCCATGGTATTTTATGGAGGAGCCACACTCAAGGGGCCCAAGAGCCACATGTGGCTCTCAAGCCACGGTTTGCTGACCACGGGGCTAGGGCAAGATGCACCCTTTCCCTCTCACAGAATAAATCCTCTTTTCTTGTTAATACTCACCTTTTCTTGTTAATCCAATGAAAAGAGGATACTTTTTTCATTGATTCTGAGAGAGAGTGGAAGGGGGTCGAGGGGAAGGCGCTGGACATTAACATCCACGTGTCCGGCCCTGACTGGGGCCGGCATCACGTCCATGCCCTTGACCAGAACCGAACCCACGACCCTGCAGCCGCCGGGCTGACGCTCTAACCACGGAGAAAAACCGGCGAGAACCAGAATAGACCCTTCTTGTTGCAGAAACACCTAATGGATACTACTTTTCCGTCCACCTACCCGAGCACCTAAAATCACAGAGCCCCTGACTTCCGGCCAGGCAGAGGCGGTGACAGGGGAAGCGGTTCCGCTGCCCCCATCGCTGCCCACCCTCCCCCCGCCCCCTATGCCCTCCACCCTGTGCCTGGGCCGCCCCACAAGCCCACCGGAAGTTAGCGGGACCACCATGGCGGGATGACGGTCTTCCCCCGGGGACCCCCCTCAGCTGGTGAGGGCGGTGGTACTCACCCTTGAGGCTGCTGTGCTTCCTCACCAGCGAAGCCTGTGGGGCGTGTGGGGTGTGTGCGGAGGGGTCCCTGGCCCACGCACCCCATGCCCAGGCCTCTCTCAGAACAGACGCGGGCACAACAGATGCGCAGACGGAGCGCCTAGAAGATTCCAGAAGGCGCACGCAGCACGCTCTACGTACGCTGCTGACCGAGGTATCGCGCTGAGGCGACTGGCCAGCCAAGTGAGCGCTTGGGAGACAGCGTGCGTGCGTGCGTGCGTGCATGGGGAACGTACTTACGTACGTGGGAGCAGCGTGTGTTGTGATTGGTGTGTAGAAGACTGCGGGGGGGGGCGGGGGGCTGCGCGCGTGCCCCTGGAGGACGTCGTGCGCGAGGAGCAGCGTGCAGGGGAGCACGTGCCTGCAGACAGAGCGCACGCACAGATCCCTGGAGGCGCACGCTGCACGCACAGCGCGCTCTGGACTCCCAGCGTGAGCATGCGTGGAAGGGGGGTGCGCATGCGCAGAGCGGGGTGGGAGGCTTGGTGACCTCTGCTCGCCTGCAGGAGACCATGCGTCCTACTTTTGCTGCCCGCGCAGACTTGGCTCAAGTGCACTGGAAGAACTCTGTATACCGCTTCCTATTTTGCTGTTTCCAAAAAAATGAAATGTCTCGCGCAGGACTTCAAAGGAGAAGAGCCAGACCTTGGGGTGGGCGGAGCCGTCGCCACACACCCCGGGTCTATGGGGAAGATGTTGTCATTGAGGGCTTCTGGCTTCCTGAGTGGGTTGCGAGAAGGAAACTGCACACCAGGTGATGTGCAGAACCGGAGGGTCGTAACGGTACGTCTCCCCACACATCCTGGGGTCGGCTCGCTGGGCAGCTGGAGAGCTTGGGTCATCCCAAGCTCCCCCTTCTTTCTTTTAACTGCAAAACTGAAGCCGGGATCCTGGTCTGGGCGGAAGGGACGCTATGATCACAGGATTCCTGTCTCTGCTTTGCCTCGGTGAGTATCCAGGACCGGGAGGGATAGCGTTGGATCTGTGAGAAAATTCTTGGTGGAGAGAGGGGAGGACGGGGCATCATGGGAAACATGGCAAACACAGAAATGATTGATGACATCTGCGTGTTGGATACAGGCCAGCCGTCGGAGTTCTGTGGGCTGTGCACATGCCTGCATTCTAATATTAGCACAAGCCGATGAGGAACCCAAGGCTCAGAGTCCGTGGCGACCACGCCCTCTGTTTAGCCAGCTGAGAAATTCCACGCTCGGATGGGATCTCCAAACATGGACCCTCTAAACACCGCAGTCTTGCCATGAATGTTCCATTGGCGGATAGCGGGGCAGGGTCCACAGAATGTGAGAAGCAATGGGTTTGGGTACAAAACAGAACTAGAGGGAAGAACAATGCCTAGGGATGGTGCTTAAAAAGAAAATTTCTGCCCTAGCTGGCTAGGCTCAGTGGATAGAGAGTTGGCCTGCAGACTGAAGGGTCCCCCGGGCTTGACTCAGGTCAAGGGCAGGTCACATTAGTTGCAGGCTCCTCCCTTGCCTGGGCCCTGGTCCGGGCTTGTGAAGGGGACAATCAGTCCATGTGTTTCTCTCACATCGATGTTTCTCTCTATCTTTCCTTCTCTCTCTAAAAATTAATGGGAAAATATCCTCAGGTGGGGATTAACAAAAATTTTTTTTAAAAAAAGTAAACAAAGAAGAAAACTTCCTATTCTCGGCCTGGTTTTAATTGTCTTCCACTTGAGCATAATGCAAACAGACCACAGCCTGCAAATCGAAAGACCTGGATGATAACCTTGAGTTGGGCTCTCAACTTTGAACCGATAGCTCCACCACCGATAGCCCCAGCTCCTCCAGGGTGAGCTGGGTGTGTGGAGGAGGATACTTATCTGCCCCAGTTCCTTCCTCCTTCTGGGTACAGCCCTTCCCTGTGGGGTAATCTTCTCCCCCACCCACTTGAACTTCAGAGGCGGCTTTAGACACCATTCCCTGGACCTCCAGCTGCGGGACAGAATAGCTGGGCAGACAAGAGACTGACCTCACCCTCCCCATTTTCAGTTCCTGTACCACAAACTCTCTCCGTGTGGTGGAAGGAGAAAACTCTTTCTGACATGCCATGATCAGTTAACCATTGCAGCATGAAAGTGGTAAGGATAAACATTGCAACCCAAGAAAATCATAGGTCAGGGTACAAGGATTTAAGAATCAAGTATTTGCCGAAACCGGTTTGGCTCAATGGATAGAGCGTCGGCTTGGGGACTGAAGGGTCCCGGGTTCGATTCCGGACAAGGGCATGTACCTTGGTTGCTGGCATATCCCCAGTAGGGGGTGTGCAAAGAGGCAGCTGATCGATGACTCTCTCTCATCGATGTTTCTAACTATCTCTCTCCCTTCCTCTCTGTACAAAATCAATAAAATATATTTTAAAAAAAGAATCAAAGATTTCTAGGTGACAAAAGAAGTCCTCATCATAAAAGCTTTGTTACAATCTCCAATGCAATCAATCTGAAAGCGTTCCTAGAAGGCTCTCCAGAAACATAACTTCTGTTGAAGGACAAAGAATGGGATAAGAATTAAAGTTAAAAACAAACAAACAAAAAATGCACAGGGAAATATTTGGAAGAAACACAGAGGATGTTTAACAAATTAGTCAAACCTGGCTGGCTTGGCTCAGTGGTTGAGCATCAATCTATAAACTAATAAATCACAGTTCAATTCCTGGTCAGGGCACAAGCTTGATCTCCAGTGGAGGGCATATAGGAAGCAGCTGATCAATGATTCTCTCTCATTGATGTTTCTACTCTCCCTTCCTCTCTGAAATTAATAAATATACATGTGTTTTTTTTTTAATTAGCCAAGCATCTGCCTCATTTGTACTTCAAGACAAGCACATCATGTGTCTCTCATGAGGTTTTCTCTTCCAGGGCTCTGTCTGGGCTATGATGATGAGCACAAGAATGGTGAGTTGTCTTTCACATAAACTCTGTTTTTATATCCCAAGTCCCATGATTTAAAAAAAAAAAATATTTTCAAGTACTGTTGACATACAATATTACATTAGTTTCAGGTGTACAGTATAGTGATTAGACATTTATATACCTTACTAGAGACCCGGTGCATGAAATTCATGCATGGGCAGGGGTAGTCCCTCTGCCCAGCCTGCACCCTCTCCAATCTGGGACCCCTTAGGGGATGTCCAAATGCTGCAGAGATCAGGCCTAAACTGGAAGTCGGACATTCCTCTCACAATCTGGGACTGCTGGCTCCTAACCACTCACCAGCCTGCCTGCCTGATTGCCCCTAACTGGCCCCCCCATCCCACTGGTCTGATCGCCCCTAACTGCTCTCCCCTGCTAGCCTGATCGCCCCTAACCACCTTGGCCCCTGCCACCATGGCTTTGTCCGGAAGGAAGGCAGGATGACCGAAAGATGTCTGGTTGACCTGATCTAATTAGCATATTGCCCTTTTATTATATGAATAGACGAAATGACACCCCCCCCCCCATAAGTCTAGTACCCACCTGGCACCATACACAGTTTTTACAATATTACTGACTATATTCCCTGTGCTGCACTCTGCATCCCAGGGACTGGTGTGTGACTGCCAATTTGTACTTTTTAAAAATATATATATATATTATTGATTTTTTACAGAGAGGAAGAGAGAGGGATAGAGAGAAACATCAATGAGAGAGAATCATCGATCAGCTGCCTCCTGCGCACCCCCTCCTGGGGATATGCCCGCAACCAAGGTACATGCCCTTGACCGGAATTGAACTGGGGACCCTTTAGTCCGCAGACCGACGCTCCATCCATTGAGCCAAACCGGTTTTGGCCAATTTGTACTTCTTAATACCTTCATCTTTTTCATCCAGTCCCCCAACACCTTCCCCTCTGACAGCTGTCAGTCTATTCTCTGAATCTATGAGTTTGTTTCTCTTTTGTTCATTTATTTTGTCTTTAGATTCTACATGTAAGTGAAATCGTATGGCATTTGTCTTTGTCTACTTATTTCACTTAGCATCATACCCTCCAGGTCCACCCATGTTGTTGCAAATGGTAAGTTTTCATTCTTTTTCTTATGGCTGAGTCATATGACCTTTTCCCTTTAATCCTCTGAATTCTAAGAGATTGTTCATGGTCATCAAGATAGAGTCAAGCCCTGGTGTGGCTCCATTAATTGTATGTCATCCTGTATATCAAAGACTTGCTGATTCAATCCCCAGTCAGGCACCTGCCCTAGTTATGGGCTCGATCCCCAGTGGGGAGTGTGCAGGAGGCAACTGATCGATCTACTACTCTCACATTGATGTTTCTCTCCTCCCTCTAAGAATTAATGATCTATTCTTAAAAAAAAAAAAAAAATGATAGAGTTGCCTTAACTGGTTTGGTTCTGTGGATAGAGCATCGGCCTGTGGACTAAAAGGTCCCGGGTTCGATTCCGGTCAAGGATGTGTATCTTGGTTGCAGGCACATCCCCAGTGAGGGGTGTGCAGGAGGGAGCTGATTGATGTTTCTCTCTCATCGATGTTTTTAACTTTTTTCATTTCCCTTCCTCCCTGTGAAAAACAAATAAATTATATATTTTTAAAAATATGATAGTCAAGTAAAATATGATTGTCTAGTCACACGCAGTACACCTGAAACTAATCTAGCATATTGAATGTAAACTGCAATTGAAAGATAAAATTAAAATTAAAAAGATAAACAATCTACCTAACTCTGAATTCCTTCCAGACACCCTCCCCAGACCCTCCCTCCACGCCTTGCCGGGATCAGTGGTCGGACCCGGCGGTAACGTGACCCTGAAGTGCCAGGGTCCCTTGCAGAACGTGACGTTCATGCTGGGGAAGTGGCAGGCCCCGGGGTACAGGCAGGAGCAGAGCTCAGCGGGACACGGTGCCGAATTCCTCCTCACGCACCTGGGGCCCGAGCACGCCGGGAGGTACTTCTGTGCCTACAAGACCGCGGGCTCCCACGCGTGGTCAGAGCAGAGCGAGCACCTGCACCTGGAGGTCACAGGTGAGCAGGCAGCCTGGGCTCTTCTCCCTGGAGCACATGCTCCCTGTCCTGTGAGGGGACCCGGCAGGGAAGAAGGAATCCGGGAAACAGACAGACAGGTGCCGCACCCCGAGTGTGGGGAAATGGGGACATGGGAACTGAGTGTGGGGACGAGCCTGTCATCAATGATGTGGATGTGGGACAGTGTGTGTTTATTTTTAATTTTTAGTTATTTTTTAAAAAATATATTTATACTAGAGGCCCGATGCACATATTTGTGCAAGACTAGGCCTTCCTTCCCCCAGCTGCCAGCACCAGCTTCCCTCTGGCACCCGGGACCTTGGCTCCCCTTCCAGCCCTGGCTTCATCTAAAACAGCAGTTTTAGATGAGAGTCGTGGCCCCTTTGGGGGTCGAACCACCCTTTCACAGGGGTCACTCAAGACCATCGGAAAACACAGATATTTCCATCATGATCCATAACAGTAGCAAAATTACAGTGATGAAGTAGCAACGAAAATAATGTTATGGTTGGGGATCACCACAACAGGAGGAACTGTATTAAAGGGTCACGGCCTTAGGAAGGTTGAGAACCACTGGTCTAGAAGGACACCCGGTCTAATTGGCATGTTTCTCTCTGATTTCAGAGAGAAAAGGAGAGAGAAAAAGAGATAGAAACATCAATGATGAGAGAGAATCGTCAATTGGCTGTCTCCTGCGCACCCCCACTGGGATTGAGCCCACAACCTGGCCACATGCCCCTCCCGGGAATCAAACCATGACCTTCTAGTTCATAGGTTGATCTTCAACCATTGAGCCATGCTGGCCGGGCCAGGGTCTGCCTTCTCTCGTTGTCCTTGCAAAGATTAGCCCCGAACGCTGACTTTCAAATAGGTCTCTGAGCTGCTTTATCCCCAGGTCCTGTCCTCCTCCAGTTTCCAAGGGTCTGTGAGAAAATCGCCTCTTTATGAGTAGCTATAATATTAAACAACTGTAATTCCATTTCTCTTACATGTCCCCCACCCCCAATCAGGATCACTCCTAAACTCTTCCCTCATCATCATAGAGCCTGGAGTGACTCCAGGTCACAGTATGGCACTCTGATCCTATAGACAGAACTGAAAATGTATTATTTTTGCTCTGATAAATATGGGAATCCCAGAGCCATGATACATTGAAAAAGGAATTTTAAAAATCCAACTAAGCATCATGGCGGCAAAAGACATCCCTTGTGTTTGTCCCTCCCTTCAACAACAGAAATTCAGCATCCATCTACAAACAGACGTGTTTCCCATGCACCAAAGGGTTGCCGGTTCAATTCCCTTGCCTGGATTGTGGGCTCAATCCCGGGTAAGGGTGTGCAGGAGGCAGCTGATCGATGTTGTACTCTCATATCGATGTTTCTCTCCTTCTCCCTCTAAGAATCAGTGAGCTATTCTTTAAAAAAAAAAAAAAAATTAAAGAGTCAAGTAAAATATATGATTGTCTAGCCCAGTGGTCGGCAAACTCATTAGTCAACAGAGCCAAATATCAACAGCACAGCAATTGAAATTTCTTTGGAGAGCCACATTTTTTAAACTTAAACTTCTTCTAAGAGCCACACTCAAGGGGCCAAAGAGCCGCATGTGGCTCACGAGCCACAGTTTGCCGACCATGGGTCTAGCCACATGTTGTTCACCTAATCTGAAACTAATTTAACATATTGAATATAAACTGTAGTTGAAAAATAAAATTAAAACGATAAACAGTCTACCTAACCCTGAATTCCTTCCAGACACCCTCCCCAGACCCTCCCTCCACGCCTTGCCGGGATCAGTGGTCGGACCCGGCGGTAACGTGACCCTGAAATGCCAGGGTCCCTTGCAGAATGCGACGTTCATGCTGGGGAAGTGGCAGGCCCCGGGGTACAGGCAGGAGCAGAGCTCAGCGGGACACGGTGCCGAATTCCTCCTCACGCACCTGGGGCCCGAGCACGCCGGGAGGTACTTCTGTGCCTACAAGACCGCGGGCTCCCACACGTGGTCAGAGCAGAGCGAGCACCTGCACCTGGAGGTCACAGGTGAGCAGCCAGCCTGGGCTCTTCTCCCTGGAGCACATGCTCCCTGTCCTGTGAGGGGACCCGGCAGGGAAGAAGGAATCCGGGAAACAGATAGATAGGTGCCACACCCCGAGTGTGGGGAAATGGGGACATGGGAACTGAGTGTGGGGATGAGCCTGTCATCTGGGCTCCTGAGTAGGTCTCAATGATGTGGATGTGGGGCAGTGTTTTGTTTATTGTTTAAAGATTTAGTTATTAATTTTGAGAGAGAGAGAGAGAGAGAGAGGGGGAGAAACATTGATTTGTTTTTCCAGGTATTTATGCATTCACTGGTTTATTCTTTTGTTTTTGTATTTTACTCTCTATTTTTAAAGAATAGTTTATTCTTGCCCTGACTGCTTTGGCTCAGTGTATAGAGCGTCGGCCTGCAGACTCAAGGGTCCCAGGTTCTATTCCAGTCAAGGGGCATGTACCTTGGTTGCAGGCACATCCCCAGTGGGGGGGGGGGTGCAGGAGGTAGCTGATCAATGTTTCTCTCTCATTGATGTTTCTGACTTCTATCCCTCTCCCTTCCTCTCTGTAAAAAAATCAAATATATATATATATATATATATATATATATATATTAAAAAGAATAGTTTATTCTTTAAAATATTAGAGAAAAGGAAGAGGGAGAGAGATAGAGAGAAACATCAGTGTGAGAGCTGCCTCCTGCATGCCCCCTACGAGAGATCAAGTCTATAACCCAGGCATGTGCCTTTGGCCAGGAATTGAACCAGCAACCTCTGGGTACATGGAACAAGGCCCAAGCAACTGAGCCACACCGGTCAGGGCCACTGGTTGGTTCTTGCATGTGCCCTGACTGGGGGAGCAAACGTGTAACCTTGGTGTACCCAGACGACGCTCTGATCAGCTGAGCTACCTGGCCAGGGCAGTGGAACGGTATTAAAGCATCCTGAAAATGAACATAATTGGAGGTATCAACACTCCCTAATTTTATTTTTTTCATTTTTTAAAAATATAGTTTTATCTCTTTCAGAGAGGAATGGAAAGGGAGGGAGAGATTGAAACATCAATGATGAGTTTCACTTGGTTACAGCATCATCCCGAAATGCCAAGGTTGTGGGTTCGATCCCCAGTCTGGGCACCCATGAATGCATAGATGGGTGAACAACAAGTCAGTGTTTTTGTTTTTTTTCTCTCTCTTTCTAAAAATCAATCAATTAAAATTGAAATAATCGTATCAAGCTCCAGGCGTATTAAGAGTAATACTGACCCTCATTCGGAGGCCCAGTGAGATTCTCTTCTCTGCCTTCCGGGCCTTTAGTAAAACATGAGCACTTACGCCCCCGAGATCGCCATGTCATCGCGATGACTGCGTTTTCTGCGTCCTGTTTTCTAGATAACCACGACAGACCTGGAGCTCCCTCAGCAAAAACAGGTAAGGTGATTACAGGTGTTTTTTACCGATGATATCCACCTCACGAGGCAGGGCACCCCTGTTCATTCTAAGGCACAAAGGGAACCTTAAGGCCCACTTTCTCATGCTTTGGGAGGAACTACTGCATTTGGGGGGAGATGACTTCTAAGCTGAAATCCTGGTGACTAAAAACATCACGAGGTGCATTTTCTGCCAACTACATAGATAAAAGCCTAAGCGACCATTACCGCCGGAGGACGGGACGGTAGCTATGACGCGCACTGACCACCAGGGGGCATATGTTCAACGCAGGAGCTGCCCCCTGGTGGTCAGTGCGCTCCCACAGCCAACCTCCCACGGCCGGCCAACCTCCCGGGGTCCCTGCCCCTGGCCTACCAGCCCTGATCGGCCCACATCACCGGCCAAGGCCAAGGAACCCCTCCTGTGCACAAATTCATGCACTGGGCCTCCATTCTTTCACAATGAAAAACTCTGGGTGAGTTTGTGTGACTGGTTTGAGGCCCGGGATCAGAATCCAAAGAGTTGAGGCATTTGGCGATATGTATGATCAATCAGTGGAACGGTATTAAAGCATCCTGAAAATGAACATAGTTGGAGGTATCAAATGAACATAGTTGGAGGTATCAACACTCCCTAATTTTATTTTTTTTCATTTTTTAAAAATATAGTTTTATCTCTTTCAGAGAGGAATGGAAAGGGAGGGAGAGATTGAAACATCAATGATGAGTTTCACTTGGTTACAGCATCATCCCGAAATGCCAAGGTTGTGGGTTCGATCCCCAGTCTGGGCACCCATGAATGCATAGATGGGTGAACAACAAGTCAGTGTTGTTGTTTTTTTTCTCTCTCTTTCTAAAAATCAATCAATTAAAATTGAAATAATCGTATCAAGCTCCAGGCGTATTAAGAGTAATACTGACCCTCATTCGGAGGCCCATAAGACTTTAAAGTTCTCAACAATAGGGGAATATTAAATTCTTTTTCTCTGATGTTGCTTTTTCCATGAAGAATTGCCTAAGGTTCTATCCTCAGGGATGCTTTGGGTAGTTTTATTGATGGATTAATTTTTAAAAATATATATTTTATTGATTTTTTTACAGAGAAGAAGGGAGAGAGAGAGAGAGCTAGAAACGTCAATGAGAGAGAAACATCGACCAGCTGCCTCCCTACCGGGGATGTGCCTGCAATCAATGTACATGCCCTTGACCGGAATCAAACCTGGGACCTTTTAGTCCGCAGACCGATGCTCTACCACTGAGCCAAACCGGTTTCAGCTGATGAATTAATTTTTAAAAAGCAAGGGAGAGGGAGAGAAGTGTCAATTTGGTGTTCAATTGATGTGTTCATTGGTTGATTCTTTTTTCTTTTCTTTTTTTTAAATACATTTTTATTGATTTCAAAGAGAAAGGGAGGGGGAGAGAAAGATAGAAACATCGCCGAAACCTGTTTGGCTCAGTGGATAGAGCCTCGGTCTGGGGACTGGGGGGGTCCCAGGTTTGATTCCGGTCAAGGGCATGTACATTGGTTGCGGGAACATCCCCAGTAGGGGGTGTGCAGGAGTCGGCTGGTCGATGATTCTCTTTCATCGACATTTCTAACTCTCTATCCCTCTCCCTTCCTCTCTGTAAAAAATCAATAAAATATATTAGAAAGAAAGAGAGAGAGAAGAGAAAGAAAGAAAGAAAGAAAGAAAGAAAGAAAGAAAGAAAGAAAGAAAGAAAGAAAGAAAGAAAGAAAGAAAAAGAAAGAAAGAAAAAAAGAAAGAAGGAAAGAAAGATTATGAGAGAAAATCATGGATCGGCTGCCTCCTGCACGCCTGCTACTGGGGATTGAACCCACAACCTGGGCATATGCCCTTTACCCGAATTAAACCTGGGACCCTTCAGTCCTCAGACTGGTGCTCTATCCACTGAGCCAAACAGGCTAGAACACATTAGTTGATTCTTGTATGTGCCCTGACCAGAGACTGAACCTACAACCTTGGAGTATGGGGATAATGCTCTAACCCAGTGGTCTGCAAATTGTGGCTTGTGAGTCACATGCGGCTCTTTGGCCCCTTGAGTGTGGCTCTTCCACAAAATACAAAATATGAGTCTATTTTGAATAAGTGGCATTAGAAGTAGTTTAAGTTTGAAAAACTTGGCTCCCAAAAGAAATTTCAATTGTTGTACTGTTGATATTTGGCTCTGTTGGCTAATGAGTTTGCCAATCACTGCCCTAACCAACTAAGCTATCTGGCCAGGTCGGTGCTACCAGAAACAGGGGTGTGCAAGTCCCAGTTCCTCCTTCAACTAAGTTCTGCCCACGAGTAGGCTTCCTGGGACGTGTGGTAAGTCTGTGTTTAACTGTTGGAGGACCTGCCAGGCTGTTTGCCAAAGTGGCTGGGCTGTTTTTATTCCCACCATATACGCGGTTCCCTCTACATTATCTCCACATCCTGGCCAACCTTCGCTAATTTCCTTTCCTTGGTTTCCTTGTATTATAGCCAGTGGGTGTGCATGTCACTTCTTCTTTTTTTTTTAATATATATATATATTTTTATTTTTTACAGAGAGGAAGAGAGAGAGATAGAGTTAGAAACATTGATGAGAGAGAAACATCGATCAGCTGCCTCCTGCACACCCCTCACTGGGGATGTGCCCACAACCAAGGTACCTGGGACCTTTCAGTCCACAGGCTGACGCTCTATCCACTGAGCCAAACTAGTTTCGGCTGCATGCCACTTCTTAGCGTGTACTTCCTGAGTTCATACTTAAACCACCACAATTCTTTTTTATTTTATTTTTCTATCTACACTAATAAAAGAGAAACATGCAAATTGACCATCACTCCACTACGCCCACCAGCAAATCAGAGCGAGTATGCAAATTAACCTAACAAAGATGGCAGTTAATTTGCATAAGCAGGCACAGCGCAAAGACTGAAGACAGTGTACAAGGAAGAGGAGGGAAAGCAGAAAGTGGGGCAGTGGCGGTGGGCTTCTCTCAGGCTGCAGGAAGCCCTATTCTTCCTGCAACGGGCCTCTAGTCTACAATAATGGGGGTTAGCATTTTATTGATTTACTGGTTTATCCTCACCCAAAGATATTTGCCCATTGATTTCTGGAGAAAGTGGGAGAGAGAGAGGGAAAGATAGAGAGCAACATCGATGTGAGACACACACATCAATTGGTTGCCTCCTGCACGAGCCCTAACCAGGGCCCGGGTCTGGGAGGAACCTGCAACCGAGGTACATGCCCCTGACCAGAATCAAACCTGGAACGCTTCAGTCTACAGGCTGATGCTCTATCCACCGAGCCACACCGGCCAGGGCTGAACCACCACAATTCTAAATGGAATAACAGATCTTTAAGCACAGATAAGATGCCCACAGCCTGGGTATGCCTGCCTGGAGGCTGCCCGAAGGGACTCTGCGCTCCCATCCTTGCAGACCGATAAGGAATTTCACCACGTCACTGGGACACAAGGCCAGCTTTCTCTCTCCCTCGGACCCGTCACTATCTTTCGGGTGCCTGAGTCACACTCTATCCCATCGCCCCCTCAGGTTCCTCCAGGCCAGCCGCGTAGAGACTCTGTCATTCACTTCAGCCGTTAATGCAATTCGACGACGAGGATGTGTGGACATCTCAGGGCAAACCCAGCTCATTGGGCTGCAGGGCCCCTGAGAGGGGGCAGTTTTGCAAGAATCTGCTTCTCGTTTCTAGCACGTTGCTCAGTGAGAGGAACTGCAGGCTGCAGGGGAGAAGAAAAAGGATAAGCAGGACCGATGTTTCTCTGCTTCCATCCAGGGCCCAGGAACAGCTGTTCCTGCTCATGTGCCTACAGCCACGCGGCTGTCCTGATAGAATCGTCGCTTTTGAGGGTCTCCTGGGTTCGATGCCACCAGAAGCAAACCCTTACATATGACGGCAACAGTGATATTGGGAGCAGGGAAGGGGGATTTGGAGGGAAAGAGGCAAAGCAACGGTGTCCGTCCCTCTGCTCAGTCCCACAAGAAAGCTTAGGAGACAGAAGGTCACAGGCACCAGAGGCCGGGGAGCGAGAATAGTCATTGCTAAAGGGGTGGCCTTGCCCTGGCTGGTATGGGTCCGTGGTTAGAGCACCAGCCCTCACACCGAAGGGCGTGATCAAGCACATGTACCTGGGTTGATTTCTGGTCAAGAGAACGTACCTGGGTTGCTGGTTCTATCCCTGGACCAGGTCGGGGCACATGCAGGAGGCCACGGATCGATGTGTCTCTCACATTGATGTTTCTCTCTCTTTCCCTTCCTCCCTTCCACTCTCTCTAAAAATTATTGGGAAAATATCCTCAGGTGAGGATTTAAGGGAGGGAGGGAGGAAGGGAGGAGAAAAGGAAAAGGAAAGGAGAAAGGAAGATGGAAAGGGAAAGGAGGGAGGAAGAAGGGAGGGAGGGACCTCTAGGCACATAAATGCCAAGGCATTTGGGATCCTTCCAGATGCAAATGTTCACGTAGGAAGGGGAAAGAGGCGTGATCTGTGGTGTGTGAAAATGGCAAACAGGCCGGGACCGGTTTGGCTCAGTGGATAGAGCATCGGCCTGCGGACTAAAAGGTCCCGGGTTCGATTCCGGTCAAGGGCACATACCTTGGTTGCGGGCACATCCCCAGTGGGGGGTGTGCAAGAGGCAGCTGATCGATGATTCTCTCTCATCGATGTTTCTAACTCTCTATCCCTCTCTCTTCCTCTCTGTGAAAAATCAATAAAATATATTTTTAAAAAAATGGCAAACAGTCGGGGAACATGGGTGAGGGAGCAACAACAGCATCTGTCACGGAGGGAGATGGGTGCAGGCGGGACCCTGGGTGGGACCCGCCATCATCCCGCAACGGCAGGCAGACCCCCCACTGGGTGCTGGAGCCAGCACTCGCCATGGCTCCCCTTCTCTCCACCTTAGCAGTCTTACCTCCCTCAGCTTTATGGAGGTATAACTGACAATAAAATGGTAGGATATTTAATGTGATGTAAGTATACGTTGTGAAAGGGTTTCCCCCATGGAACTCATGAACACATTTCTCACCTTGTATATTTTCTTCCTTTCCCCCCGCCCCCATCTTGGGTGAGAATGCTCAATACCTACTGTCTTTTTTATATATATATATATTTTTATTGATTTCAAAGAGGAAGGAAGAGATAGAGAGA
Source organism: Pipistrellus nathusii (assembly GCA_963693515.1). Classification (NCBI taxonomy): domain Eukaryota; kingdom Metazoa; phylum Chordata; class Mammalia; order Chiroptera; family Vespertilionidae; genus Pipistrellus; species Pipistrellus nathusii. The sequence goes on along the minus strand of OY882872.1, from coordinate 47,239,034 downwards.
GAAAAACATCCATGAGGAGAGAGAATCATGGATCGGCTGCCTCCTGCAAGTCCTCCACTGGGGATCGAGCCCACAACCCAGGCACGTGCCCTTGACCGGAATCAAATCTAGGATCTTTCAGTTCCCAGGCCAATGCTCTATCCACTGAGCCACACTGGCTAGGGCCTACTGTCTTAAAAGGGAGGTGGGGGAAGGTAGGAGAGGGTAAGGGGTGGTGAGTGGTGATGGAAGGAGGCTTGACTTGGGGTAGTGCATACACAATATAATATACCACACAGATGGTGTGCTGCAGAATTGTACACCAGAAACCTGTATCATCTTGTGAACCACTGTCACCCCAACGGTTGAGCGTTGACCTCTGAGCCAGGAGGTCACAGTTCGTCAGGCATATGGTTGCACAGAGATGATGTTTGAACTAAGTCTTGAACAGCACGAAGGAATGTCGGATGAGGTACAAGGAGAAGGGACGGGAGAGCAATTGCAGCCACAGAAAGTGTGGGTATAACGGTCCCAGTGGGGCACATGCCTGGGCTGTGGGCTTGATCCCCAGTAGGGGGCATGCAGGAGGCAGCCAATCAATGATACTTTCTCATCATTGATGTTTCTCTCTCTCTTTCCCTTCCTCTCTGAAATCAATAAAAATATATTTTAGCCATAGCTGGTTTGACTCGGTGGATAGAGCTTTGTCTGTGAACTAAAGGATCCTGGGTTTCATTCTGGTCAAGGGCACATGCCCGGGTGGCAGGCTCAATCCCCAGCAGGGGGCATGCAGGAGGCAGCCGATCCATGATTCTCATCGATGTCTCAATCTCTCTCTCCCTTTCCCTTCCTCTCTGAAATCAATAAAAATATTTTTAAAATATCCTATCTATAATAATAAAGAGGAGGATGCTAATTGACCCTCACACCGTTGCAAAGATGGCAGCACCAACAGCCAATAAGGAGGGAATATGCTAATTGACTGCCCCGCCTGCAAAGATGGTGGCACCCACAGCCACAAGATGGCAGCACCCAATCCCCCTCAATCCCACCAGATCGCCTGCCTTGAGTACCCCAGTCCCCTCCACCCCACTCCCCGACCCCAGCCACCCTGGGTGGGCCTGAGGCACAGGTAAGCCTCAGATGGCAGCTGCCAAGCTTCCCAGGGCTGCCCAAGGTTCAGGTAACCAGGGCTGCCCGAGGCTTGCGCTGCGGGCAGTGGCAGCAGCAGAGATGTGATGGGGACGTCGCCTCCCCCTGATCACGGGGTTGCCTCCCTCCCCTGAGGGCTCCCGGACTGCGAGGGGGCAGGCTGAGCTGAGGGACCCCCACTCCAGTGCATGAATTTTCATGCACTGGGCCTCTAGTCCTATCCAATAAAAGAGAAACATGCACATTGGCTGTACCTCCGCTATGCCCACAAGCCATGCCTGCCAGCCAATCAGGAGCGAGTACACAAATTAACCCAACGAAGATGGAAGTTAATTTGCATATCCAGGCACAGAGCGAAGGCTGAAGATGGTGTAGAAGGAAGCCAAGCGCTGCAGAAGGGAGCAAAGTTGCCGGGGAGCAAGCGGGTGGCGGAGAAGGGAGGGAAGCAGGCAGGGCGGTGAAGACAGCTGCAGGAAGCCCTGTTTGTTTGTTTTTTTAATATATTTTATTAATTTTACACAGAGAGGAATTGAGAGGGATAGAGAGTTAGAATTGAGAGTTAGAATTGAGAGGGACAGAGAGTTAGGACAGAGAGTTAGAAACATCGACCAGCTGCCTCCTGCACACCCCCTACTGGAGATGTGCCCGCAACCAAGGTACATGCCCTTGACCGGAATCGAACCCGGGACCCTTCGGTCTGCAGGCCGCCGCTCTATCCACTGAGCCAAACTGGTCTCGGCAGGAAGCCCTGTTCTTGCAAGAATCTTCCTGCACCGGGCCTCTAGTATATATATATGTATCACCTGGACTAAGTTAAAAGTACTGATAACATGCCCAGCCTTATTGGGGAAGCATGTTCCCAGGACGTGGCTCCGCCTATCGCCCGGAGTTCAAGCTGATGATAATTAAAGAAATGCCCAAGCGCCTTCCCAGGCGCTGTCTACACCTGCCTCCTCTTACCCGGTCTCCGAAACCGGCCCTGACCCGCTCCTGTCCCCCCAGACAGCAGGGTCATCTTCGTCACCGCCTTCAGCTGCCTCGCCATCTTCCTCCTCTTCCCCATGGTCTTCCTCATCTACCGGCGCAGTCAGAGTGGTGAGTCCACGGAAACGCCCGTTGAAACCGCTGGGGAAGGGGAGTAAAGGGGAGGAGTCGCTCATCAGATAATTTCCTCCCCCTCCCCCGTGTTTGTTTGTTTTTTTTAAACAGGCTCATCCCATGAGGAATCCACCAAGAGGTAGATGTACCTGCAAGTCGCACACTCCTTCCTTCAGAGACTCCACCACACAGACCCCATCGCTCATGCCCAGCCCCACCGCGTTCCCCCCTCGCAACTCCCTCTCCCGTCTCTGCCGCGACCTTCCTCCGTGCCTCTCCAACATCCTCGTCATCCCTCCCAAAATCTCCATAGCCTGTATTTTATTTATTTATCTTTTTTGTGAATCCTCACCCGAGGACATTTTCCCACTGATTTTTTAGGGAGAGTGGAAGAGAGAGGGAGAGACGGAGAGAAAACACTGATGTGAGAGAAATATATCAACCGATTGCCTCCTGCACGAGCCCTATCAGGGCCCCGGCCGGGGAGGAGCCTGCAACCAAGTACATGCCCTTGACTGGAATCAAACTCAGGACCTTTTGGTCTGCAGGCCGATGCTCTATCCACGGAGCCACACTGGCCAGGGCCATATCCCATACTTTATTATTTTTTTAAAATGTATTGATTTTTACAGAGAGGAAGGGAGAGGGATAGAGAGTTAGAAACATCGATGAGAGAGAAACATTGATCAGCTGCCTCCTGCACACCCTCCACTGGGGATGTGCCCACAACAACGATACAGGCCCTTGACCGGAATCGAACCTGGGACCCTTTAGTCCGCAGGCCGACGCTCTGTCCACTAGCCACACCGGTCAGGGCCATATCCCATACTTTAATGTATGTTTCTCTCTCTCTCTCTCTCTCTCTCTCTCTCTCTCTCTCTCTCTCTCTCTCTCAACTAGCCATCCCGAGCAAGAGGACTCAGGTAAGTGATAAGAGTAGGACCCAGGAGAGAGTCTCTGGATAGAAGGAGGGTGATCGGACTCCTGTGGCTGGGAACTGAGTCTGTGTTTTTTTTCTTCGAGTGCAGATCTGTCCCAGCAGGAAAGCTCGTCGCTCTCGGTGAGTTCTCCCCACCAGATTCCCCAGCAGCATCCTCCAGCCCTGGCCGTCCTGTCTGCCTCCTGGCTCAGCCCTTGCTCTGGCTCCAAGGGTGCCCCGACTCCCAATTAGGAGGCCAGTGAGCATCGCGTTTAAAAACATGTGCTTTTCCCTGGCTCAACTGCTAAGAGGGTCTTCCTGCACACCAAGAGGTTGTGGGTTCGCCCTGACCAGTGTGGCTCAGTGGATGGAGCGTCGGCCTGCGGACTGAAGGGTCCCAGGTTCGATTCCGGTCAGGGGCATGCACCTTGGTTGCGGGCACATCCCCAGTGGGAGGTGTGCAGGAGGCAGCTGATGGATGTTTCTCTCTCATCGATGTTTCTAACTCTCTCTTCCTCTCTGTAAAAAAATCAATAAAATATATTTTTAAATCAATAAAATCAATAAATATATATATATATTTTTAAAAGCAGTAAGTGCCCATCTCTTTTCCCCGAAGATGGAAGACCCCCAGGAGGGGCCGAGTGCTGATGGAAAAAGGAAGACACCGTCTGAGGCAGCGGCGGCAGCTTCCGTCCCGGCCGAGGAGCCCCCGGGAGCCTGTGACTGCGCCGCGGTGAACGTGTAGGAGGCCGGCCGGGCAGCCGGGGCCTGGAGGACTGCTCCCCGGGGAGGAGGGGCTGGGGGTCAGGCGGCTGAGACGACCGGACATACAGAAATCCTCGTCATTCTGTGTCCTCGGCCATAATCTATAGTAATAAAATTAAGTTTTTTGGTTTGTTGTTTTTGTGTGTGTGTGTGTGTTTTTTTAAAATATATGTTTCTATTTATTTGAGAGAGAGAGGAAGGGAGAGGGAGAAACATCCATCGGCGGCCTCCGCACGCCCCCTACTGGGGATCTAGCCCACATCCCCGGCATGAGCCCGGAACGGAACCTGCGACCTCTTGGACAAGGCTCCACCAGCTGAGCCACACTGACTTAGAAGTGAACTCTGCCTTCTGCCCCCCACCCCCTTCCCATCCCCCTTTCCATCCCCCCTCCACCCCCACCCCCCCACCCCCCGGAGAGGGAAAACGATAGCTAAGGCGGTTTCACCTGTTACGTTGCCACCAGGGGGATACCTGTTTCCACTTCCCCTGCTTCCTTGCCAACTCATAAGTTGTATTCAACTTCATCATTTGTTGTTGTTAATCCTCACACGAAGGTATCTTCCCCCCCCCGTTGATTGTCAGAGAGAGAGAGTAAAAGGGAGGAGGGGTGTAGAGAGAGTGAGAGAGAGAGAAACATTCATGTGAGAGAGACATGGATTGGTTGCCTCCCACATGCACCCAAGCCGGGAATGTGCCCTGGGTCGGAATCAAACTCAGGCCCCTTCAGTCCATGGGGGAAAACTCTATCCCCTGTGCCATACCAGCCAAGGGCTGTATGTTCATTCTTTTTGTACCTTTTACGTTTTATTTATTTTTAAATACATATTTTATTGATTTTTTTTTTTTTTTTTTACAGAGAGGAAGGGAGGGGGATAGAGAGTTAGAAACATCGATGAGAGAGTAACATCGATCAGCTGCCTCCCGCACACTCCCTACTGGGGATGTGCCCGCAACCGAGATACATGCCCTTGACCGGAAATGAACCTGGGACCCTTCAGTCCACAGGCCAACGCTCTATCCACCGAGCCACACCGGTTAGGGTTCTTTCTGTATCTCCGAGTAATTCATCCTTTATACTTGGAGGGAGCTCTCTGTGTCTTGAGTAGCTTTAGAGGAGAAATATATTCTTCTGTTTGTTCCTCTAAATCAGTGGTTCTCAGCCTTTCTAGAGCCGCGACCCTTTCATCCAGCTTCTCATGTTGTGATGACCCCCAACCATAACATTATTTTCGTTGTCACTTCATAACTGCCACGTTGCTGCTGTCAATGAATCGTGATGGAAATGCCTGTGTTTTCCGACGGTCTTAGGCTCTACAGCAGCAGTACTCAACCTGTGGATCGCGGCCCCGTTGGGGGTCGAACGACCCTTTCACAGGGGTCGCCTAAGACCATCGGGAAACACAGATATTCACATTACGATTCATAACAGTAGCAAAGAAGTGGAATATGCTGTCTGCTCAATCGCTATGATGTGCACTGGCCACCAGGGGGCAGACGCTCCGACCAGTAGGTTAACTTGCTGCGGGGGGTCCCCCATGATCGGGCCTGAGGCAAATGGGCCAGAAAGGACCTGGAGCCCTCCCTTGGTCCCTCCCCCAGCCAAATTCCTGCATCCCTAACTAGCCCTGATCAGGCACTGGTGGGGTCCCTCAGCCTGGCCTGCACCCTCTCCCAATCTGGGACCCCTAGGGGGAATGTCGGAGAGCCGGTTTCGGCCCCATCCCACAGGCCAGGCTGAAGGACCCCACTGGTGCACGAATGTGTGCACTGGGCCTCTAGTAAAATAATAACACACGCATATCCCAAAAAAGAACTGAGTCATGTAACCAAATTAAGGGGGAAAAAACAAGCTTAGAGACAGCCTCAGACCCCTGCCTCCTGCACTCAAACACCATTTAGCGTTTTCAATCTCTTGTCTCCAATTACTGGCGTTGTTATTGTTATGTAACCCAGCTGTGCCTCCGATCCTGCCTGCAGCTGGTCCTGACAATTCCAGACTTACCATCTTGCTGAGCGCTAAGGGCGACTTTTTACTTCCTGGATCCATTGAGGAAAAAACAATAGCTGCTATCTTTGAAGATGCTAGAAAGCCAACTCACGGAAGGTTTAAACAAAGAATCTCCCTCCCCCCCAAAAAAAAATAAATAAATAAATCCAGTGTCTCTCCTGCCTTTCATTTATAACCTGTGCAGCAGGACACCCAGATGGCTGAGGAGACTATCTGCTCCTACCATTACTACAACAAACCCACAAGAACAGCCCCATGCCCTGACCAGTGTTGCTCAGTGGTAGAGCGTCGGCCTGCGGACTCAAGGGTCCCAGGTTCGATTCCGGTCAAGGTCATGTACCTTGGTTGTGGGCACACCCCCAGTGGGGGGTGTGCAAGAGGCAGCTGATCGATGACTCTCTCTCATCGATGTTTCTAACTATCTCTCTATCCCTTCCTCTCTGTACAAAATCAATAAAATATATTTAAAACATCAATAAAATATATTTTAAAAAGTAATAAAAAGAACAGCCCCCAGGTCTTATCTTCAGCTAAAGCCTACCCACCTTATCCTGTGGAAGGCAACCAATTGATGTTTCTCTCTTTCTCTCTCTCTCTCTCTCTCTCTCTCTCTCTCTCTCTCTCTCTCTCTCTCTCTCTCCTCTCTCTCTCCCTCTTTCTCTTTCAATAAACATAGCCTACTCCAGAGAAATCGGAGAAGGGAAATCAGATGCTGTGAATCAAAGGAAATTATTATTATTTTTTAGTCTTACCAATAACAGAGACCAAGCCCATCTGAAACCCGGGCCTGCTGGTCCCCGGAGCAGAGCCGGGCGAATTTTTCCTGCAGAGGAGCAGAGAGGACCGCCTTCCCGCCTCTGTGGGCCTCAGGTTCTCCTCGCAGCTGCGGCTGCAGCGTGAACACAGCTGCAGCTGATGGGTGAACAAGTAGCTACGGCTGCGTTCTCATCAAACTTTATTTACAGACACAAGCGTTGGGCTGGCTGCATTCTTATAAAACTTTATTTACAGACACAAGCGGCGGGCCGGATTGGCCAGCCCCTGCCCCGGAACAGTGCTTTGTTGAAGTCTGCACGAATTGCCAGGATAAGAACTGACTTAGCCCTAGCCGCCAGGTGCCTCAATTGGTTATCACAATTGTCGGTAAACTCCTGAGTCCACAGAGCCAAATATCAACAGCACAACGTTCAAAATTTCTTCGGAGAGCCAACGTTTTTTAACGTGAACTTCTTCTGACGCCACTTCTTCAACACAGACTCGCCCAGGCCGTGGTATTTTGTGGAAGAGCCACACTCAAGGGGCCAAAGAGCCGCGTGTGGCTCACAAGCCGTGGTTTGCCGCCCACTAAAGTATTATAACGCCATCCTGATACACCAGTGCTGGGGGTTCTATCCCTCATTAGGGCACATACAAGAATCAACCAATGCCGAAACCGGTTTGGCTCAGTGGATAGAGCGTTGGTCTGCGGACTGAAGGGTTCCAGGTTCGATTCCAGACAAGGGCATGTACCTTGGTTGTGGGCACATCCCCGGTGGAGGTGTGCAGGAGGCAGCCGATCGATGCTTCCCTCTCATCGATGTTTCTGGCTCTCTATCCCTCTCCCTTCCTCTCTGTAAAAAATCAAATATATATATATATATATATATATATATATATATATATATATATATATATATGAATTTATTATTTTTTTTAATAACTTCAAAAGAGTGACCTTGGAGTGCGAAGCCCCAAATACAGGGTCCCTCTCTGAGCGTGAGGTCCCGTGTGCCCTGGGTGGGGGTGCCCAGGGACCCGGGGTGCTGGCACCCACTTCATCCAGAAGTTCCCAGGAATGGCACCACCTCTGGGGGGAGCATCCCCGCCTCACCAGCCCCGGTGGGCAAGGTCACCTCGGGGCGGGAGCAGCGACGCGGGGGGGAGTAGCTCTCTGCTCCTCCCACCACGGAAGTCGTTCTCCCCGGCGGGCGCGTGGGAGCTCCGGGGACCATCTGGCTCCGCGCGTGGAGGAAGCGGTTCTTCCTGAGAGGCGCGGAGATGACTCAGGCGGCATCCGGGAAGCGGGACCAGGGACAGCGCTGACAGCTGCTGCTGCTTCTTTTAATTTTCTCTTCTTGCTTCTAATTGCTTCCAAAACCCAGCCTCCCTTCCCTCCTTGCAGCTTTCTTGAGCCATCATTCCTGGCACCAGCTAGTCTGACAAGGGATTTTGTTTCTTTTTTTTATTTTTTATTTTTAAAATATCTTTTTATTGATTTCAGAGAGGAAGGGAGAGGGAGAGAGAGAGATTGAAACATTCATGATAAAAATCACTGATCAGCTGCCTCCTTGCATGCCCTTGTTTCTTTTTTAAAAAATATTTTTATTTACTTTAGAGAGGAAGGAAGAGATAGAAACATCCACGATGAGAGAGAATCATGGATCAGCTGCCTCCTGCACGCCCCCATCTTGGGACCAAGCCCGCAACTCCGGCATGTGCCCTTGACTGGAATCGAACCCGGGACCCTTCAGTCTGAAGGCTGATGCTCTATCCGCTGAGCAAAACCAGCCAGGGTGGAATGTTGGTTCTTATCACACTGGTCTGACACGTTTCTGATGACTCAAATGGATGATTCCAGCCTGGCCAGTGTGGCTCCGTGGTGGAGTGTCGACCTACGAACCAGGAAGTCACCATTCGATTCCCGATCGGGCAAAGGACCGGGTTGTGGGCTTGATCCCCAGTGAGTGGCGGGCAGGAGGCAGCCGTCCACGATTCTCTCTCCTGGTGGATGTTTCTATCTCTCCCTCTCCTCTCCTCTTGAAATGAATAAAAGTATATATTCAAAAAAAATAAAATAGATGACTCTAATCAAAATTATTTATGGCTTGGCTCAGTGGATAGAGCGTTAGCCTGAGGATTGAAGGGTCCCAGGTTCAGTTCCGGCCAAAGGCACATGCCTGGGTTGATCCCCAATAGGGAATGTGCAGGAGGCAGCCAATTAATAACTCTCTCATCATTGATGTTTCTCTCTCTCCCTCTCCCTTCCTCTCTGAAATCAATAAAATATTTTTTTAAGAAAAGTTAGAAAAGTGCTAATTTTCCCATTACTTGAATAGTGGGATAAATAACTATTTATTTATTACCCCTTTAAAAAAAAAAAAAAGCCTACTATGCTAAGTGTCCAGTTGTCCATTCAACCAATCAAAGTGTACTACGCTAATGATATGCTAAGGCCACCAACTGCTCATTATGATGTGCACTGACCACCAGGGGGCAAATGGTCCAACCAGTAGGTTAGCTTGTTGTTGGGGTCTGGCCAATCAGGACTGAGCAAGCTAGTCTGGACACGCCCTGGAGCCCTTCTCTGTCTCTCCCTGGCCCCAGTTGTGCACCAGTGGGATTCCTCAGCCTGGCCTGTGCCCTCTCACAATCCAGGATCCCATGGGGGATATTGGAGAGCTGGTTTCAGCCCGATCCCACAGGGACCTTACTGGTGCACGAATTTGTACACCAGGCCTCTAGGAAATGTACAATTCTCTTTTTATTATTATTATTAGTGCTTTTATTTATTACTATAATATTCAGAACAGCTATAATGTGAGCTCGCCATTCATTGGTTTCTGTCAGTTTTGAATGAAGAAAAATTACTCCAATTTTAGAGCAGATATCATATTCAGATTTACATATATATATATATATATATATATATATATATATGAATTCTGGTTGCCCCTAAATTGCAACTATTATCAATTATTATAAAGAAATCATATCCCTCAAACTAATAACCTTTTTTTTGGGGGGGGGGACACATACACCCCCATTTTCATATAGGAATCTCCAACATATTTCATGCAGTTTAAAAAATAAAATGTAGCTGAAACTGGTTTGGCTCAGTGGATAGAGCGTCGGCCTGCGGACCCAAAGATCCCAGGTTCGGTTCCGGTAAAGGGCATGTTACCTTGGTTGCTGGCACATCCCAGGTGGAGGGTGTGCAGGAGGCAGCTGATCGATATTTCTAGCTCTCTATTCCTCTCCCTTCTTCTCTGTAAAAAAAATCAATAAATATATTAAAAAACAAACAACAACAAAAATGTATATAGTTTAAGTTTAAAAAATTTGGCTCTCCAAAGAAATGTCAATCGTTGCCTTGCTGATATTTGGCTCTGTTGACGAATGAGTTTGCCGACCACTGCCCCACCCCATCAGACCCGCCCCACAGGTTTCATTCTTTACCTGAGCCCCGGGGGGACACCGAAGGCAAGTCCCGAGTCCTCCTAGGTATCAGGACTTACCAGCACTGTGGATTTTCTTTAGTCACAGGCCAGTCACTGAGCTGCTGTTGGCTGGCAGCGACGGCTGGGTCAGCTCTGTCTTTCTCACCGCTCTGCCTCCTGCCCTTCTCTCTCCAAAGGCTGCAGTTTTCGCCCCTGCGGCAGTTCTCCCGCCTGAAAACGCAGGTCCTCCCCCTGGTCACCCAGGACCATGGGCTTCTGTAGGTGCAGTTCCCGCTTCTGCCTGCAGGGCTCACCTGCCGCCTCCAGGTGGCGCTCGTTGAAAGGCTGTCACAGCTGATTCATTCAACCTCATTCTCTCTCTCTCTCTCTCTCTCTCTCTCTCTCTCTCTCTCTCTCTCTCTCTCTCTCTCTCTCTCTCTCTCTCTCTCTCTCTCTCTCTCTCTCTGTCTCTCCTCTCTCTTCCAGAGTCCCTTCTCTTCTCTCTCTCCAACCTGTCCCTGAATGTCTTTCGTCCCGTTAGCCACAATATTGTTTTTCCTTCCCCACAATACTTAATGTTTCTATTAATCGATTGAGACACAATCCTTCTTTAAAAATACTTTTTATTGCCCTAACCGGTTTGGCTCAGTGACTAGAGCGTCGGCCTGCGGACTCAAGAGTCCCAGGTTCGATTCCGGTCAAGGGCGTGTACCTTGGTTGTGGACACATCCCCAGTAAGGGAGGGTGCAGGAGGCAGCTGATCAACGTTTCTCTCTTATCAATGTTTCTAACTCTCTATCCCTCTCCCTTCCTCTCTGTAAAAAATCAATAAAATCTATTTTTTAAATATTTTTTTATTGATTTCAGAGAGGAAGGGAGAAATGAGAAAGAGAGAGAGAGAGAGAGAGAGAGAGAGAGAGAAACATCAATGATGAGAGAGAATCATGGATCGGCTGCCTCCTGCACGCCCCACACTGGGGACCTAGCCCACCACCCAAGCATGTGCTCTTGACTGGAATCAAACCATGACCTCCTGGTTCCTAGGTTGACGCCCAACCACTGAGCCACACCGGCCAGGCTGGGACACAATCGTGATCCCTTAAGATGTTCCAAACACGAGCCAGACCCCGCGCTTGCCGGGGCCCTGCACCTCACCCCATATTAGGCACTGACCGGTCCCTGTGGGGCTCCCCCCGCCCCCACCCCCATGCCGCTTGGAGGTGGTGGTGAGGACCGGTCATCCTGGCCTCGCTCCTACGTCGATGAATCCCAGTGTAGAGTAGGTGGGTCTTCAGGGCACTGTGTTTGCAATTATGTTCCAAAAAGTTTGAAAATGTCTATGAAAAGGGTGGGAGGATAGATTTCAAGCATCTTTTATTTTGGTACAAATTGGCAGCTACAAAATAGTCATGGGGATGTAACGTACAGCTCAGGGAATACCATCAATAATCTATTATATATATATGAGCCTAAGTGGCCATTGCAACCGAGCTGACGACCGAACAGGGGGGTTAGTGAGGGATGACCAAACGACTGAGCAACAGGCTGTGTGGGGGGACCAGGCCAGCAGAGGGGGGCAATGAGGGGTGACTAGGCTGGTGGGCGGGGGCAGTTGGGGGTGACTAGACTGGCAGGGGGGCAGTTGGGGATGACCAGGCCAGCAGGGGGGCCAGTAAGGGGTGACTATGCTGGCAGTGGGGGCAATTGGGGGCAACTAGGCTGGCAGGGGGGGCAGTTGGGGATGACCAGGACAGCAGAGGGGGCAGTTAGGAGTGATTAGGCAGGTGAGCAGCTAGGAGCCAGTGATCCTGGACTGTGAGAGGGATGTCCCCCGAGGGGTCCCGGGTTGGGGAGGGTGCAGGCAGGGCTGAGGGGATTTCCCCCGCCCCACCCCTGTGCACAAATTCCATGCACTGGGCCTCTAGCATTGTAATAACTATGGATGGTGCCGGGGGGGTGATCACTTTGTAAAGTATAGAACTGTCTGACTGTGTACTGTACACCTGGAACCGATATAAATGAATATTAAATGTCACCTATCATTGAAAAGTTAAAAATTAGTATTTTAAAAGAAGCTTCTGGCTGAAACTGGTTTGGCTCAGTGGATAGAGCTCCAGTCTTTGGACAGTAGGGTCCCAGGTTCGATTCCAGTCAAGGACATATGCCCGGATTGCAGGTTCGATCCCTAGTGGGGGGCATGCAGGAGACGGCAAGTCCATGATTCTCTCTCATCATTAATGTTTATCTCTCTCTCTCTCTCTTCTTCTCGGAAATCAATAAAAATATGTATATTAAAAATAATAAAATAGTCTCCTATTTTGCTTCACTACAAAAAAGAAATAAGGTGAAGAGATGCCAGTTCGTGCTTTGATGAATGATTCCACAACATGATGTGGGTCCAGTTACTGGTCTTGGAGGGGCCTCTCGTCCCTCCTCCCACTTCCGAAAAGTCCCCGAAGACCGGAGTAGGAAAGAGGGTGCAGAAGGAGCACCCCACGTCATGGGGAAAAACAAAGACCCGTTTTTCCCCATGACCAGGGGACCCTCCCCATACAGACATCTCTGGCTGGGCTCAAAGTCAAGTAGAAAAAAAACGCACTGAGGATCCCTGCTCCTGGTACTCATCTGCTTTTGTAATTACATGCTCGTTGTTGCAGGGTCGAACCCTGGAATCAGAATAAGACCACCGGAGGCTGATAATTGATTTAAAAAAAAAAAAAAAAGGCAGGCAAGGATTTTTTATATATATATATTTTTTTTTAATATATTTTATTGATTTTTGTACAGAGAGGAAGGGAGAGAGATAGAGAGTTAGAAACATCGATGAGAGAGTGTCATCGATCAGCTGCCTCTTGCACACCCCCTACTGGAGATATGCCCGCAACCAAGGTACATGCCCTTGACCGGAATCGAACCCGGGACCCTTCCGTCCGCAGACTGACGCTTTACCACTGAGCCAAACAGGTTTCGGCGGTTGATTATTTTGTGTGCCCGCCCTGACCAGGGATGGAACCCTCAACCTTCATATATCGAGGTGATGCGCTAACCATCTGCACTACCCGACCAGGCTAGAACGTGATCATATTCGGGGATGGGGCAGGGGAGACTCCAACACCTGACCTGGCTCTTCGCTCGCAGGGACTGTCGGTGCCAGTGGTGTTATTCCTGCCTCTGTCACATTCTGTTCACACCCGGCATGTTCCCGGAGGCGACAGACGCTCCCCAGCCCTCCCTGCTCGCCTCTGAGTCCTCCCAGCCCCAGCGCTGGCTTCCTCACCCATTTCCCCACCGACAGTCTCCGCAAGGCACGCTGGGCTTTTCCAATCCTGCGCCTCACAGCTCCGGCTGCCCCGCCTCTCCCCAACCCTAAAGCCGTGTTCGCGTCTTTACTTTTATTTATTTTATAAAATATTTTTTATTGATTTTTTTACAGAGAGGAAGGGAGAGGGATAGAGAGCTAGAAACGTCGATGAGAGAGAAACACCAATCAGCTGCCTCCTGCACACCCCCCACTGGGGATGTGCCCACAACCAAGGTACATGCCCTTGACCGGAATCGAACCCAGGACCCTTCAGTCCGCAGGCCGATGCTCTATCACTGAGCCAAACCGGTCCGAGTTTTTATTTAAATCCTCACCTGAGGATATTCTTTCCATTGATTTGTAGAGAGAATGGAAGCAAGGGAGGGGGGTGGAGAGAGAGAGAGACAGACAGAGAGAGAAGCATCGATGTGAGAGAGACACATCCCTTGGTTGCCTCCTGCACGTGCCCCCTGACCAGGGCAGGGATTGAACCTGCAACCCAGGTATGTGCCCTTGACCAGGAATCGGACCCATGACCCTTGGGTTGGGGTCCCAGGTTCGATTCCGGTCAAGGGCATGTACCTTCGTTGCGGGCACATCCCCAGTAGGGGGTGTGATAACATCTGTAATATAAAATGTGATCATATCTACGTAATATCCTATATAATAGGATAGGATATTTGGTTGTGAGCCAGTGCTCTAACCACTGAGCAACATACATCACCCAGTGCGTGTCCACGAGGCTCAGCTACTTGTGACGGCAGCATCCCATTTCCGGGAAGTGCCATCTGTGTTCCTCTAGACGCTAGACTCTGTGGTCGGCAAACTGCGGCTCCCGAGCCACGTGCGGCTCTTTGGCTCCTGAGGGCGGCTCTTCCACAAAAGACCACGGTCTGGGGAGTCTGTTTGGAAGATGTGGCGTTAGAAGAAGTTTAAGCTTAAAAAATGTGGCTCTCCTAAGAAATGTCCATCGTTGTCCTGCTGATATTTGGCTCTGTGGACTGATGAGTTTGCCGACCACTGGATTAGACCATCGTCCAGACACACAAAGGTTGAAGGTTCCATCCCTGGTCAGGGCACACACAAGAATCAACCAATGCCCTGGCTGGTGTAGATAGACCATCAACCTGGGAGCTGAAGGGACCCGGGTTCGAATCCAGTCAAGAGCACATGTTGGAGTTTTGGGCTCGGTCCCCAGGAGGTGCGTGAAGGAAGCTCCAATCAATGATTCTCTCTCATCATTGATGTTTCAATCTCTCTCACCCTCTCCCTTCCTCTCTGAAATCAATTAAATATTTTTTTAAATCAGCCAATGAATGCATAAATAAGTGGAACAAATATCTCTCTCTCTCTCTCTCTCTTTCTCTCTCTCTCTCCCTTTCTCTCTCTCTCTCTAAAGTCAACAAGTAAAAAATTTAAAAATAAACAGCCCATCTGGCGGGGCTCAGTGATTGAGCATCGACCTATGAACCAGGAGGGGTTCAATGCCCAGGTTTTGGGCTCCATCCCCAGTGGGGGGCATGCAGGAGGCAGCCGGTCTATTATTCTCTCTCACCATGGATGTCTCTATCTCTCTCTCCCTCTCCCTTTCTCTCTGAAATCAATAAATATTTAAAAAGCAAATAAGATCCCATTCTGAGGTCCAGGGAGCGAGGACCCCAGCACGTCCATTTGGAAAGGACACATTCAGCCCACAGCAACGCTGGTGTCCTCAGTGCAGAATTTCCGGTCGGTCTCGCTGGGTCCACGGACATGTGGCTTCGGGGCTGACCAGCAGCCCGTAACGTGTTTCTGGGAGACAGAAGCACCCCTTCTCTCCGACCCCAGATGCCCCAGACCCCACCACAAACGGACTCCCACTCAAAGCGGTTCCATTTCCAAACCTTTAATCCCAAATCAGACCCCACCCCTGCCCCATGTCTCCAGATTTTGGATTCGTCAGAAGAAGGCTCCCCCACACGGGACAGCCTCCAGATGCCAGACATGAATGGGTCCCTCTCCCCTCCCCCTACCCCCATCCCTAGTGACCCCATCAGGTCCCCACCAACCTCCCTTGGGGACCCTCGTTTGCAAAAAGCCTCTCCCCCTCCCCACCCCCAAGCGGCCCAGGCGCAGCCACGGAGGAACGCGTATGTACAGAGGAAAAGGCGAGGAGGGCACCGGACGGGTCTGTGCAGGCAGCCTGGACCCCGGGAGCCGGGAGAACAGCTTCTCCAGGACGTGGGGGGCGAACAAAAGATGCTGAGGGGCCCTCGCCGGGGTGGCTCAGCGGGTAGAGCATCAGCTCGAGGACCGAAGGGTCCGGGGTTCGATTCATTCAAGGACACAGGGCATGTCCCTCAGTTGCAGACTCCTCCCCGGCCCTGGGGCCCTGGTCGGGGTGCATGCAGGAGGCAACCCATCGACGTGTGTCCCTCTCTCTCTCTCTCTCACATCGACGTTTCTCTCTGCCTCTCCCTCTCCCTTCCTCTCTCTCTAGGGGTCCGTGGAGAAAGGTCCCCGGGTGAGGATTCACAATAACAAGATTCTGAGGGGACAGAGGATCACGGAGGGTTTGCAAGGAGCTGTGAGAAGGCGTGGGGGTGCCCCTAGGGGGCCCGGGGCCCCTGCTTGGGGCAGAGGGAGCCCCAGGGCCAGGGCGGCAGGGTGAGCAGCAGGAAGCAGCAGCCGCCGAGCAGCAGGATCAGGCTGGCCCCCACGCAGCAGCCCAGGGACCAGGAGTACTCGTAGGTGAGGGCCGGGGCGGGCGGGGGCTCGGGGCTGACCCTCTGGACCAGGGCCCGCACGGAATGCCGGAACACCTCCAGGCTGATCAGGAGCAGCAGGCCTGCGGGGAGAGGAGAGACGGGGTGCTCAGGCGCCGGGGGATCCCAGCTTCGGTCTCCGTGTCCCCTCCATGCACCCCGTCCCAGGCTCCTCCCACGGGAAAGCCGCCGAGGCCGGTGTGGCTCGGATCATAGAGCGTCGACCTGCCGACTGGGGGGTCCCAGGTTCGATTCCGGTCAAGGGCACAGGCCTCAGTTGTGGGCTTGATCCCCAGTAGGGGGTGTGCTGGAGGCAGCCCATTGATGATTCTCTCTCATCATTGATGTTTCTACTCTTTCTCCCTCTCCCTTCCTCTCTGAAATCAGCAAAGAAATATTTTTTTAAAGAAATTTCAATCTCCTCCCTCCCTCCCTCTCCCTTTCT
Organism: Pipistrellus nathusii; assembly: GCA_963693515.1. Classification (NCBI taxonomy): domain Eukaryota; kingdom Metazoa; phylum Chordata; class Mammalia; order Chiroptera; family Vespertilionidae; genus Pipistrellus; species Pipistrellus nathusii. The sequence goes on along the minus strand of OY882872.1, from coordinate 47,222,421 downwards.
CTCTCTCTCTCTCTCTCTCTCTCTCTCTCTCTCTCTCTCTCTCTCTCTCTTTTTCTCTCTCTCTCTCTTTCTTTTTCTCTCTCTCTCTTTCTCTCTTATCAATTACACCCCAGTAAAGTTGAAAAAAGCAGTGATGGTCACCCTGGCCGGTTTGACTCAGTGGATATGGCGACGGCTTGCTGACTGAAGGGTCCCAGGTTCGATTCCGGTCAAGGGCACATGCCTTGGTTGCAAGCTCCTCCCCAGCCTGGGCCCTGGTTGGAGCTTCTGCAAGAAGCAACCCATCAAATTGTTTGTCCCCCATCCATGTTTCTCTCTATTTTTCCCTCTCGCTTCGACTTTCTCTAAAAACCAATGGGAAATTATCCTCTGGTGAGGATAAAAAAAAAAAAAATAAATAGTGGCAGTGGATCACAAAATGAAAAGAAAGGCAGTCAAGTTGCAAGGCACTTTGATCTTAAAAAGAAAAGGTGGAGCCGAAACCGGTTTGGCTCAGTGGTAGAGCATCGGTCTGCGGACTGAAAGGTCCCGGGTTCGATTCCGGTCAGGGGCATGTACATGGATTGCGGGCACATCCCCTGTTGGGGGTGTGCAAGAGGCAGCTGGTCGATGTTTCTCTCTCATCGACATTTCTAGCTCTCTATCTCTCTCTCTTCCTCTCTGTAAAAAATCAATAAAATATATTTTTAAAAAAGAAAGAAAGAAAAGGTGGGAAAAGGAACAAGACAAAGACCCTGACCTCCTGGGGCTTAGAGTCTAGGAGACAGGGATAGTAAACAATGCTTGCAGGAGCCAGTGAGCACGTGCACAGATAATGCAGCAGGCAGGTGTGGTGGGAACAGTGACAGGGCGACTGGAAACCCAGCTTCCGCCCCCTGCAGCCCCTCACCTATCAGCCGCCTCCTGCGTGCTCCTGACTGCGGATCCAGCCTGCACCCCAGGCATGTGCCCTGACCAGGGATCGAACCACCAACCTCCCAGTGCCTGGGTCAGCACTGTAGAGGGCCCCCTGGGAAGGCATGTGGGCATTTCTTGAATTACCGTCCTTTGAAACCAAGGCAGAGCCACACCCTGGGAACACACTTTGCCAAAAGGGCAAAAGTGTTATCAGCTTGGCCTTCATTTCAGCCCCGGTGTCAGGGGAGTGTGACTTTGATATGCAAATCCAGTCAGGAATGCTCAGGCCTACTGAAGAAGGCAAATAATCTCCTTTGATCCTAACTTTTGGTGGGACTTCCTGGTACTTGGGGAATATAAATAAACACGGTGCCTTGGCTCCACCCGGCTCCCAGCTTTTCTCTTCTATCTTCCTGCCTGGTCTCTTCCTTTCTTTTATTTCTCAATCCCCAGCTCCTCTACTCAGGAATGGGACCGGCTCATTTTTCCATGCTGGACACGGAAAGAGAGAAACACCAGCCAGGGCGAGAGATAATTTCTAAATGATGATGATGATGATGGCTCTGATGGGAATTCGCCCAACCCTGAGCTACCAGCTGCGAGAAATCTTTGCGCACTTCCCACCAATCCAAGGAAAATCACAGGCCGTCCCTGGCCTGCCAGCTGCCAGGCCACAGCCTCCGGGAGTAAACACACACGGAGACAAGATAATTTCAGAGAGTGAGGCATGCTGGGAAGGCATGCTGACAGCAGGGTGATGGGAAGGGGAGTGACAGCCAGGGGGAGGAGCAAAGACTTTAAATAGTGTCGGTCAGAAAAAGGCATCCATCTCGGCTGAGACGGGAATGAGGGATGACAGGAAGCCGGCCAGCCAGCCACGGGTGAAATGAAGCGAGGGCTCTTCCGAGCAGGAGGAGTGGCCGGGGCGAGGGCCCAGGGTAGGAGGGGGTAGAGGGAGTCTGAGGAAAAGAGAGGAGGTCAGTGCGACCACAACAAAGAGAGTGGGGAGGAGGAGAGTGATGGGCGGTGGCCGTGCAGAGGTGGGAAGGGGTCGGATCACTTAGGGCCATTTTTAAAAAATATATATTTCTATTGATGTCAGAGAGGAAGGGAGAGGGAGAAAGATAGAAACATCAATGATGATTGATCGAGAATCATTGATGGGCTGTCTCCTGCATGCCCCCCACTGGGGATCGAGCCCACAACGCATGTGCCCTTAGTCAGAATGGAACCCGGGACCCTTCAGTCCGCAGGCTGACGCTCTATCCACTGAGCCACACCGGCCAGGGTTCCCCATGGCTCTGAATCAGGGGCCTGGAGCATGCAGCTGGGAGTCTGTGCACCATGGTTCAGTGATCACCCCCCTGAGCTCTTCCTGGCCTCACGCAGCTCAGCATGAGGGCCTTGAAGGTGGAAAAGAATCTGGACAAAGAGGTGACACTGCCCAGTCCCCTTCACGCCTTTGCTAGTTCCTGCACCTTTCCTTCATTCGACAGATCCTAACGGAGCTCTCATTATGAAATACTAGAGGTCCAGTGCACGAAATTCATGCACTGGGGTCCAATCTGAGACCCCTCTCACGATCCAGGACTGCTGGCTCCCAACTGCTCGCCTGCCTGCCTTCCTGATTGCCTCTAACCGCTCCTGCCTGCCAGCCTGATCACCCCTAACCACTCCCCTGCCAGCCTGATTGATGCCTAACTGCTCCCCTGCCAGCCTGATTGCCCCTAACTGCCTTTCCCTGCAGATCTGGGTCCCCCCCAACTGCCTTTCCCTGCAGACCTGGGTCCCCCCTAACTGCCTTTCCCTGCAGACCTGGGTCCCCCCTAACTGCCTTTCCCTGCAGACCTGGGTCCCCCCCAACTTTCCATCAACCTAGTCACCCCTAACTGCCCTCCCCTGCTGGGCATCTTGTGGTGGCCATCTTGTGTCCAATGGGGGCGGCCATCTTTGACCACATGGGGGCAGCCATCTTGTGTGTTGGCGTGATGGTCAATCTGCATATTACTCTTTTATTAGATAGGATAGAAGGAGACTAACAGAGGCTCCCCCCGGAAGGAGAGGTGGACAAGAACCAGGTAAATGTATGTGGATGCTGAGCCGCATCCTCTATTTGGTGGTGGGGCTTTTAAAGATATAAGTTAAAATGAGGTCATTCGAGCCAAAACCAGTTTGGCTCAGTGGATAGAGCATCGGTCTGCCGACTGAAGAGTCCCAGGTTCGATTCCGGTCAAGGGCATGTACCTTGGTTGTGGGCACATCCCCAGTAGGGGGTGTGCAAGAGGCAGCTGATCGATGTTTCTCTCTCATCGATGTTTCTAACTCTCTCTCCCTCTCTCTTTCTCTCTGTAAAAAATCAATAAAAAAAAATTTTTTTTAAATGAGGTCATTAGAGTGGGCTGTCTTTACAAGAAGAGATGAGGGCACAGACAGGCACAGGGGCGACCACGTGAGGACACGTGGAGAAAAGGGCCGTCTGCAGGCTGGGGAGAGGGGCCTCAGGAGGTCCAGCCCTGCTGACCCCGGGAACCTGGACTTCCAGCCTCCAGGGCTGAGAGAAAATGCATTTCTGCTGTCAAGCCACCCAAGGTCCAAATCTTTTTTTTTTTTTTTAATTATTAAATTTACTACAGGCCCGTTGCATGATATTCCTGCAAGAATAGGCCTTCCTGCCCTGGCTGGTTTGGCTCAGTGGATAGAGCGTCAGTCAGCCTGTGGACAAAGGATCCTGGGTTCGATTTCAGTCAAGGGCATATGCCTGGGTTGCAGAGTCTGTCCCCAGTGGGGGGTTTGCAGGAGGCAGCCAGTCCATGATTCTCTCTCATCATTGATATTTCTATCTCTCTCTTTCTTTTCCTTCCTCTCTGAAATCAATAAAAATGTATTTAAAAAAAAAAAAAAAGAAAGAAAGAAAGAATAGGCCTTCCTTCCCCCGGCTTCACTCCCAGCCCACCCGGGAGCCAGCAATTCCTTACTTCTGGCTGGAGCACCGCTCCTATAGCTCCCTCAGCTGCCCCCCTCACCCCCTCAGGGCAGGTGTCCCACTCCTCCAGCCTGCTCCACACCCGCATATGCAAATTAACCTGCCATCACTCTGATTGGCTGTGGACATAGCGGAGGTATGGTCAATCTACATGTTTGACTATTATTAGCTAAGATTGGGGTGTCCTTGGTTAATAGGATCATGTAGGTTTCAGGGGTGGATTTCCATGTCACAGGATCTGTATATTGCACTGTATACCACCCCACAAAGTCAACTCATCTTCCCTCACCCTATAGTCGGCCCCCTTCACAGCCTCACATGCCAGAGTGCTTGGAGAGAGACCCTCCAATTCCGAGCCAACAACGGGGCTTAGTAGCTGAGCCTCCTACCAGCCCTTGTGCCTCCCCCCATACAACAGTGCTTGGAGACCTCTCAGCCTCCCAGCATGCAACAGTGCTTGGAGACCTCTCAGCCTCCCAGCATGCAACAGTGCTTGGAGACCTCTCAGCCTCCCAGCATGCAACAGTGCTTGGAGACCTCTCAACTTCCCCACAGGCAACAGTGCTTGGAGACCTCTCAGCCTCCCAGCATGCAACAGTGCTTGGAGACCTCTCAACCTCCCAGCATGCAACAGTGCTTGGAGACCTCTCAACTTCCCCAAATGCAACAGTGTTCGGGGACTCTGCCTCCCAGAATTCAACAGTTCTCAGAGATCTTACCTCCCATTATGCAACCCAGCATGCAACTGTCCTTAGAGATCCCACTTGCCATCGTGCAACAGTGCTTGGAGCTCCTACCTGCCAGCATGCACAGTTCTTGTAGACCATACCTCCCAGCATGCAATGGGGTTTAGAGCTCCCACCTCCCAGCAGGCAACAGTGCTTGGGGATGCCCCCACCTCCCAGCATGCAGTGTCCTCAGTCTGCAGGCTCGGGCCCGGCCCTCACCTGAGAGGCCAAAGCAGATAGCGCCCACGCGGACCAGGAACTCTGCGCCTTTGCTGAGCACCATGATGATGCAGAGGCACCCCAGCGCCATGACCGTCAAGCCGAGAACCGCTATCACCGCGGCGGCCAGGTTCATCTCTGCGCGGGGGAAGGGGAGGAAGAACACGGGATGCAGAGAGTGGGCGAGCTCCCCCTCAGGAAGCCAGAGCCAGGGAAGTGGGAGACTCGGGAGGAGAGGAGAATGTGCTCGCAGAAGCCCTAACCGGTGTGGCTCAGTGGATAGAGCGTCTGCCTGTGGACTGAAAGGTCCCAGGTTCGATTCCAGACAAGGGCATGTCCTTTGGTTGCATCTGCCAGGTGCACCCCTCACGCACATCCGTGATGGGGCCAGGGAGGAGCCAAGAGCTCCAGGTGGTGTCTGGTCCATCTCGCTCCATCTTGATTGGCCAGACCCCAGCAGCAAGCTGACCTACGGGTAGGAGCATCTACCCCCTGGTGGGCAGTGCACATCATAGTGACAGGTTGACCAGTGGACTATCTGCACCCTGGTGGTCAGGGCACGTCACAGTGAGCGGTGGAGCAGCCTTAGCATATCATTAGCATAGTACCCTTTGATTGGTTGTTCAGTTGTTCTGCCCCTCGGTCTATTTTCATGTTACCCTTTTATTATATAGAATGTTTCTCTCTCTCTCTCTCCCTCTCCCTCTCCCTTCCTCTCTGACATCAATAAAAATATGTTGGGAGTTAAAAATAAAGTACCAGCCGAAACTGATTTGGGTCAGTGGATAGAGAGCATCGGCCTGCAGACTGAAGGGTCCCAGGTTCAATTCCGGTCAAGGGCATGTACCTTGGTTGCGGGCACATCCCCAGTACGGGGTGTGCAGGAGGCAGCTGGTCAATGATTCTCTCTCATCGATATTTCTAACTCTCTATCCCTCTCCCTTCCTCTCTGTAAAAAAATCAATAAAATATATTTTTTTAAAAATAAAATTAAAAATAAAAAAGTACCATGCACAGAGAGGGGCTGTGACTTGCCCAGAGTTGCACAGCACCTGGCAAAGGCAGAGCCAGGTAGGAGTGTTGGGCACAGGGCCCTGCAGACCCAGGACCCTCCTGCCATCACTGCCCCCAAAGTGGGACCTCCCCGGGGCACAGGAGCTGAGCCCAAGCCTGCCGAAACCCCTCCAACGCGCACACCCCCACCCCCACTCCCGACCCCCACCGCGGGGCCACAGCCTCTCACCTTTCTTCGTGGTTCTGTGGAAGATGTGTGCATTCTCTCCCGTGGTGAAGAACTTGAAGTAGGTGCAGTTGGTTTCTGTGGGAGCGAGGGGGAGCGAGAAATGAGGGAGGTGATGCGGGGGAGGGGGTCGGGGGAGGGGGGAACCCTCGTGTACATTCGGGGCTGGATAGTACGGCTAGCTCACAGTAGCCAGAGAATATGAGAGGAGCATCCCTGATAAAAATATGGCAGAAGAGCCCTGGCCGGTGTGGCCCAGTGGAGAGCGACGGCCTGCGGACTGAAGTGTTCGGGGGTTCCATTCCCATCAAGGGCACATGCCCAGATTGTGGGTTCCATTCCCCAGTAGGGGGCATGCACGAGGCAGCTGATCGATGATTCTCATCACTGATGTATCTCTCTCTCTCTCTCACTCACTTTCGTTTGCTCTCTGAAAACAATGAAAACATATATTAAGCCGAGACCGGTTTGGCTCAGTGGATAGAGCGTCGGCCTGCGAACTGAAAGGTTCCAGGTTCGATTCTGGTCAAGGGCATGTACCTTGGTTATGTGCAAGAAGCATCTGGTCGATGTTTCTCTCTCATCGATGTTTCTAACTCCCTATCCCTCTCTCTTCCTCTCTGTAAAAAAAAAAATCAATAAATATATATTTAAATATACTTTTTTTTTTAAATATGGCAGAGGAGAAAAATGATGCACAGCAAAAGCCACCTGTTGCCACACAATTAATTCAGAGCTGGGATTCCAATATGGAGCTTTTTAAAATTTGATTTTAGGGGGAGAGAGAGAGAGAGAGAGAGAGAGAGAGACATCGATATGTTATTCCACTTATTTATGCATTCATTGGTTGATTCTTATATATGTCCTGATGGGGGAATCAAACCCACAACCTTGCTGTATAGGGGCAATACTCTAACCAACGGAGCTTCCTGGCCAGGCCAACCTACGTGTTGTGTGTATGGGACTGGCTCTGTGGCAGTGGAATGGCACTCAACCTTTGCTGTCTCCCAGGGGTGCCCGGGCTGGTCTTTCCGGAGGAGAGACTCTGACAGACTTTCTGAAATGAAGTACATTTCTACCCTACAACCACCTGTTTTCCTTCCCGGAATACCTACAGACAAAAACCATGTGCAGGTACATATATGTTTGCAGTAACAGAGAGTCCGAAGACTAACAGAAAGCAACCTACAGAGATTTGAGAAATAAAAATAAAAACTGGGACCCAGCCGAAACCGGTTTGGCTCAGTGGATAGAGTGTCAGCCTGCGGACTGAAAGGTCCCGGGTTCGATTCCGGTCAAGGGCATGTATCTTGGTTGCAGGCACATCCCCAGTAGGAGGAGTGAAGAGGCAGCTGATCGATGATTCCCTCTCATCGATGTTTCTAACTTTCTATCCCTCTTTCTCTTCTTCTCTATAAAAAATCAATAAAATATATTTTTAAAAAACAAAAAACAAAAAACTGGGACCCTGGCCTGGTAGCTCAGCTGGTTAGAGCATTGTCCAGATTCATGGTCGGCAAACTGCAGCTCCCAAGCCACATGCGGCTCTTTGGCCCCTGGAGGGTGGCTCTTCCACAAAATACCACGGCCTGGGGAGTCTATTTGGAAGAAGTGGCGTTAGAAGTAGCTTAAGTTTTAAAAATTTGGCTCTCCAAAGAAATTTCAATCGTTGTCCTGTTGATATTTGGCTCTGTGGACTCATAAATTTGCCGACCACTGAACCAGATACACCAAGGTTGCAGATTTGATTCTCAGTCCGGGCACAAAACACACAAATCAACCAATGAATGCATCTATAAGTGGAACAATGAATCCCTCTCTCTCTCTCTCTCTCTCTCTCTCTCAAAATCCATCAATAGTTTTTTAAAAACCACACACATTAGGGGCTGAGTCAGGAAGAAATGAAATAAAAGAATAATAACGCTAACTGGAGCACAAGAAGGATCTTGCAAAGGCTGATGATGACTTTGTGACATACCTGCGAGCATGAGTCATCCAACGCTGTCCAGAACCCTAAACTTTACAAACAAGCAAACCCACTTTCCGAGCTGCATATAGAAGCCAGAGCTTCCTGCAGAATTCACTCTTCCAACTTTCTTTTACATTTAAAAAATATATCTTATTGATTTTTTACAGAGAGGAAGAGAGAGGGATAGGGAGCTAGAAACATCAATGAGAGAGAATCATCGATCAGCTGCCTCCTGCACACCCCCCTACTGGGGACGTGCCCGCAACCAAGGTACATGCCCTTGACCGGAATGGAACCTGGGACCTTTCAGTCCGCAGGCTGACGCTCTTTCCATGGAGCCAAACTGGTTTCGGCTACTCCAACTTTCTTATCCTACAGTTGGGGAAACTGGAGCACAGAACGGGAGGGGAGAGGGAGTGGGGGAAGAGTCCGGAGGGAAGGGGGGCTGACAATGCTCTGGGTACTTGACATGCACTAACTCGTGAATCCACAGGGCAACCCTGGGCATGAGACCATCAATCACCCCCATTCTACAGGAAAGAAACACGAGGAGGGGTAAACTGAGTCAGGGAAGGTGGGACATCCCCCCCACCCCCGGTGGCCTGAGGAGAGGAAGGGTCATGAGCTGTCCCACTGGGAGCAGTGTTGGTCCTCATGGTTCAGTTAGGACCTATTGTGGCCGTCCATGGGGGGTACAGGGCCACACCCACGCGGGGGTGGGGAGGTTGGGGGGGGGAGACTGGGCCGTCCCGTCTAGCCCATATGGTACCTTGTGAGGTGTCTGGCACCCTGGTCACTAACCATCTAAGACATCTTGTCTCTGACCCCAAAGGATATGGCACATCCCATTTGGAAAAGAAAAATCAATAAATTAAAATAATTTTTTAATTGATGTCATAGAGGAAGGGAGAGGGGGAGAAACATCCATGATGAGAGAGAATCATGGATCGGCTGCCTCCTGCACGCCCCCTACTGGGAATCGAGCCTGCAACCCAGGCATGTGCCCTTGACCAGAATCGAACCCGGGACCCTTCAGTTCGCACGCAGGCTGACGCTCTATCCACTGAGCCAAACAGGGTAGGGTGAAAATCAATAAATTTAAAAAAAATTGTTTTGAAAAAAGAGGGATGTGCCCAGCCAGTGTGGCTCAGTGGTTGAACCAGGAGGTCACGGTTTGATTCCTGGCCAGCGCACATGCCCGGGTTGCAGGCTCGATCCCCAGTAGGGGGTCTGCAAGAGGCAGCCAATCAATGATTCTCTCTCATCATTGATGTTTCTCTCTGTCCCTCTCCCTTCCTTTCTGAAATCCATAAAATATGTATATGTAATTTTAAATATATATATATATATATATATATATATATATATATATATATATAATTGATTTTTTTAAAGAGAGTAAGGGAGAGGGATAGAGAGAATTAGAAACATCAACCAGCTGCTCTCCCCCCACCAAACCCCCCACTGGGGATGTGCCTGCAACCAAGGTACATGCCCTTGACCGGAATCGAACCTGGGACCCTTCAGTCCACAGGCCAACACTCTATCCAATGAGCCAAACCGGTTAGGGCAAAATATGTATATGTATTTTAAAAGATAAGCATTGCTATAAAAATCAACACAGAGATGGGAGGGGGCCCCATGATACGCAGCAGGTGGGGGAGGGGGTGTCTCAGGACAGTGAAGGTAACACTTCCTGGGAAGCGGAGTGACTGGGGGGTCGGGAGACGTGAGGTGAGAGCTCCGTTTGGGGGTACAGGCTGGTCTGGGGGTACAGGCTGGTCTAAGTGGGGCAGGCATGATTCTATGGGGTCCAGGCTGTCCGCCCCAGGCCCTCAGGGTGGGGCAGCTGCCTGGGGTGGGAAGAGCGAGCTGACACGGGCGCCCAGCCTCCCGGGGGCACAGGCGGTGTGTGGGCACGTGCACAGGGCACAGGCTGTCCCGTGTGGGTGTTCTGGGGAACGCAGGCTGCCGAGGGCGCCGGCTATGAGGAGCCGCTGGCTGGTGTCGGCCGAGGCCACGTGCAGAGGCACGGCTTCCCCGGGCTCTGGGGGGACAGGCTGGCCCGGGGACACGGTGTCTGGGATCACAGGCTGTGCCCAGGCTGCAGGAGTCACAGGGTGTTCTGGGGCACAGGGTGTTCTGGGGGGACAGGCTGATCTGGGGGCACAGGCTGGTCTGGGGCACAGGCTGGTCCAGGGGTACAGGCTGGTCTGGGGCACAGGCTGGTCTGGGGCACAGGCTGGTCTGGGGGGACAGGCTGGTCTGGGGCACAGGCTGGTCCAGGGGTACAGGCTGGTCTGGGGCACAGGCTGGTCTGGGACACAGGCTGGTCTGGGGCACAGGCTGGTCTGGAGGGACAGGCTGGTCCGGGGGGACAGGCTGGTCTGGGGCACAGGCTGGTCTGGGGCACAGGCTGGTCCAGGGGTACAGGCTGGTCCAGGGGCACAGGCTGGTCCAGGGGTACAGGCTGGTCTGGGGCACAGGCTGGTCCAGGGGTACAGGCTGGTCTGGGGCACAGGCTGGTCTGGGGCACAGGCTGGTCTGGGGGGACAGGCTGGTCTGGGGCACAGGCTGGTCCGGGGGGACAGGCTGGTCTGGGGCACAGGCTGGTCCAGGGGTACAGGCTGGTCCAGGGGCACAGGCTGGTCCAGGGGCACAGGCTGGTCTGGGGCACAGGCTGGTCTGGGGCACAGGCTGTTCTGGGGTATATGGTGATCTAGGGGTATAGGCTGGTCTGGAGGTACATAGTGGATTGGATACAGGCTAGTTGGGGTGGGGGGGTACAAGCTGGTCTGAGGGTATAGGTATTGGATACAGGCTAGTTGGGGTGGTGGGGTACAAGCTGGTCTGGGGCACAAAGCTGGTCTAGGGGTGCAGACTGTTATGGGGAACAGGCTGGTCTGGGGGTACATGGTGATTTAGGGGTATGGGCTGGTCTGAGGGTACAGGTTGGTCTGGGGGTACAGGCTGGTCTGGGGGCACAGGCTGGTCTGGGGGTACATAGTGGTTTGGGTACAGGCTGGCCTGAGGAAACAGGTGGGTCTTGGGGTACAGGCTGGTCTGGGGGAACAGGTGGATCTAGGGTTTCAGGCAGATCTAATAAGATGATTCAGGGCTACAAGCTGGCCTGGGGCACAAAGCTGGTCTAGGGGTGCAGACTGTTATGGGGCACAGGCTGGTCTGGGGGTACATGGTGGTTTAGGGGTATGGGCTGGTCTGGGGCACAGGCTGGTCTGGGGGTACAGGCTGGCCTGGGGGTACAGGCTGGCCTGAGGGAACAGGTGGATCTAGGGCTACAGGCTGGCCTGGGGTACAGGTCTGTGCCCGGAGCAAAGGCCACTGGGGAGCCCGGGGTGGTGCAGGCTCCCTCCCCGGGGCTCAGCTCCCTCTGGGGGGCTCAGCTCCCTCCCCCCGGGCCCTCCCAACCCCCTTACTCCCCTCGACCCCCCCCCCCCCGCACCTCACCTCCGGGCAGCTGCGCGGGGCCGCAGGTGCGGCGGCCGGCCGGCACGTCCTCCTGCCACAGGCGCTTCACGCACACCTTCCAGAGCCCCAGGTACGCGGCGTCGCACACGGCGCTGCCGTTGGCCTTGACGGTGTTGAGCTCCACCCAGAACTCGGTGCCCACGGCCAGCACGGCCAGCGCGGCGCCCACGGCCGCCAGCAGCAGCGCCAGCTTCAGCTTGCCCTCGCGCTCCGGCGCCAGCCCCGGCCCCGCGCGCCGCGCGCCCCGCCGCCGGTCCTCCTCTTGCATCAGGAAGTTGGACCACATCATGGTCCCGGCGGGCGGGCCGGGCCGGACCGGGCCGGGCTCCGGGAAGGGCTGGGCTCCGGGCTGGGTCCGGGGAAGGGCTGGGCCGGGGCCGGGGCGGGGCTGGGGGGCGGCGGGGGGCGGGAGGACACGCCTTGGGGTCCCCCAGACACTGGGGCGGGGGAGGGGGCTGTCTCCACGGACTACAACGCAAGGAACCCCTGAGCCTCCCCGGAACCTCACATGGGGCGCTAAGGGTGCCTCTGCGTCTCAGAAGAGGAGAAAAAAGCAAAACAAGACACCCCCACCCCCACCCCGCCCCCCCTCCCTTTGCACGCACACACCCTGGGGAGCCGGGAAGGAAGGGCCTGCGTTGCCACAGAAACTCAGCGAGGATGCGGGACCCGGAGCAAGAGCGAGGCCTCGCCCGGGAGGGGGCCGGAGGGCTCGGGGGTGGGGGTGAGGGGTGCTCCGCCCCCGCCCGTCGGCACGGATTTCGGGGTGCGCAGCAGAGGACGCTGTGCGTTTGAAAGGAGGCGCCGCTTGCCTTCTAGCCTCGGAGTCGGGGCGGGGGAGCTGGGGGGCTGGGGGAGGAGTCAGGTCCCCTTTGGGGGCGTCGCGGGGAGCTCAGCCCTCCTCCTGGGCCTCAGAGAGGCAGCGGGGGACCCCCCCACCTACACACACACACCCCAACATTCACACACCAGGGAGCAACCGAGTCCTGGCTGGGGGTTCAGAACCAGGGGGACCTGCTGGAGTCAGAGAGCGACTCCATCCAAGCTCTGCCCTGGGAGGGGGGGGTGCAGAGGGCTCCCCGGGAGCTCAAAGTGGGGGTGCGGGGAGGCTCAGATTGAGGGGTGCAGCCCAGCTAACCGGGACGGACGGACGCGCCCCGCGGGGGACACAGCGGGGGACCCGATGGGGCGCCCCTCCCCCCGGGCTCCCAGGGCTCCAGGCTCCGCTCCAGGCCGGGCGCCCCCGCAGCCTCCCGCCCCGGCCCCGGCCCCCCGGCTCCCGGCAGGGACCCCGCTCGCCCGCCGCCGCCGCCGCCGCCCCAGCTCCGCGCTCCGCTCCGCCGCCGCCGCCGCCGCCGCTCCCGGGCCTCCCCGGCCGCCCCTCCGCCCCCTCCGCCGGCTATTTCGGGCGCGACCCGTAAATAACACCGCACCTGTCGCCGGCGCCCGTTGCCATGGGGACCCCGGGTATTTTAAGGAGACGCGGCGCGGGGAGGGGGGCGGGGGCCCGTCCCGACCCGGCGGGAGCCCCGAGGGACGTCCGTTCCCGGGAGGGGCGTGCGCGCCCGCCCAGGGTCCGATCTCCCTCCCGGCGAGGAGGGGGGAGAGGGAGCAGGACGGCAGCCCGGAGTTTCGGTTTTGGGTCTAAACAGGGCGCAGCTGGGAGCCTGAACTGCTGGATCCGAGGGAGGAGGGCTGGGGGCCTGGGCTCCTGGGTCTGAGGGAGGAGGGGCTGGGCTCCTGGGTTTGAGGGAGGAAGGCTGGGGGCCTGGACTCCTGGGTCTGAGGGAGGAGGGCTGGGGGCCTGGTCTCCTGGGTCTGAGGGAGGAGGCTGGGGGGCCTGGGCTCCTGGGTCTGAGGGAGGAGGGCTGGGCTCAGATCCCGGGGTTTGAAGGGGGAAGAACAGAGGCCCATGCTGGGGTCCTCAGCTCCCGGGGGCGGGGGGAGGCAGGGGGCGGGAGGGGAGGGGAGGAGGAGGTAGAAGGGTCAGGCGGGCGGAGCACAGAATCAGAGCCGCAGTCCTCTTCCTGGAGTTTATTAGGCGGGAGGGGAACCCCGGGACTTTCCATGGAGTCTTGCTCCTCGGGGGCAGGGACGGGCGCCCCCGTGGAATGGCCGTGGGGCCTGGTCTTCACCCTGTCACCCCGCCCTCCGCCCGTGTGCTGATGGGACGGCCCAGGGGGACCCACTTTCACCCACAGCTCTGTCCTCGGCTGGCTGCTCCAGCGGCAGGTGGGGGGTGGGGGGCGGCCTTCTCCGTGCACCTGTTCCGGACGCCACAGTGCCCTTTATCGTGTCACCAGAGCACACATCGCCCTGGGGTGTGACCCTGTGTGTCCGTGGGCCTGGGTGCTCGGGGAACTCACCTCCTGGCCCTCAGCACAGCCCAGCCCAGGACACAAATGTGCATTAGGCCACATGAATGAGTGAATGAATGAATGAGCAGAGGGAGGGAGGGAGGGAGGGAGGGAGGGAGGGAGGGAGGGAGGGATGGATGGGCAAATGGATGGATGGATGAATGGATGGATGAGCAAATGGATGGATGATGAGCAGATGGATGGATGGATGAGCAAATGGATTGATGGATGGATGGGCAAATGGGTGGATGAATGGATGGATGGATGGGCAAATGGATGGATGGATGGATGGATGGGCAAATGGATGGATGGATGGATGGATGGATGGATGGATGGATGGATGGATAGATGGATGGGCAAATGGATGGATGGATGGATGGATGGATGGATGGATGGATGGATGGATGGAGGTTTGGATGGATGGATGGATAAATGGATGGATGGATGGATGGATGGATGGATGGATGGATGGATGGATGGATAGATAAATGGATGGATGGATGGATGGATGGATGGATGGATGGATGGATGGATAGATGGATGGATGGATGGATGGATGGATAGATGAAGTGTGACGAGGACACACAAACATCCCCTCCCAGACCTGGGGAAGTGCCCCCGTCAGACCACAGCCCCCTCTGCTCTGAAATGCAGGCCGGGGTGGGGGCACTCGGAGGCCTCAGGAGATTGCGTCAGTGAATGAGCTGTTTCTTCCCTCTCGGGTCCCGGGTCTCCCGAGGCCTCCACGGGTGCGCTGGGTGCTGGCAGCAGCCCGGATGGCGGGCGCAGGGCAGGGCAGCCCTGGGGCGGTTCGCCTGTTCCCCGAGTCTGTGTCCCCTCCGGCCCTGGGCCCCCCCATCTTTTCTCAATCCATCAGCTGCCACAGCTCCCCCATCTCCCTGTCTCTCTTTTCACAGAAAGGGGGCGCACTTTCTTTGGTGTGGAAGTACCCGTCTCGTTCACACCACCAAAGGTCGGCCTGGTCTCCTTGCCTTCACCTTCACTCCCTCCCCCCCCCCCCCGCCTTTGTGTGGCAATGACCTCTTACCAAACCAAATGGTTGCTTTGGGGTGGTGGGGAGTCCCCTTGTTCTTAGCAGCTTGGTGAGGTTCCTCCTGGTCTGTGGTCTTGACTCCTGGGTCTGAGGGAGGAGGAGGGGCTGGGGCCTGGGCTCCTGGGTCTGAGGGAGAAGGAGGGGCTGGGGCCTGGGCTCCTGGGTCTGAGGGAGGAGGGCTGGGGGCCTGGACTCCTGGGTCTGAGGGAGGAGGGGCTGGGGGCCTGGGCTCCTGGTTCTGAGGGAGGAGGGGGCTGGGGCCTGGGCTCCTGGGTCTGAGGGAGGAGGGGCTGGGGGCCTGGGCTCCTGGGTCTGAGGGAGGAGGGCTGGGGGCCTAGGCTCCCGGGTCTGAGGGAGGAGGCTTGGGGACTGGGCTCCTGGGTCTGAGGGAGGAGGGCTGGGGCCTGGGCTCCTGGGTCTGAGGGAGGAGGGGGCTGGGGCCTGGGCTCCTGGGTCTGAGGGAGGAGGAGGCTTGGGCCTGGGCTCCTGGGTCTGAGGGAGGAGGGTCACTTGTCTTGTCCACATCCACCTCCTTTGTCACCTAACCCAGCCTCATGACATTCCGTGTCTCCTCTGTGCTGACCTGTCCAAAATGCATATTTCTAGCCATGACCTGTCCCCCGGCTCACATTTCCCACTGGCGACCTGATCGGCCGGCTTGGGTTTCTCACAGGCGTCTCCACAGGGTGCTCAGTTCCTTCCCCCCAATCCTGACTCCTGCCCCTGTGACCCCCCTGGTGTGCGCCTCCCCCATGAAGGCTTTCTATCCCCCACCCCCCCTGCAGCATCCAGTTCATGTCCAATTGGTTCTGTCTCCAGAATCCCGCTCCTCACCATCCTCGCCGGCCCCACAGGAGTCCCAGCCACCCGCAACCTGGTCTGGACTGGGACAGCCGCCCCCTGACGCCTCACTGCCCCCTTCACTCCTACAGCCCCTCTCAGCATGACAACATGGCTCTCTTGTTTTGCTATTTGTTTTTTTTTTTTATTTGTTTTTTTTTTAAAGAGGGGAAAGGAGAGGGAAAGATAGACACATCCGTGATGAGAGAGAATCAAGGACCAGCCGCCTCCTGCACGCCCCACCCTGCCCGAAACTCCAGCATATGCCCTTGACCGGGATCGAACTGGGGACCCTTCGGTCCACAGACCGACGCTCTATCCACTGAGCCACACCAGCCAGGGCTGTGTCCGTGGTAATACTTTAACACCTTACACATGTGCATCTACCAAACGTGCTAGACATGGCCCTGCCTGGGAATCGAACCCCGACCTCCTGGTTCATAGGTTGACACTCAAAACCATTGAACCACACGGGCCCGGCTGTTATTTTTTTTTATTTCTTACCCCTGTTTCCCCGAAAATAAGACAGTGCCTTCCATTAATTTTTTTTTTTTCTCCCAAAGTTGCGCTAGGTCTTATTTTCAGGGGATGTCTTATCTTTCCATGCGCTAGGTCTTATTTTCGGAGGATGTCTTATTTTCGGGGAAACACGGTATTATTATTAAAAATAGAATCACGTGGTGCCTGTGCTCGGCCCCTGAAGTCCAGACATCAGGTTCGTCACTCCCGGGGCTAAAAGGCCCTGGGGAAAGGCCCCCCCCCCAACCCGTTCTGACCTCACCCTCCTTAACCTGCCCCCCTCCTCGGAGCGTCCCGGCCAGCCTGGAGTTCTGCGCTGCCTATGTCCCTGCCCCTCTCCTCTCCCAACCCGTCCCCGTTCCAAGGGGACCTGACGCCCCGGCCTGCCGGGCTTTGAGAGCAGCTCCCTGTGGCTGGCATTCCCGGGCGCCCCTCCTGTGAGTCCAGGAGAGCAGGGCCTTGACCGACCAACTGACCAACCGACCAACGCCCAGCACGTGCCTCGGGCCTCGCCTGAGTCTAGAACCGGACACTCCAGGGGCTCAGCGAATACTTCCTGAACACTGGGGAGGAGCCGGCCGAAGAATCGGCTCGTTCAGACCTAACCGGTGTGGCTCAGTGGGTAGAGCGTCGGCCTGTGGACTGAAGGGTCCCAGGTTCGATTCCGGTCAAGGGCATGCACCTTGGTTGCGGACACATCCCCAAGTGGGGGGTGTGCAGGAGGCAGCTGATCGATGTTTCTCTCTCATCGATGTTTCTAATTCTATCCCTCTCTCTTCCTCTGTGTAAAAAAAAATCAATAAAATGTTTTTTTTTAAAGAAGAAGAAGAAAGAAAGGGCTTGTTCAATCCATAGCACACCTGCCTCAGATCTCAGGGTCTTTCTCTGTGACGCCCCTTCCGTGTCTCTATGTTTTTGGTGACTCTGAGACATCTCACTTCTGATTTGTGCATTTTTTAAAAATTTATATACTTTTTTTTTTTCTTTTCAGAGAGGAAGGGAGAGGGGGAGAGAGCTAGAAACGTCCATGATGAGAGAGAATCATGGATCGGTGGCCTCCTGCACACCCCACACTGGGGAATGAGCCTGCAACCTGGTCATGTGCCCTGACCTCCTGGTTCATAGGTCAACGCTCAGCTGCTGAGCCACACCAGCCGGGCTGATTTGTGCATCTTTGTGTCCATCTCTCCTCTCCCTTTTTCTGCCCTCTCTCAATCACTTTCCTTTTTTCTCTGTGTCTCAGTGACTCACTGAGTTTGGATCTCTCGTCCTCACCCTCCTTCCCCATCTCCCCCCTCCCTCCCCATCCCCACCTCTTTCTTTTAAAAATATATATTTTGATTTTTTACAGAGAGGAAGAGAGAGGGATAGAGAGCTAGAAACATCGATGAGAGAGAAACATCCATCAGCTGCCTCCTGCACACCACCCACTGGGGATGTGCTTGCAACCAAGGCACATGCCCTTGACCGGAATTGAACCTGGGACCCTTCGGTCCGCAGGCCGATGCTCTATCCACTGAGCCACACCGGTTAGGGCTCCCCCCTTCCCCCTTTCTTGCTCTCTGGCCTTTGGGCCCTGAAGTCCACTACCCCCAACCAGCCCTGCTCCCTCTCCCACCAACCTTGTCTTGAAACCCACCTCCCCCTGCCCCCCTTCTCCTGGTCCCCTCCTGTCCAGGGGTGGGGAACCTTTTTCCTGCCAAGGGCCTTCTGGGTAGTTATAACATCATCCCCTTAATAGAATTCACTGGACGCATTCATGTTGCTATGAACAGGGCGCTTGGATTTATTGAATTTCAAACCCCACCAGCGGTTGCCTTGGCAGGGCCAGAGCAAGTGATTTATGGGGCCTTATGCACCCGCAGGCCGGACGCCCCCGCCCCTGCCCTACACCACGTCCTCCTGTCTGCACTAGAGTGTATTTCTCTTCCGCCCCCCCCCCCCCCCCCCGCTTTCAGCGTGTCTGACGCTAACCCCACAGCTGGCCTGCCCGGGTCCCCACCCTCCAGGCTCTCTCCCTCTTCCCAGTCCTTCCACACAGGCCCCCGAGGGAGTTCCAGCACCCAGGCCTGGCCCTGCCCTCCCTCCTCTGCCCCACCCTTTTCTTTTGTAAAATACACGGAGTGGCCAGATGATGATGATCTCTGAACACACAATAATCTGGCCACTCAGTGTATAGCCTATGGAATAAAAGGCTAATAAGCAAATTGTCCCCTCCATCAGGAATTCAATCAGCAGGCAAGTAGGCCAATTGCCATGTCCCCTCCCCCTGGCCAGGCTGGCCGGACCCCACCCATGCACGAATTCATGCACCGAGCCTCTAATATGTATGCATCGTAGAGGCCCGGTGCACAAAATTCATACATGGAGGGGGGGGGTGTCTCTCAGCCCTGCCTGCACCCTCTCCAATCTGGGACTCCACTGGGATCGGGCCTAAACGGGCAGTCGGACATCCCTCTCACAATCCAGGACTGCTGGCTCCCAGCTGCTCACCTGCCTGCCTTCCTGATTGCCACTAACTCCTTCTGCCTGCCAGCCTGATCACCCCCTAACCACTCCCCTGCCAGCCTGATTGATGCCTAACCGCTCCCCTGCCAGCCTGATTGATGCCTAACCACTCCCCTGCCAGCCTGATTGATGCCTAACCACTCCCCTGCTAGCCTGATTGATGCCTAACCACTTCCCTGCCAGCCTGATTGATGCCTAACTGCTCTGAGCTGCTCGCCTGCCAATCCTTTCCTGAAGGCTTGATCGCCCCCAACTGCCCTCTCTTGCAGGCCTGGTCCCTCCCAACTGCCCTCCCCTGCTGGCCTGATCGCCCACAACTGCCCTCCCTTGCTGGCCTGGCCCCTCCCAACTACCCTTCCCTGCTGGCCATCTTGTGGTGGCCATCTTGTGCCCACATGGGGACAGGGTCTTTGACCCCATGGGGGCAGCCATCCTGTGTGTTGGAATGATGGTCCATCTGCATATTCCTCTTTCATTAGATAGGATATATACCACGTGGCCAGGTTATTATGCGTTGATAGATCACAATAATCTGGCCACTGAGTGTATATTTTTTATTGATTTCAGAGAGGAAGGGAGAGAATCATGGATTGGCTGCCTCCTACACGCCCCCTCCTGGGGATCCTGAGGCAACACAGGCATGTGCCCTAATCTGAATGGAACGGTGACCTCCTGGTTCATAGGTCGAAGCTCAACCACTGAGCCCCCACTGGCTGGGCTGTCCCACCCTTTCAGCTGCTCCATGTTACCCAGACAGAGGACAGGAGCCCCGAGGGCAGGGCAGGGCAGGGCCTGGTTACCTCAGCCCTCCGGGCATCTCAGAGCAGCAGGCCTGGCACTGGGAGACCTCGGGAAATATTTGCTGAGTCAATGAGAGGAGGCCACTATTGACCTTCACACCACTCTCCCAGCCCCACAGCCCTTGCCCAGCTCACCTGCCCTCCTGCCTCCCCCACCCGCCACACACACACACACAACACCCGCCACACCCCAGGGTCCTCTCTGGCACCCACACTGACCCTGCCTTCTGCCTGCTCTAAGCTCCCCCACATTTCCCCGCTACCCTGAGAGCCACACCCCAACCCCGGAGCTCCTGGGGCTCTGCCTTCTGGCTGCTTCTCTGGGCTGACCTCACCCTCACCTCACCCCACCCCCACCTTGTCCTTCAGCATTCCCAAATTATGAACACTGTCCCCTGGCAGCATGCTGCGTCCATCCTCCAGGACTCTGCCCCAGAGCCTCCCTCCCCTGCCAAACTCCTACTCATCCGTTGGAGCCCCAGGAGGGGCGGGACCTTCCCCAGGAAGTCTCCCTACGTGCTGCCCCCTTCTGGCAGCCGGCCAGGCCACATCCTCTTCCAAGGTGCCTAAGGGGGTGGGGGGTCCCTGTCAATCACTGTACCAGTCTCCCATCCCGGATTGTGGTTTCTGACAGCCTCACGTTTTCACTCCCAAAATCAATGAGTGAATAGCCAAGTGAGTAAATGAATGAATGAATGAAAGAGTGAAGCGGATCCCCAAGTCCCAGCGCCTCTCCCGCACACCAGACCCTGCGCCTGGGCCTCGGGGAAAATGTGTGCAATTAACTGCTCTGCTCCCACGAGTGCCAGTTTGCAGAGCCAGCAGCTGCAGGCGTTTGATGCAGACTTCCAGCGTGCCTCTGCCTCTCATCTCCGAGTTCCTGAGCCTCCCCTTTGTACACGGTTCGCCTTGCTCTCCCTCCGAGAGAGCCATTCATGCCTCGGCTCCCCGCGGCCCTCAGAAGGAAATTTAAACTCCCAGCCTGACCTGCAAGTCCCCGGGAAGTCTGGCCCTGCCCAGGATGCCTCCCTCCAGCCGCATCTTCTTGTTCCGTCTGCTCTCGACACACGCTAGCCTTCCCTGGAAGCGCCTCCCTGCCCCAGGACCTTTGCACATGCTGTTCCCTGGCTGGAAACAACTCCCCCTCGCTCCCCCAGCATCAGCTGGCTGCTTCTGTCATCTTCTCCGTGTATGCAACAACAGCCTTTCCTTTTAAACCGGTTCAGTGCCCCCTGATGAAGCCTATTGTAGCATTTTTGGACCGTTCACCATCTCATTGCGATTTGCTGTTGGTGGACATCATCCCTGGATCAACGCACAAGCTGCTAACTCTATGAGGGTGCAGGGGACCGGTCCGTGTTCCGCCCTTCTGTAGGTAGGCTCGGCGTTCAGCACAAGGCCTAGCGCTTTGGCACACGAGAATAAATAGCTGGCAAAGACGGAACGAGTCGCTCTCCCGGCCTGTTTATACCCTTCAGGGCCCCGCCCTGGTACACAGCAGGTGCTTAATAAAGGCTGGCGGGATCGTGCATGGAAAACGTCCACGTCCAAGCCTCGTCACTCCGCCTCCCCGCGTTCCTTCTCACTCCCTGTCTCTTTATAGAGAACATAAATATCTATATATATATATAGATATAGTTTGTAGGTAGAACTATATATTTGTGTGTTACGGGCCCCTCTCCAGGAGTTGGGCTGGGCTGGGAGTCCCTCCCTCCCTCCCCCCCCCTCGCCCCCACATGCACACAGCAAAACATGGAAAAAAGAAAACATCTCAAAACTGCAAAAAACACCACGGCCCCACCCACCCCCACCCCCAATCCCGCAACAAAAATAAAACACGACGCTCCCGCGCGCGCTCGTCCCCTTCCCTTCCCTTCCCGGCCCCCTCCCTTGGGGTCCCTGATCCGAGGATGCGGGGAGGCGATCCCCCGCACCTGGGGGGAGGGGGCGCGGGGGGAAGGCCCAGAAGTCTCCAGCGCGCTCCCGGGGAAGGAGCGGGGCGCCCCGAACCCCGATCCCACCCCCACCTCCCCCCACCCCCGGCAGCCTCCTGTGCACGCGCGCCCGCGCACGCGCCCGGCGCCCCCGCGCCTCCCCGCGCCCCCCGCGCGCCCTACACCGGCGTGGTCTTCCTGTTGAGCGTGTTGGTGTTGGAGGCGGCGGCCTCCTTGGCCAGGGTCCCGGGGGCGGGCGCCGAGGGCGCGGGCGGCGCGGGCGCGGGCGCGGCGGGCGGCCCGGTGACCGTGACCGTGACGCCGCCCGCGCCGCCGCCCGCCTCCTTGGGGAAGGCGTTGTGCAGCGTGAGGAAGCCGGACGCCGGGCCCCCGCGGTCCCGATCGGCGCCCGCGCCCCCGGCCGCGCCTCCGCCGCCGGCGCCGCCCGCGCCCGCGCCCCCGGCCGCGCCGCCCCCGAACGCGCCGCCGCCGCCCGCGCCCGCCAGCCCCGCGGCCACGCTGCCCTTGGACGGGTCGCGGCTGAGCGTGTACATGGAGATGTCCGTGGAGGGGAAGCCGGGCGCGCCGGCGCCGCCCGGAGACGCGTCCCGCGACGGCGAGGGCTCGCTGGAGCGGGAGCTGGAGCGGGAGCGGCGGCGGTAGCGGAAGCGGTAACTGGGCAGACGGAGGAGGGCCGAGGGGCCGCTGCCGCCACTGCCGCCCGCGCCGCCGCCGGCCTTGAGCAGGTCCGAGCGCGACTGGCAGTGCGCCTCGCGGCTGCGCTCGATGTAGATGTTGACGGCCAGCACGCCGATCACCTCGGCCAGGATGAAGGACAGGCCGCCGAAGTAGAAGGACCAGCCGTACGAGTAGTGGTTCTTCTTCTCGTCGTCCCGCTTCGGGCCCGGCTCGCCCGCGTTCGCCGAGATGTACACGATGACGCCGATGATGTTGCTCAGGCCTGGGCGGGGGGGACGGTCAGACGGGAGCCTCGAGGCCACCCCGGCCGCCCCCGTCCCCGCCCCTAGGCCCCGCCCCGCCTTTAGGCCCCGCCCCGCCCCTAGGCCCCGCCCTCGCCCTAGGCCCCGCCCCGCCCTCAGGCCCCGACCCGCTCCTAGGCCCCGCCCCACCCTCAGGTCCCGCCCCGCCCTTAGGCCCCGCCCCGCCCCTAGGCCCCGCCCGCCCTAGGCCCCGCCCCGCCCTTGGGCCCCGCCCTCGCCCCAGCCCCGCCCCCACAGGCCTAAACTCCTCCCCTGGTGGTTAGGCCCCGCCCCGCCCTTAGGCCCCGCCCCCGCCCCTAGGCCCCGCCCCTCCCTTAGGTCCCGCCCTCACCCCTAGGCCCCGCCCCACCTTAGGTCCCGCCCCCGCCCCTAGGCCCCGCCCCCACAGGCCTAAACTCCTCCCCTGGCGGTTAGGCCTCGCCCTGGGCCCCGCCCCGCCCTTAGGTCCCGACCCTCCCCTCGGCCCCGCCCCTGCAGGCCTAAACTCCTCCCCGGGTGGTTAGGCCTCGCCCTAGGCCCCGCCCCTCACAGGCCTAAACTGCTCCCCAGCTGGTTAGACCCCGCCCCCATTGAGCCTAGGACTCGCTCGCCCCAAGTGGTCCAGACTTCACTCAATAGGTCAGGTCTAACCCCACCCCTAGAGAGCCTAAGCCCCACCCCCAGAGAGCCAGGCCCCGCCCAGGCTGGTCTAAACCCCATCCCCAGGTTCAGACCTCCCTGCCCCAAATGGGTCAACTTCCATCCTAAACTCCGCCCAGTGGGTCCAGATCTACGTCCTACGATGGCCTAGGCCCCGCCTCCCGGTAGCCGTGGCCCCCGCCTCACGTGGTCCGCCTGGGTGGTCCAGGCCTTCCTCTGATGGGTCCAATATCTCCATCACTTTTATATCCTGGACCCTACCCTCTGCTAATTTAGACTCTTCATGGAATGATCCCGCTCTGACTCTGGGCCCTGACCTTGGCTGATCTAAAAACTCTTCCTTTCAGGATTACCCTCCCAGGCTGGGGATCTCTGCTAGACCCTCCTCCCCTTGCTGGTCTAAGTCCTCCTTCTTAGAGCAGGTCCTTTTTCTGCTCCAGCCTCCAGACTGCCCAATACCGCCCCTCCTCCTAGGCTCTAGGCTGGGCTCCTCCCCAGGCCCAGGTCAAGCAAGCCAGCCTTCTCAATCAATCCCTGAATCACCTGCTGTTCTTTATGCGAAATCCTCCCCCTTCTCTGGGTTCCACCTGCTCAAAAAAGCTTCCCAGCACTTCCCAGCACAACTCATTTCGTGCAAAAAGAAAGTCTTGCCCTGGCCGGTGTGGCTCAGTGGATAGAGCACCGGCTTGTGGACTGAAGGGTCCAGGTTCAATTTTGGTCAAGGGCACATGCCCAGCTTGTGGGGTCCATCCCCAGTGTGGGGCATGCAGGAGGCAGCCGATCCGTGATTCTATCTCATCATGGATGTTTCTCTCCCTCTCTGAAATGAATTAAAATATAATCATTTAAATTTTAAAAAATAGCCCTAGCTGGTTTGGCTCAGTGAAAAGAGCGTTGGCCTGCGAACTGAAAGGTCACAGGTTCGATTCCAGTCAAGGGCACAGGCTGGGGTTGTGGGCTTCACCCCCAGCGTGGGGCGTGCAGGAGGCAGCCGATCCATGATTCTCTCTCATCATGGATGTTTCTATCTCTCTCTTCCTCTCCCTTCCTCTCTGAAATCAATTAAAATATAATGAGTTTTTAAAAAATTTACATAAAGACGGTCTTACTCCTTCATGCGATGCCTCCCTCAGAGCTGTCTGGAGGGTTTGCCAGGACCAGCCTCTTTCTGGATCCGCCCAGGTCCACAAAGCTAACTTATCCCTTAAGGCAGGCTCCTCCCCATCCACAGCCAGATCACTTTCTCCCTCTGCGGCTTGACCTTCCACCGCCCAGCCCTGCCCCCCTCTCTTCCAGACCCGTTATGTCTCCCAGCCTCAGCGTCTCCCTTTCCTTCAGAACCTAAGCTCCCCGCATCCCTGTTACGCGCCAGACACCACGAAGGCGGCACCCACCTTGCCCAGCGGGTGGCGATGGAGTTTGGAGGGAGCCTGGGTGGGCTCCGGGCCCCTGGGGGCGCTCGGACACTCTCTCTCTCTCTCTCTCTCTCTCTCTCTCTCTCTCTCTCTCTCTCTCTCACACACACACACACACACACACACCCATACACGTGGCCACGGGGCTGGGCTGCCCCCTCCCCCTGCCTCTCACCTGCTGCCACGAACAGGATGCCCGCCCCCAGGACGATGTTCCTCTTGGACCTGTACACGCGGGAGGCCGCCACGCACACGCCCCCCAGCAGCAGCAGGATGGCGCTGAGGATGGGGAAGATGCTGGAGGCCCGGACCACTCCTGCGGGGGAGAGAGGGGAGGAGGGGGAGCGGGAGGGAGGGAGGGACAGAGGGAGTGAGCGCCAGGGCGGTGGGGTTCGGCCGCCTGCAGCCCCCACCCCCTAACCCCAACCCACCCACCCACTACACTGCGTTCTGGTTATTTCATTCATTCTCCTTTTTCAGCATTTCTCTACTTCTCCGCCTGATTTCCTCTTTTTCTTCCATCCTCGGTCTAGTTTCCTCTCGCCTGGCATGTTTTTCTTCCCCCTCGTCCACTCTCCATCTCTCTCTCTGAGCTTCTCTCGTTCTCTGTGGGTCCCTCCCTTTGTCTTTTCCCTTCTCGCACGCTCCTTCCCTTTCTGCGTGATTTCTCTCTTTTTCTCCAGATCCCTCTGACTAACCTGTCCATAGCCCTCTGCCTCCTCTGCCTTCTGCCTGGGTTTTCTCTTTCCGTTTCTTTCTCTCTCCCTCTCCTTTCCTTCTTCCCCGACCCTCCACATCCGGCTTCATCTCTCTCTCTCTCTCTCTCTCTCTCTCTCTCTCTCTCTCTCTCTCTCTCTCTCTCTCTCCCTCCCTCCCTCCCTCTCCTCTGCCACCCCTTTCTGTCTGGCTCCACTTATAGCTCTGGGGTTCTCCTCTTTCCCTCTCCTCTCTCTCTCTGCAGTCCTTTCCACCCACCCCAAACCCTAGGCAAACAGATTTTGCGATTTCTGAGCGGGAAGCCACAGCCAATCACAATTCAGGATTTGCCGCGTTCTCGGGGCGGCTACCAATCGCATCCCAGGCTCTCGAGTGGCCAGTCTGCGCCCGCAGCGGGCTTCACAGCCCCGGGAGCAGCAGCCAATCCCAGCCCAGAGAGCCACAGCGCGGCGGCCAATCACCTCCCGGGATCTCCTCTCAGCCCGCCCCAAGGTGAGAGGAGGGGGCGGGGAAGGGACCGCTGGGCCAATCCGGGACCAGAAGATCTCAGTGCCTGGCCTTGGATTCGCTAGTAGGCTCGTCTCAGCCTGTCGATCTAACTGCCGGCCCCGCCTCCTCCCCGTTCCCCGCCCCCCGCCCCGCCCCATAGTCCCCCAAATCTGTCCGGGACCCCAACATACGGAGCAGATACTCCGCACTGTCATGGTCGTAGTCAGTGTCCTCCGGGAAATGGTTGATCTTCACGCAGACACCTCTTTTCAGCCCTAGAGGGGGAAGGAAGTGGTGATGTGGGGGGGACTAAAGAGTTGGGGAGCCCCACTGTGAGAGAAGACTCACGGTTTCCGCCATCTCTCTCTCTCTCTCTCTCTCTCTCTCTCTCTCTCTCTCTCTCTCTCTCTCTCTCTCTCTAAACTCCTGGCTCCTGAACCTTTCCCGGCATCTGAGACAAGCTGTCAATCTCTCTGGCCTCATTATCTGCGCCAGTATTTTTATTTAATAAAGAAACACACACACACACACACACACACACACACACACACACACACACACACAATCCAAAACTCCCTGAAAGGCCACAGGACCCCAGCCCTGAACCCTGGGCTGGGACACCAGCCTCCCTGGCCTTCCGTTTCCCTCCGGTTTTAGCAATGCCATTTGCTGAACTTGAGGAGTCTGCAAATGCGAGGGAAAACGAAGCAGGCTGCAGAGGGGCAAAGGAGACTACGTTTCCCATAAGGCCCTACGAAGTCCTGAGTCCAATTGTCGGGGAGAGTAGCCCCGCTGGCTCATAAGAGTTGTAGTCTCTTCATTCCTGCGCTGAAGGAGAGGGATTGCCTGCGTCTTTCCTGGAATCGGCTGGAAGGGGATGGAGTGATCGGAGCCAACAGAGGCACGTGAAGGGTTAATACCTCTAGGGGTCACTCGGCCTCACCCCCTTCGTCCACCCCAGAATGCTGTCCTCAGATCCTGGACCTCACACCCTTGAGGAACCTAACATCCCGTATTTGAGGACAGTTCCCGTCCTAACACATAGATGGAGACGCGTATGTAAATTAGCACAAATATAAATACACTTTGTCTCCCTGATGTTCCAGCTCCTTCCGAACTCCAGGCTGTGAAACAGTCCACTCACGGATGGAAACTTACCCTGCAAGTGGGCAGCTCCTGGGCGCCTCCAGGAGGAAGCGGTCCCTGGGCTGCGCGTGCGCACATGCATTCGGTCCCTCCCCCCTCAAGTTGGATCCAGTTCCTCCTGTGGGGTGCAGCGGCCCCCTGTGCTACTACCCCCTTTCTGGCAAGCATCGGGATGACTTATGAGTTTCTTCTTTGGGTCTGATTCCTAACATCTCCTATGTGTCTCTATCATTACCTAGTAAAGGGAAGCCTCAAGGAAAAAAAAGACTACATTTCCCATAAGGCCATTCAATCCATGGGTGTCCAATGAATGAATGAAGAACGAATGAACGAACGAATGAATGAATGAATGATAGTAGAAGGTGAAATTTGAAGCAGAAGATGAACAGAAGGAATGGGGATAAAGACAAGGACTGGCCCTAACCAGTTTGGCTCAGTCGATAGAGCCTTGGCCTGTGGACTCAAGGGTCCCAGGTTCAATTCCGGTCAAGGGCATGTACCTTGGTTACGGGCACATCCCCAGTAGGGGGTGTGCAGGAGGCAGCTGGTAGATGTTTCTAACTCTTTATTCCTCTCCTCCCTTCCTCTCTGTAAAAAAAAAAAAACACAATAAAATATATTTTTTAAAAAGACAAAGGCCTGGGAGGGAGGACTATGAGGCAGTAATTCCGCTAAGAGCTAATATTGTTAAGAGGTGGATGGTCTCATTAGCGCCATGAAATAGATAATGTTATTATCAGGGTCCCATGAAATAGATAATGTTATTAGTATCACACAGCGGCCAGTCGTTGGGAATCAGAGTCCCACTGCTTGATAGTGAAGCCCGATTCTGTCACGTCCTTAGCCGGTGACCTTGCTGGCATTACGTAGGCCAGTTTCCTTCAGCTCCTTGGCAGATGAGAAGGGGGATATAAGACCTACCTCCCGGGGTTGTTGTGAGGATTTAATTCAGGTAGAGATTTGGCGCGTTGCCTGAGACACCATGAAGTGCTCAGTCGTGATCGGCTGACATGCCCATTGTCCGGATGAGGAAACAGAGGCCCAGAAAGGGCTCCTCAGTTCACAGCTGATGGGCGGTGAGAACAGAGCCAAACACACAGCAGTTTGCCTTGCGGGAAGGTTCACCCCTC
Source organism: Pipistrellus nathusii (assembly GCA_963693515.1). Taxonomy (NCBI): domain Eukaryota; kingdom Metazoa; phylum Chordata; class Mammalia; order Chiroptera; family Vespertilionidae; genus Pipistrellus; species Pipistrellus nathusii. The sequence continues at coordinate 47,194,347 of OY882872.1, read as the reverse complement.
TCTCCCCAGCACCTGCTTCGCACATAGTAAGCGCCTGCTGAATATTTTCATGACAGAATGATTGAACGGGCCAACAGGCACCTGAAAAGGTACTCAGCATCACTAATCATTAGGAAAATGTGGATCAAAACCACAATGAGATGCCACCTCATACCCATTACCCATTAGAACAGCGACTGGGGAAAACACACACACACACACACACACACACACACACACACACACACATACACACACACACACACACACACACACACACACACACACCAGTCGGCAAGGATGTGGACAGACTGGGACCCCTATTGGTGGGAATGTAAAATGGTGGAGTTGTTGCTGAAACCGGTTTGGCTCCGTGGATAGAGCGTCGGCCTGAGGACTGAAGGGTCCCAGGTTCGATTCCGGTCAAGGGCATGCATCTTGGTTGCGGGCACATCCCCAGTCGGGAGTATGCAAGAGGCAGCTGATTAATGATTCTCTCTCATCAATGTTTCTAACTCTCTGTCCCTCTTTCTTCCTCTCCGTAAAAAAATCAATAAAAATATATATTTTTTTAAAAAACTGAATATAAAGTTTAAAAAAAAAAAATGAAGACTAGCCCTGGCCGGGTGGCTTGGTTGGTTAGAGCATCAACCTGATACACGAAGGTGGTATCCCGGTCAGGGCACATACTAGAATCAACCCATGGGTGAGTGGATGAGTGGGGCGACACATCGATGTCTCTCTCTGTCTCCTCTCTCTCCTTTCTCTCTCCCCTCTCTCTCTCTATAAAAGCAATCAATACATTTAAAAAATGTCAAGTGACAATAATAGTAACAATAAAGCTAGCCTGCATGTACCTCCCTCCTCTCCCTCCCCAATAAAACACTTAAGTCCAGCCTTTGGCTGCCAGGACACCCACTTACTTCATTTCCCCCAACCTCTGTGCTCACTCCTTCCTCATCGCCCTTCTTGCCTTCTTGGTGTCTCTCTGATTACTTTCTTTTCTTTTTTTAAAAATATATTTTATTGATTTTTTACAGAGAGGAAGGGAGAGAGATAGCTAGAAACGTGGATGAGAGAGAAACACCGACCAGCTGCCCCCTGCACACCCCCCACCGAGGATGTGCCCGCAACCAATATACATGCCCCTGACCGGAATCGAACCCGGAACCCTACAGTCCGTAGACTGACGCTCTACCACTGAGCCAAACCGGTTTCAGCCTGATTACTTTCCTTTCTTTCTGTTTCTTTCTTTCTTTCTTTCTTTCTTTTTTTTAATAGGTTTTTATTGATTTGAGAGGGAGAGGAAGAGGGAGAGAGAAACATCAGCTGGCTGCCTCCTGCATGCTCCCTGCTGGGGATCAAGCCTGCAACCCAGGCCACATGGACCAGGGCTCTGATTGCCTTTTTAAAAAATATTTTTTATTGATATTGATTTTTTTATTTTTTATTTTTGTCACAGAGAGGAAGGGAGATGGACAGAGAGTTAGAAACATTGGTGAGAGCCTTAGCATCGTGATTGACAAACTCATTAGTCAAGTATCAACCTGAGCCAAACAGAGCCAAATATCAACAGTACAATGATTAGCCGAAACCGGTTTGGCTCAGTGGATAGAGCATTAGCCTGTGGACTGAAAGGTCCCGGGTTCGATTCCGGTCAAGGCATGTACCTTGGTTGTGGGCACATCCCTGGGGGCTCTATCCACTGAGCCAAACCAGTTTCGGCTGATCATGATTCTTTCTCATTGATGTTTCTAACTCTCTATCCCTCTCTCTTCCTCTCTGTAAAAATCAATAAAATATATTTTTAAAAACAAAAACAAAAAAAACAGCTGGTACCAGTTTGGCTCAGTGGATAGAGCGTCAGCCTACGGACTGAAAGGTCCCGGGTTCGATTCCGGTCGAGGGCATGTACCTTGTTGCGGGCACATCCCCAGTAGGGGGTGTGCAAGAGGCAGCTGGTCGATGATTCTCTCTCATCAATGTTTCTAACTCTCTGTCCCTCTCTCTTCCTCTCTGTGAAAAATCAATTTTAAAAAAATATTTAAAAAAACAGTACAACAATTGAAATTTCTTTTGAGAGCCACATTTTTTAAACCTAAACTTCTTCTAATGCCACTTCTTCAAAATAGACTCGCTGAGGTCGTAGTATTTTATGGAAGAGCCACACTCAAGGGGCCAAAGAGCTGCATGTGGCTCACGAGCCGTAGTTTGCCCACCATGGCCCTAAAGGGTTTGGCTCAGTGGATAGAGCATCAGCTTGTGGACTAAAGTGTCCCGGGTTCGATTCCGATCAAGGGCACATGCCTGGGGTTTCAGGCTCAGTCGCCAGTGGAGGGCATGCAGGAGGCAGCCGATCTGTGATTCTCTCTCATCATTGATGTTTCTCTCTCTCTCTCTTCCTTTCCCTTCCTCTCTGAGATCAATTAAAAAAATACATTTTTTAAAAAGATTACTTGCTAAAAAAGAAAGAAAGAAAGAAAGAAAGAAAGAAAGAAAGAAAGAAAGAGAGAGAGAAAGAAAGAAAGAAAGAAAGAAAGAAAGAAAGAAAGAAAGAAAGAAAGAAAGAAAGAAAGAAATATTGACCAGCTGCCTCCTGCACACTTCCTACTGGTGATGTGCCCATAACCAAGGTACATGCCCTTAACTGGAATTGAACCTGGGACCCTTGAGTCTGCAGACTGACACTCTACCACTGAGCCAAACCGGTTAGGGCTGATCAGTGACTCTTTTTTTTTTTTTTTTTTTATGATCGATGACTCTTATCATTGATGTTTCTATCTCCTTCTCTCTTCCTCTCTGAAATCAATTTTTTTTTTTAAATTTTTAAATAACAGTTTCTGTCAGCCCTGACTGGGTAGCTCAGTTGGTTTGAGTGTCTTCCCAATATGAGAAGGTTACGGGTTCGATCCCGTCAGGACACATACAGGAAACAACCAATCCTATATTATAAAAGGCTGATATGCAAATCGATCCAACGGTGGAAGGACAGGTCGCTGTGATGTGCACTGATCAGAAGGGGACAGACACTCCATGCAGGAGCTGCCCCCTGGTGGTCAGTGTGCTCTCACAGGGGGAGCACTGCTCAGCCAGAAGCCCCGCTCATGGCTGGTGAACACAGCTGTGGTAGAGTGGGCCTAAGCCATCAATAGGAATTTCCCCCGAGGGTTCCCGGGCTGCAAGAGGGCATAGGCTGTGCTGAGGGACCCCCCTCACCACCACCACTACCAGTGCACAAATTTCATGCACTGGGCCTGTAGTGAATAGATAAATAAGTGGTGTCTCTCCCCCTTCCTCTCTCTAAAATAAGTAAGCAAATAAAAAAATAAATATATATTACTTTTTATCTTAAAAAAAAGAATAGTTCCTGGCATATAGTACAAACTCAATAAATACCAGTGGTTGGATGAATGAATGAAGAATGAATGAATGGTATTCTTACTCTACCCCCTACGCTGTCCTGGAGGTTTCGGGATGCGAGACCACCCGCTTGGCTCTGTGCCTGCTGCTCCGTCAGACCAGTGAGTGAACCTGAGGTCCCGTGCCCACAGGAGGGAGAAAGTTACTGAGGAGAGAGCTGGGCGGGATGGGAGGCGATAGGGAATGGAGGCGACTGTGGCGAAACACACACACACACACACACACATACACACACACACACACACACACACACCTGCCCAGGTCTCAGCCACGGAAGCAGCTGCCACACAGACCCGCCCCATCGTGGCCCGGGCAGACAGACCCCCATGTCCTCAGTCTTCGGCAAGTTCAAAAGAAGCCGGAAACTGGGTTTTCGATGCAAAATCGAAATATTGGCGACCGACTCCCCGACCCAGGCTTTGGTTTCCGGAAGTTTTGAACGCCCCCACGTGCCAAACCACGCGTCTATCTGCGAACCCCACCCCTCAGGCCTTGCGTTCTCCAGGCTCTGTCCCACCCGTGGCTGAGCGACCTCGGGCGAGTGACTTAACCTCTCTGAGCCTCAGTGTCCTCATTCCCGACAGGAGGGCGGCACCCAGCTCATAGGACGAAACCAGATGACAATCTTCCCAATGCTCACCCCGCGTGCCCAGCCCGAGGGGGAAAGGGTGGAGGACAGAAAGGGATGGAAAAGAGAAGAGGAGGAATCACAAGCTGTGAGGCCCCGAGGTGGGAAGATAGTCCCACGGGGGATGGGTGCAGAGGGACCACTAGGAGGGCGGGCTGGAGAGGGAGGGAGGGCAGGACCCAGGTGGGATCAGAGATGGAGATGAGAGGCGGTGGGTGGGCTGGAAGAGCAGTGAGGTCTGGGAGGAGGAAAAGAAGGAGGTAGGTTTGAGGGGGGCGGGGACAATGAAACAGCCATGGGGAGCACGGGGAGGGCCAGGACCCGGTGGGAGGCTGCAAGAAACCTGGGTGGAGCCGAAACCGGTTTGGCTCAGTGGTAGAGCTTCGGTCTGCGGACTGAAGGGTCCCAGGTTCGATTCTGGTCAGGGGCACGTACATTGGTTGCGGGCACAACCCCGGTGGGGGGTGTGCAAGAGGCAGCTGGTCGATGTTTCTCTCTCATTGACGTTTCTAGCTCCCTATCTCTCTCCCTTCCTCCTCTCTGTAAAATATCAATAAAATATAAAAAAAAAAAAAAAGAAAGAAAAGAAAGAAAGAAAAAGAAAAAGAAAAAAGAAACCTGGGTGGGGAGAGGCAGGCAGGAGAGGAGGAGCCCACCGGCATGGCTCAGTGGTTGAGCATCGACCTATGAATCCCGCCGTTCGATTCCCGGTCGGGACACATGCCTGGGTTGCAGGTGTGGGGTGTGCAGGAGGCAGCCGATCAGTGATTCTCTCTCATCATTGATGTTTCTATCTCTCTCTCCCTTCCTCTCTCTGAAATCAAAATTTAAAAAAAAAATTTTTTTTTAATTAAAAGAGCCCTAGCTGGTGTGGCTCAGTGGATAGAGCATCGGCCTGAGGGCTGAAGGGTCCCAGGTTCGATTCCTGCTCAGGGCACATGCCTGGCCTGTGGGCTCAATCCCCAGTAGGGGGCGTGCAGGAAGCCGTCCATCAATGATTCTCTCTCATCATGGATGTTTCTTTCTCTCTCTCCCTTCCTCTCTAAAAATCAATAAAAAGCCTGCAGACCCAGGGTCCCAGGTTTGATTCCAGTCAAGGGCATGTACCTTGGTTGCGGGCGCATCCCCAGTGGCGGGGGGGGGGGGGGGGTGCAGGCGGCAGCTGATGAATGTTTCTGACTCTCTATCCCTCGCCCTTCCTCTCTGTAAAAAGTCAATAAAATATATATTTTTAAAAAATAATAATAAAATAAAAAGGAGGAAAAGTGACAGGGAGATCAGAAGGGTGCTGAAGGGGAGAAACAGCCCAAGCGAGGGAAGAGATGGAGGAGGAGCAGGGACTGGGAGAGAGAAGACGCTGAGGGTGCACCCGGCGGCGGGCGGGGTGCAGAGGGGTGCAGAGGGGTGCAGAAGGGTGCAGAGGAGCTGAAGGCGGGCGGGGAAGGCTTAGCAGCGCGCGGACCAGCCGCGCATGTGCGGGGAGGCAGGCCCACCCTCGGAGGCGGGACCACGCGGGGGTCCCGGGCTGGGCAGCGGAGCTCGGGGGGTCCCGGGACTCGGGGCGGGTCTGCGGGGGGGTCCCGAACCAGGGGTGGGGCTGGTGGGGGTCCCGAGCCAGGGGTGGGGCTGGTGGGGGTCCTGGGGCCGGGGGCGGGGCTGGGAGGGGTCCTGGGGCCGGGGGCGGGCTGGGGGGAGGGTCCTGAGACTCGGGGTGGGGTTGGGGCGGTCCCGGGCCGGGGCGGGGGGGGGGGGGGCGGACTGGGGGGGCGGTCCCAGGCCGGGGGCGGGGCTAGGGGGGTACCAGGCCGGGTTTGGGGGGTCCCGGGCCGGGCTGGAGGGATCCCGGGCCGGGGGCGGGTTTGGGGGGGTCCCGGGTCGGGGCCGGGGGCGGGGCGGTCCCGGGGCGCGGGGTGGGGCTGCAGGGTCGGTCCCGGGCCGGGGCCGGGTTTGGGGTGTCCCGGGCCGGGGGCGGGCCGGGGGGGAGGGTCCCGGGGGGGCGGGTCCCCGGCCGGGGGCGGGTTTGGGGGGTCCTTTTTGGGGCGGGGGGCGGGGCTCGGGGCGGTCCCGGGCCGGGGCGGGCTGGGGGGGCCCGGGCCGGGGGCGGGCTGGGGTGTCCCGGGGCGCGGGGTGGGTCTGAATGGGGGGTCCCGGGCCGGGGCGGGCTGGGGGGGCCCGGGCCGGGTTTGGGGGTGTCCCGGGCCGGGGCGGGCTGGGGGTCCCCGGCCGGGTTTGGGGGTGTCCCGGGCCGGGGCGGGCTGGGGTGTCCCGGGGCGCGGGGTGGGTCTGAAGGGGGTGTCCCGGGCCGGGGCGGGCTGGGGGGGCCCGGGCCGGGTTTGGGGGTGTCCCGGGCCGGGGCGGGGTCCCGGGCGGCCCTACCTTCCAGGCAGCAGATGCGCCAGAGGCCGGAGTGCGTGAGGCCGCCGGGGTCGCGGCGCTCGGCGGCGCCCCGGTGCGGCGCGCCCTCGTCGGCCGTGAGGTTGGTGGTGTTGCAGATGAAGGCGCGCGTGTACAGCCAGTAGTCCGTGCTGATGGCGATGGTCATGAGGCCGAAGGCGGCGAAGGCGCCCACCGTGGTCGCCAGCACCTGCACGCCCTTCTCGCACCACAGGCCCCGCTCCTCGTTCCAGCGCTTCAGCGACTCCAGCCTGACCGCCGGCAGCCGGGCGGCCGCGGGCCACCAGCGGGGCAGCGCGGGCGGCGCCGTGCCGGCGGCGGGCGGGCGGGCTCAGCGGGCGAACGGGGGCCGGGCCCGGGGCGGGGCGGGGGCGCGAGGACGGGCTGGCCCGAGGGGTCAGAGGGCGGCCATGGTCAGCAGCTGGGGAGAGCAGGGAGCGAGAGAGGAAAAATTAGGGGCGCCAGGACCTCCCCAGCCCCCCGATCCCAGGACCCTTCGCCCCAAAAACAGCCCCACCAGGTCCCCCCTTTGGGACAAACTCCTTCCACGGTGCTTTCCAAGGCCTCCCTGGCTGTGCCAGGGGGAAGCCTTCCCACGGCCCTGGCCGGTGTTGCTCAGTGGGTAGAGCCTCGGCCTGCAGGCTGAAGGGTCCCGGGTTCGATCCCCGCCCAGGGCACAGGTCTCGCTAGCAGTCCCTGGTCACAGGGGCGCCTGCAGGAGGCAACCCAACCCGCCTATGGGCTTCTCTCACATCGATGTTTGTCTGTCTTTCTCTCTCTCTCTCTTCCACGCTCTCTAAAATCCTGGGGTGAGGATTTAAAAAATAAAAATAAAAATAAAAAAGCAGCCGAAACCGGTTTGGCTCAGTGGATAGAGCGTCGGCCTGCGGACTGAAGGGTCCCGGGTTTGATTCCGGTCAAGGGCATGGTCCTCGGTTGCGGGCATATCCCCAGTGGGGGAGCAGGAGGTGTGCAGGAGGCAGCTGATGGATGTGTCTCTCTCATTGATGTTTCTAACGCTCTATCCCTCTCCCTTCCTCTCTGTAAAAAAAAAAAATCAATAAAATATATATTTTTTTTAAAAAGAAAAGAAACATAAACCTCTCAAGCTGTTCTCGGCTTCCAACAAGTCTCCCCAACGAACTCTCGCTGTCCGCACGACTCAGAAGAATCTCGCAGTGGCCGCAAACACCTGCCCCCCTAAACGCCTGCTCTCCTCCTCCTGAGAACCCCCTTTCCCATGCAGAACCCACCCCCCTCTCTGTGGACCCAGGTTTCCAGCCTCTAAGGACGCACCCAGGAAGGCACCAGAGTCCCACCGGGGAGATGGGGTTCTGCTGGTCAGCGCTGGCGTAGGCCGGGGTTCTGATGGGCAGCCAGCACCCCCTGAACCCCGTCTCCCTCCATCCCTCCCTGCAGCTCCTGCTGTGTCCCTAGTCCCCCCGCCATCTCTAACTATGACTTTGACTCAAGAAAAACAAAAACACACACAAAAACCACTCTTTCCTTGGCTTAAAGAAGTCTTTCCAGCCCTGACCGGTTTTGTTCAGTGGATAGAGTGTCGGCCTGCGGACTGAAAGGTCCCGGGTTCGATTCCAGACAAGGGCATGTACCTTGGTTGCGGGCACATCCCCAGTGGGGGGTATGCAGGAGGCGGCTGATGGATGTTTCTAACTCTCTGTCCTTCTCCCTTCCTCTCTGTAGATAGTTAATAAAATATGTTTTGTTTTAATTTAAAAAGAAAAGAAAAGAAAAATCTTTGGAGCCTGGCCTGGCTCTGTGGTTGGATTCCCGGTCAGGGCACAGGCCCGGGTGTGGGCTCGGACCCAGCGTGGGGCGTGCGGGGGGCAGCCGGTCCATGATGCTCTCTCATCGTGGACGTTCCTGTCTCCCTCTCCCTTCCTCTCTGAAGTGAATGTTTAAAATATACATATATATTTTTTAAAGTCTTCGGAATCCGGCCCCACCACCTCTACAACTTAGACACTAACTCCTCTCATCCATCGCGTTCTCCTTCTCCGTTAAGAAAAATCTCCCCCTTGGGCTCCACGGTGTGTCCCACTCACCGGAGTCCCTTCCTGCCGGTCCCAGATTCCTTCCCCTTCAGGACTCCCAAGCTCCGACCTGCAGGCCCACTGCTGTCCAAGGAGGGGCCCACCCCGACTCCATGGCCCGGCCCTCCCACCCCCTCCCACCGCCTCCAACCGCCCCCCAGGGTACCCTTGTTATCACATCACACAAGACGAACCCCCACCTCTGGATCGCCCCAACTCCCCTGGACCTCCCACTCCCTCCAGTTCCCAGAACCTTCCCCCACCCTCCGCCTTCCTCTTACATCACGAGGAGTCTCCCTCCGTCCCTCGGGCCCTCTTCCCCCACCCACTCTCCCCCCAGCATCTCCTCTGCTCAGGGAACCCCCACGGTGTCCCTCCGGACTACCCTTCATGGGGAACCCCCAGAACTCCCCGGAACCCCGCTACGTGTCACCTGTGAGGACCTTACACGCACACGCCTCCCCCCCCCCCTGTGGACAGCGCCCCTGAGGAGAATCCCATGTACAGGACCCCAGCTCTCCTTCAGCTGGGAAGGATGTCCCCCTTGACGCCCCCCACCCCCAGGGTCCCCCCACCACACCCCCAGCCCTGCCTCCTCCACCTCGCCCAGTCCTACCTGCCTCCACCTCTCCCTCTTCCCCAGACTCCCCCCCTCCCCGAGCCCCTGCTGGACTTGGGGGGCCACCGAGGAGGGGGGGCCACGCTGGGTCCCAGGACCTGCTGACCTTGGCCTCCGCCGCCTCCATCGGCTGGCCCCCGCCCGGTCTGCGCCCAGGGGTTGCTGAGAAAGGTTGTCTATGGGGGGGTGTCTCCATGGCAACGGGGCCCAGTGACCCACACACACACACACACACACACACACACACACACACACACACGTGGTCCCTCCCCCTCCCCGGCTCCTGCCTGCCTGCCCACACGCAGCCCCTGGCCGGCCCATCCATGGGGCTCTGGGCTCGGACACCCCCTGTCCCCTCTCCGTCCCCCCTGTCCCAGGCGCTGCCCCTGCCTCCCCTTCCCCTCCCCTCCAGGCACCTGCCCGGCTGCCTGGGCCTCATCTCCCCCATTTGCCCGGCACCCCGGCACAGCCACCTCCACTGCCCAGGCACCTTCCTGCTCCCGCCTGGGGGAGCCTGTGGCCCCAGGAGGCACCCCCTCCTCCTGCTGGGCCCCCGACGACCCAGAACTGGGAAGGGAGGGGAACAGGGTCCATGAGGGGCATTCTCTGTCCCCCAAAAAGATCTGGAGACATTTCCTTGAACCGATTCTGGGGGGTGGGGGGGGGGAGATCTGTTTGGCCGGAGGGACTGTTCCCTCAGTCCATCTGTCAGGGGCCCCCATCCTAAAGCTCCCGCATACGACAGGGGCTGTACCCCCTCTCTCCCTCCTCGGAAGGGGACCAGCTCCTTCCTCCTCCAGAACTGGGGGGCCCGGGGAGAGAGGGAAAAGGGGATCACAGAGCCTGCCTTCCACAGCCACCCACCTCCGCCAACGAGCAGGATCAGGCTCACCTCGGTCAGTGACAGGTCAACTCGCCGGAGGAGCCCGGAGCACGGAGGAGGAGATGCGCTGAGCCCTGTCCTGTGGGCACCCCCCCTTTCAGAGGCACCCCCGTGCTCCCCAGTTCTCACGGCTCAGCCTTCCTCCCCCAGCAGCCGGGGACCCAGGCGTCCGACCCGGCCGGGGTTGGCAAGGAGGGGGCGTAGGGGCAAAGGGAGTGTTGGGGTGGGGAGGGGAGGCTGAGGACCAGCTCTGAGCTCTGGGGGGGGGGGGGCAGGCAAGCAGGTGGGGGGTTCGAGATGTGGGGGGGTGCGGGGGGGAAGGTGAGAAAGAGACAATTTGGTTCTCGTGTGTGTGTCGCTGGGTAAAGTGCGGAGCTGGAGGACGACGAGAGAGGGAGGGAGGAGGGAGCAGAGGGAGGGGGGCCGCTGAGGATGGGGGAGCCGGGAGAGGAGGTGGGGGAGGGATCCAGTTGGGGGGGGCACCGGGTCTGGGTGGCAGAAGGAAGCTGGGGGGAAAGAGAGAGAGAGATAGACCTGGAGAGAGAGAGCGAGAGAGAGAGGGAGAGAAGAGGAGAGAAGCGGCAAGAGAGAGACTTGGAGATGGGGGAACGGGGATGGGGGAGGGAGGGATTTGGGGGAGGCAGCGGCTGGTGGCAGAAGGAAGTTGGAGGCACACAGAGAGAGAGAGAGAGAGAGAGAGAGAGAGAGAGAGAGAGAGAGAGAGAGAGAGAGGGAAATATCCAGAGAAAGAAGGGGACCGAGAGACAGAGATCCAAAGAGGGGAAACCAAAGAGATGGGGGAAGGTGAGGGAGGGAGGGACGGCGGGGAGCGGGGGGCTGGGGTGAAGGAGAGGAAGGTGGAGGGGGGGGCAGGGCCTGGGTAACAGAAGGGAAAAAAGAGACACAGAGAGAGTCATCCAGAGAGGGGGAGGAGAGACAGATGGGAGAGACAGGGAGAGACAGAGGGGATGGGGGCGAGGGCAAGGTCTTCACAGAGAGGAGAGAGAGGGAGAGAGAGAGAGAGGAAGAGAGAGAGAGAGAGAGAGAGAGAGAGAGAGAGAGAGAGAGAGAGAGAGAGAATGGGGGAAATCTAGGGGACCGAGGTCTGCAGGCGTAGAAGGAACGAGGGGTGCCCAGAGGCAGAGGCCGATGGATGGAGCAGGTGCCTGGGCCAGACAGAGCCCCGAGGACCGAGACACAGGCGCCCAGAGCGAGGAGGCATCGGAAGGAAGGTGGAGGGAGAGGGGAGAGGGGCCAGGGAGGAGGAGGAGGAGGAGGTCAGAGAGGAAGGACACCCCTGCCCCCGGCCCCGCCCGCACCCCCGGCCCCGGATCCCTACCCCCATCCCCAATTCGAAGCCTCCGCCCCCACCCCCACTAGCCTCCATCTCTCCACTGCATCGCCTGCCGCCGCCGCCGCCACCGCCTCTTCCCGTCGTCATGGCAACGGGATCCAGGCGCCCAGCCAAGGCTGGCAGCGGCGGCCGGAAATGAGGGGAGGGCCTTTTGCAAAAGGGACCCCGGGAGCTCCTAGCCCCTGTCCCCCAACATCCGAGGGGCACGCTCAAGCGCCCTGGGGTCTCCCCATCTCCCCATCACCACCACCATACACGCACCCCCGGACAGAGATCCCCGGAAAATAAAAATCAAAAAAGCCATGGTACATGCACCAGGTTTGCAAGCCTTTTTGAATGGCACCAGCAAAATATTTTCTTCATACCCCCTACCCACCCGTAGCCCAGGGAGCCTGATTTCCACGAGGTGGGGGTGGGCGTGAAGCGCAAAAAAAAAAAAAAAAAAAAAGGAGGATGCAAGAAGCGTGGGTGGGGAGAAATGTGTCTGGGGCTGGGTGGGTTTGGGGGCCCCCTGCCCCCCAACCCAGCCACAGTTGGGAGAAGAAGGAGGCCTGGCCGGTGGGTAGGGAGTGAGCTAACGGGAGGCGGGGGATTCAGAGGAGACAGCTTGTTCTTTGGGTGCGAACCTTCGAGATGCCCCTGTGAGTGACCTTGGGCACAAAAACATCTCCCCTCTGCCAGTTATAACGGCACCCTGTCCCGTGGAAACAGAAGTGCCAGGAGGTCTTTGCAGGCAGACCCAGGTGAACCATGCCTTCTGTGCTGCAAACAGGCTCGGACCCAGCAAGCCCTAGCTAACCCCAAAAGCTGGCCAGCGGGGCCCGGGCCCTGGGGGAGGTGGTATGCATGCTTCGTGTTCTCACAGAGCCCCTGGCACAAGGGTCACGGCGGTTCCCATTTTACAGACGGGCAGACAGAAGCCTCGGAGGTAGGAGCCGACTTGCCCACCCCCACCCAGGGAATAAAAGGCAGAGCTGGGCCCGGCCCTGGTGTGGCTCCGTGGTTGAGCATCGACCTAGGAACCAGCAGATAAAGGTTCGATTCCCGGTCAGGGCACAAGCCATGTTGTGGGCTCAGAGAGGAAGGACACCCCTGCCTCCGGCCCCGCCGCACCCCCCCCCCCGGCCCCGGATCCCTACCCCCATCCCCAATTGCAAATTGGGGTCCCTTTTGCAAATCGATGATTCTCTCTCTCCTCCTCGGAGTCTCTCCCTCTCCCTTCCTCTCTGAAATCAATTTAAAAAATATGAAAGCTTAGCTGGCATGGCTCCGTGGTTGAGTGTCGACCTATGAGCCAGGAGGTCACGGTTGGATTCCCTGTCAGGGCACAGGCCCGGGTTGTGGGCTTGATCCCCAGTGTGGGGGGCATGAAAAAGGCAGCTGATGAATGATTCTCTCTCATCATTGATATTTCTCTCTCTCTTCCTCCCCTTTCCTCTCTGAAATCAATTTTTAAAAAATATATATTCAAAAACAAAACAAACAAACAAACAAAAAACTAGCCCTGATCGGTGTGGCTCAGTGGATAGAGCGTCGGCCTGGGGACTGAAAGGTCCCAGGTTCGATTCGGGTCAAGGGCATGGACCTTGGTGGCGGGCACATCCCCAGTTGGAGGCGTGCAGGAGGCAGCTGATTAATGTTTTTCTCTCATCGATGTTTCTAACTCTTTATTCCTCTCCTTCCTACTTCTCTGTAAAAAAAAAAAAAAAAAAAAAAAAAATCAATAAAATATATTAAAGTTAAAAAAAAAAACAACACAAAACAGACACCTTCACAGGGTGAAGACAGCCTGGCTGGTGTGGTTCAGTGGGTTGAGCATCGTCCCATGGACCAAGAGGCCCTGGGTTTGATTCCTGGGTCAGAGCACATGCCCAGATTGCCAGCTCGACCCCCAGCAGAGGGGCGTGCAGGAAGGAGCTGCTTGATGTGTTTCTCTCATTGATGTTTCTCTCTCTCCTTCTCCCTTCCTCTCTTGTCTAAAAAAAATCAATAAAAACATTAAAAAGAAAAAAGCAACAAACAACAAAGGGTGAAAACAACTCAAAGGCACTAAAACCAGGCACTGGGCCGGATCCGTGGTTGGCAAACTGTGGCTCTCGAGTGCGGCTCTTTGGCCCCTTCAGTGCGGCTCTTCCACAAAATACCACGGCCTGGGCGAGTCTATTTGGAAGAAGTGGCGTTAGAAGAAGTTGAAGTTTAAAAAATGTGGCTCTCCAAAGAAATTTCGGTCGTTGTGCTGTTGATATTTGGCTCTGTGGACTCATGAGTTTGCCGACCACTGGGCCAGGTCATCCTCGGTGGCGCGGGCTGCCCTATGCATTGTGGGAGCTGGCCCAGCCCGCCTGGTTTGCACCCAGTGGGAGCGAGGGGTTGTGATAAAGGGAATCCGGTCTGTTCCACCTCAAATCCTGCTCCTTGTTTTATTAATCTCCCGCCAAGGACCTGCTCCTATTGATTTGAGAGAAGTGGGGAGGGAGAGAGGGAGGTAGAGAGAGAAATGTCGCTTTGAAGGAGGACCTTCCATGAGCTCTGCTTCCCGTAGAAGCCCAGGGCAAGGAGGGACCCTGAGACCTAGGTGGGTACCTGTGGAGAGTGGCCACAGCGTTTGGACAGGTTCAAGTCTCGGGCTGATGAGAGGGCACCGTCCTCTCGTGGCCACGTGCAAGTCCCAGCGAGGAGGCAGGGCCTCCCAGCACAATGAAAGCCAGCAGCTGTGGTTGTCAGCTTGAACCTGTGGTCCCAACACGTGGCCCCACATGCCTGAGCGACGTGGGCTTGATAGAGTTTAGGTGCATGTAGTTAAGTAGGCTCGAAACCCACGAGCATGGCCCTAACTAGTTTGGCTCAGTGGATAGAGCGTCTGCCTGCGGACTGAAAGGTCCCAGGTTCGATTCCAGTCAAGGGCATGTACCTTGGTTGCGGGCACATCCCTTGTGGGGGGTGTGCAGGAGGCAGCTGATGGATGTTTCTCTCTCATTGATGTTTCTGACTCTCTGTAAAAAAAAAAATATATATATATATATATATATATATATATCAGTAAAATATATATATATATTTTTTAAATATATTTTATTGATTTTTTACAGAGAGGAAGGGAGAGAGATACAGAGTTAGAAACATCGATGAGAGAGAGTCATCGATCAGCTGCCTCTTGCACACCCCCTACTGGGGATATGCCCGCAACCAAGGTACATGCCCTTGACCGGAATCGAACCCGGGACCCTTCAGTCTCCAAGCCGACGCTCTATCCATTGAGCCAAACCGGTCCCGGCAGTAAAATATATTTTTAAAAAATAAAAACACAAGGGGCCAAAGAGCTGTATGTGGCTCTAGAGCCGCATTTTGCCAACCACTGTTTCAACCAACCAAGCCACACCAGCCAGGGCAGAAAGCCTTTTTTTTTTTTTTTTGAGAGAGAGAGAGAGAAACATTGATTTGTTTTTCTTTTCCTTTTTAAAATCTATTTTATTGATCTTTTACAGCGAGGAAGGGAGAGGGATAGAGAGTTAGAAACATCGATGAGAGAGAAACATCGATCAGCTGTTTCCTGCACACGCCCCACCGGGGATGTGCCCACAACCAAGGTACATACCCTTGACCGGAATTGAACCTGGGACCCTGGAGTCCACAGGCCAATGCTCTATCCACTGAGCCACACCGGTTTCGGCTGACTTGTTTTTCCACTGAGGTATGCATTCACTGGATTCCAGGGCGTGCTCGGACGGGGGATGGAACCCATCAGCTTGGCTGGTATTGGGATGCTGCTCTAACCAATGGGGCTACTCCGCCAGGGCCTGGCAAAGCTTCTCCATGTGTGTGTAGCTTCTCTTACTTGCCTTTCCATCCATCCATCCATCCCTAAGTCATTATCCCCCAGATGGTCGGCCTCAGGGATGTCTCTCCCTCTGATAGATCAGGACCTGCCTCCCCTCTCCCTCATCCCCCCTCTGTTCCTCCCCATACAAATATATATATAAAATATAAAATATGTCATATATTTTATATATATATATAAATATATATATATATAAAATATATATATATAATTGATTTTTTTTTACAGAGAGGAAGAGAGAGGGATAGAGAGTTAATAATATTGATGAGAGAGAATCATTGATCATCTGCCTCTTGCACACCCCCTACTGGGGATGTGCCCACAACCAAGGTCCATGCCCTTGACCGGAATCGAACCCGGGACCCTTCAGTCCACAGACCGATGCTCTACCCGCTGAGCCACACCGGTTTCGGCCCCATACAAATATTTTTAGTGCTTGCTTGGCAACACGGATCAGCAGGCTTGCATCAGGCCCTCTTTGTTTCCGGAAGCATCCCTCTGCTTTTTCGGTAACAGCCTCTCCCGGATTGCACCCGCATGCCGCACGGCTCACCCACTCCAAGGGGGCAGACACCCCACGGAGCTTGGCTATCAGCACAGAGTCGTGCAGCTGGCAGCTTCCAGTCCGTGTCAGCGTTTCCGTGAGCCCAGGGAGGCACCACGCACCCCGAGCCGGCCACCCCTCCTCCCAATCTCCCCGCACACCCCGCCTGGGGCCCCCGCGAACCCACTTCCTGCCCCTATGGACTTGCCCACAGACACTTTGTAGGAACAGAAGGTGCGTTCCTACCTTCAAGGTCAGCCCAGGCGGTAGCAGGCGTCAGAACTTCATTTCCTTTTATTGTTGTGAGTTCACCCCCAGTAGGGGGCATGCAGGAGGCCCAGTGCATGAAAATTCATGCAGAGGAGTGGAGGGGGGGGGTATCTCATAGCCCAGCCTGCCCCCTCTCACAGTCTGGAAGCCCTCAGGGGCTGGAGGTGACTCAGCAATTAGGGAAGGGTGACGCCCCATCACACCTCTGCTGCTGCTGCCGCCACTGCCGGCAGTGCAAGCCTCAGCCAGTCCTGGTTACCTGAGCCTCAGGCGTCCCTAGTTACATGAGCCTTGGGTAGCCCTGGGGAAACTGAGGGGACTGGGGGAGTCCAGAGGCAGGTGCACTGAGTGGCAGGGGCCCCCCCCTGAGGAAAGGCTGAGGGGACTGGGCACCGTCATCCTGTGGCTGTGGGCACCGCCATCTTTTGAGGGTGTGTGACAGTCAATTAGCATATTCCCTCCTTATTGGCTGTGGGTGCCGCCATCTTTGTGACAGTGTGATGGTCAATTAGCATATTCCCTCTTTATTAGAGAGGATCATATTCCATTGCGTGGATAGGTCAGTCTTTCTTTATCCACTGGGTATTGTTTCCCCCCCACCATTTGGGCTATTGTGAGTAATGTTGCCGTGAACATTTGTCTACAAGCTCTTTTTTCGTGTCTTTTCTTTTTTAATACATTTTTTAAAATATATTTTATTGATTTTTATACAGAGAGGAAGGGAGAGAGATAGAGAGTTAGAAACATGAATGAGAGAGAGTCATCGATCAGCTGCCTCTTGCACACCCCCTACTGGGGATATGCCCGCAACCAAGGTACATGCCCTTGACCGGAATCGAACCCGGGGCCCTTCAGTCCCCAAGCCGACACTCTATCCATTGAGCCAAACCGGTCCCGGCTTTAATACATATTTTTATTGATTTCTGAGAGTAAGGGAGAGGGAGACAGAAACATCAGTGAGAATCATGGGTCAACTGCCTCCTGCATGCCCCCTACTGGGGGTGAACTCACAACCCAGGCATGTGCCCTCACCTGGAACCGAGCCATGCCCTCCTGGTTCAGAGGTTGATGTTTACCACTAAGCCACACTGGCAGGGGGAGGGAGGGTTGTTTTATAAAACCTCTCTGGAGGATGTTTTATTTTATTTTTTTTTTTTTGGAGAGAGTGGAAGGGAGGGGTGTGGGAGAGAAAGAGAGAGAAACATCAATGTGAGAGAGACACATCAATTGGTTGCACCTGGATTGAACCTGCAACCCAGGTGGGTGCCCTTGACTGGGAATCGAACCCTCAACCCTTCGGTATGCAGGCCCGGCGCTCTAACCACTGAGGCACACGGGCCAGGGCCGTGGACAAGATTTCCCGTGAACATACATGTCCATGTCTCTTGGGCATATACCTGGGGGCACTTCTGTATCCCATTGCTGCACCTCATTTTGTAAGGTGGAATATTAGACCCTCTGGTCACCCTGGCAGCTCAGGGAAGAACCCTTCAGAGGGGGTGTCACAGACAAAACCGGTTTGACTGAAAGGTCCCAGGTTCGATTCCAGTCAAGGGCATGTACATTGGTTGCGGGCACATCCCCGGTGGGGGGTGTGCAGGAGGCGGCTGGTCGATGTTTCTCTCTCATCGACGTTTTCTGGCTCTCTATCTCTCTCCCTTCCTCTCTGTAAAAAAAAAAAAAAATCAATAAAATACATACATATATTTTTTTTTGAAGAGGGGGTGTCATAGACAATGCGGCGGCTCGGCCCCTCAGACCTCATTCCCTCATTTGCTGGTCAACTCATCTCACTTGAGTCAAAGTCTCCAACAGGCATGGCCCAGAGATCTAAAGACCGTAGACTACCTAACCAGTGTGGCTCAGTGGATAGAGCTTCAGTCTGTGGACTGAAGGGTCCCAGGTTCGGTTCCGGTCAAGGGCATGTACCTTGGTTGCGGGCACATCCCCAATAGGGGGTATGCAAGAGGCAGCTGGTCGATGTTTCTCTCTCATTGATGTTTCTAACTCTCTATCCCTCTCTCTTTCTCTCTGTAAAAAAAATCAATAAAATATATTTTTTAAAAATAAAAAAATAAAAAATAAAGCCCTGACCGGTTTGGCTCCGTAGATAGAGCATTGGCCTGCGGACTGAAGGGTCCTGGTTCGATTCCAGTCAAGGGCACATGCCTGGGTTGCAGGCTTAATCCCCAATAGCAGGTGCACAGGAGGCACCCAATCAATGATTCTCTCTCACCATTGATGTTTCTCTTTCGGTTCCTCTCCTTTCCTCTCAGAAGTCAATAAAAATATGTTTGTTTTTTAAGAAAAAGAATCTCTAAGGCCAAGCTCAGGAGCATGCATTTAAAAAATAAAATAAATAAAGCCCTGACTGGTTTGGCTCAGTGGATAGAGCATTGGCATGCGGACTGAAAGGTCCCAGGTTCGATCCCGGTCAAGGGCATGTACCTTGGTTGCAGGCACATCCCCAGTAGGGGGTGTGCAGGAGGCAGCTTATGGATGGAAGGAAGGAAGGAAGGAAGGAAGGAAGGAAGGAAGGAAGGAAGGAAGGGAGGAAGGAAGGGAGGGAGGAAGGAAGGAGGAAAGAAAGGAGGGAAGGAAAGAAAGAAGGGAGGAAAGAAATAAGGGAGGAAGGAAAGAAGGGAGGAAGGAAAGAAGGGAGGGAGGAAAAAAGGGAGGGAGGAAGGGAGAGAGGAAGGAAGGAAGGAGGGAGGAGGAAGGAAGGAAAGAAAGAAAGAAAGAAAGAAAGAAAGAAAGAAAGAAAGAAAGAAAGAAAGAAAGAAAGAAAGAAAGAAAGGAAGGAAGGAAGAAAGAAAGGAGGGAGGGAGGGAGGGAGGGAGGGAGGGAGGGAGGGAGGGAGGGAGGGAGGGAGGAGGGAAGGAGGGAAGGAAGGAAGGAGGGAAGGAAGGAAGGAAGGGAGAGAGGGAGGGAGGGGGAGGGAGGGATGGAAGTAGGGAGGAAGGGATGGAGGAAGGGAGGGAGGAGGGAGGGAGGAGAGAAGGAAGGAAGGAAGGAAGGAAGGAAGGAAGGAAGGAAGGAAGGAAGGAAGGAAGGAAGGAAGGAAGGAAGGAAGGAAGGAAGGAAGGAAGGAAGGAAGGAAGGAAGGAGGGAGGGGGAAAGGAAGGAAGGGAGGGAGGGAGGGAGGAGGGCGGGAGGAGGGAGGGAGGAGAGAAGGAGGGAAGGAAGGAAGGAAAAAAGGAAGGAAGGAAGGAAGGAGGAAAGGAAGGAGGGATGGAGGGAGGGAGGGAAAAGGGGAAGGAAGGCTGGAGAATTAGATGAGATGGGGATTCAGACTCCAGGCTCACCCTCCACAGCCCCTGCGCGCTGTCCCCGCGCCCGCGCCCGCCGCTCCCCGCGCTGTCCCAGGTGCTGACGCGCCTCAGCACCAGCTGGGCCTTTGTCTCCGCAGGAACCGGAGGAGCCGGCGAGCGGGCGGCTGCGGCTCCGGGAAGAGGGATCAGCGTTTCTGAACGTCCTCATTCGGGGTGAATGGAAATACCCAGCGCGGGGCGGGCGGCCTGGTCCCCGTCCTGGTCCCCCCGGACCCAGCAGGAGGCCCCCCACCTCCGCCCCGTGGTCCCTGAAAGAGAATCGCAGCCCCAGCTGACGTGGCTCAGTGGGTCCCGGGTTCGATTCCGGTCAAGGGCACATGCCTGGGTTGTGGGCTCCATCCCCAGGAGGGGGCCTGCGGGAGGCAGCGGATCAATAGGCAGTGGGTCAATAGGCAGCCGATCAATGATTCTCTCTCATCATTGATGTGTGCGTGTGTGTCTCTCTCTCCCTTTCTCCCTGAAATCAATAAAAATATATACTTTAAAAAATTTTTTTTAGCCTGACCAGTTTGGCTCAGTGGATAGAGCGTCAGCCTGCGGACTGAAAGGTCCCAGGTTTGATTCTGGTCAAGGGCATGTACCTTGGTTGTGGGCACACCCCCAGTGGGAGGTGTGCAGGAGGCAGATGATCGATGCTTCTCCCTCATCGATGTTTCTAACTCTCTATCCCTCTCCCTTCCTCTCTGTAAAAAGTCAATAAAATATATTTTTAAAAATAAAGGCAGACCCCCTGGCAATGGGCAAGGAGACACCTGATTGGTGGAGTTGCTCTGACATCAATCAGGGGCCAAGCAGAGGTACAGTCCCTCAGGTCATCCTAGCTTGATGCCTGTGTGGGTGGCCAGAGCTGTTTCATGCCTGAGTCACATAAAAAAAATGAATAGCCCTAGCTGGTTCAGCTCAGTTGACAGAGCATCTGCCTGTGGACTGAAGGGTCCTGGGTTCGATTCCAGTAAAAGCACATGCCTGGGTTTCAGACTTGATTCCCAGATGCAGGAGGCAACCAATCAATGATTCTCTATCATTATTTATTTATTTATTTATTTTTAAATAAATCTTTATTGTTCACATTACTACAAATGTGTTCCTCTTACCCCCCCTCAATAGCTCCCCTCCTCTCTCATCATCGATGTTTCTATCTCTCTCCCTCTCTCTTCTTCTCTGAAATCAATACAAATATATTTTAAAAAAATAAATAAATGAATAAAATTGCTGGGACCGGTTTGGCTCAGTGGATAGAGCGTCGGCCTGCAGATTGAAAGGTCCCGGGTTCGATTCCGGTCAAGAGCATGTACCTGGGTTGCGGGCACATCCCCAGTAGGGGGTGTGCAAGAGGCAGCTGATCGATGATTCTCTCTCGTCGATGTTTCCAACTCTGACCCTCTCAATTCCTCTCTGTGTAAAATCAATAAAATATATTTTTTAAAAATAAAATAAAAATAAAAATAAATAAATGAATAAATAAAGGCAGAAGTAATGAACAAGGGAGTTTATATAAATGCATACTATGTAAAGCAGGTTTTTCTCAGCCTCTGCACTAGTCACATGTAGGACCAGATTATTATCTATTTTTTTCTTAAGGAAACTTAAAACAAAAAAAAAATTTTTTATTGATTTGAGCAGGGGAGAGAGAAATAGCAATCTGTTGTTTCACCTATCTATGCACTCATTGGTTGATTCTTCTTTTTATTTTTAAATAATTTTATATATATATATATATATATATATATATATATATATATATATATATATATATATTGCCCTCACCGGTTTGGTTCAATGGATAGAGCATCGGCTCTCCCTTCCTCTCTGTAAAAAATCAATAATATATATATTATTGGTTTTTTTTACAGAGATGGAGAGGGATAGAGAGTCAGAAATATTGATGAGAGAGATACATCGATCAGCTGCCTCCTGCACACCCCCAACTGGGAATGTGCCCGCAACCAAGGTACGTGTCCTTGACCGGAATCGAACCTGGGACCTGGAACCGACGCTCGACCCACTGAGCCACACCAGTTTCTGTGAAGCACATTCCTTTTTCTTTCTACCCTCACTCGGCTGCTTACAAGCGAACATCGTGACTAGCTTTATCGTGAAAGCGCGCTGACGGTGAGCGTGAATCGGCATGGCCATCCCCGTGCCCAGGTTCTGCTCTCCGCCGTCACCTGGGGTCCCCTCCGTTCGAAAATGCGAGACGGAAAATTCCAGAAACAGACAAATCTGCACACATTCCAGCCTGCGTCCTCCCGAGGAGCGGGAGGAAGTCCCCGGCGCCCAGCTCCCTCTGCCCAGGACGTGAATCATCCCTTTTGTCCGCATCTCCCTCTGCCCGGCATCCGCTGCCCACACTCCTGGCCTTCTCCGCGGGGGGATGGAGTGACTGGGGATCACAGCGCTTCTGTTCGAGGGACCTCGTTTTTCTTTTTTAAAAATATATTTTATTGATTTTTTTTTTTTACAGAGAGGAAGAGAGAGGGATACAGAGTTAGAAACATTGATGAGAGAGAATCATCCATCAGCTGCCTCTTGCACACCCCCTACTGGGGACATGCCCACAACCAAGGCACATGCCCTTGGCCGGAATCGAACCTGGGACCCTTCAGTCCGCAAACCGACGCTCCATCCACCGAGCCAAACTGGCTTTGGCTCCCTTTTTTCTTTTTTTAACATATTTTATTGATTTTTTAAAAATAGATATTGATTTTTTTTACAGAGAGGAAGGGAGAGGGATACAGAGTTAGAAACATCGATGATAGAGAACCATTGACCAGCTGCCTCCTGCACACCCCCTACTGTGTGCCCACAACCAATGTACATGCCCTTGACCGGGATCAAACCCGGGACCTTTCAGTCTGCAGACTGACACTCTATCCACTGAGTCAACCTGGTTTTGGCTATTTTATTGATTTTTACAGAGAGGAAGGGAGAGGGATAGAGAGCTAGAAGCATCGATGAGAAAGAGACATCGATCAGCTGCCTCCTGCACAGCCCCTACTGGGGATGTGCCGGCAACCAAGGTACATGCTCTTGACCATAATCGAACCCGGGTCCCTTCAGTCCGCAGGCCGACGCTCTATCTACTGAGCCACACCGGTTTCGGCCGTTGTTTTTCTTAATGGCCCCACAGAGCGAGAGGAAGGGTCCCGGAGACTCGGAGTTGCCAAAGAGAAGTCATAGTGCTTCATCTAAGTGAAACAGTGAGGGCACAGGCCTGGATTGCAGGCTCGATCCTCGGTGGGGGGGCACGCAGGAGGCAGCCAATCACTGATTCTCTCTCATCGTGGAAGTTTCTACCTCCCTCCCCCTTCCTCTCTGAAATCAATAAATAGATATCCTATATAATAGAAGCCTAATATGCTAAGTGCCCAGTCGTCCCATCTTCCTTTCAACCAAAGTGTAGTAGGCTAATGACATGCTAATGATGTGCTAAGGCCGCTCAATTGCTCGCTATGACAGGCACTGACCATCAAGGGGGCACACTCCATGCAGGAGCTGCCCCCTGGTGGTCAGTGCAATGCCTCAGGGGGAACAGTGCTCAGCCAGAAGCCAGGCTCACAGCTGGCGAGCACAGTGGCAGTGGCAGGAGCCCCTTCCGGCCTCCGCAGCAGCAGCCCTAAGGATGTCCCATGGGTAGTGGGCCTAAGCCGGCAGTCAGACATCCCCTGAGGGCTGCTGGACCGCAAAAGGGTGCAGGCCGGGCTGAGGGACCCCACCCCAAGTGCACGAATTCCGTGCATCATCGGGCCTCTAATATATCTATATTAATAAAAGGGTAATATGCTAATTAGACCAGACATCTTCCGGACGTCCTTCCGGACAAAGCCACTGTGGCGGGGGCCAGGGCAGGGGTGGTTAGGGGCGATCAGGCCAGCGGTGGGGAGCAGTTAAGGGCTATCAGACCAGTGAGGGCGAGATCAGGCCGACAGGGGGGAGCAGTTAGGGATGATCTGGCCTGCAGGCACAGGAGGTTAGGGGTGATCAGGCAGGCAGGCAAGTGCTTAGCAGCCAGTGGTCCCAAATATCCCCCAAAGGGCCCTATATTGGAGAGGGTGCAGGCTGGGCTGAGGGACCCCCTACCCCCATGCATGAATTTCATGCACCGGGCCTTTAGTGTATATATATATATATGTGTGTTAAAGAGTACTATCTATAGGACTCAGTACTACCCGAGGTATCAGGCATCCCATGGGGGCCTTGGAGCATATACCTTGTGGGTCAAGGAGGGACTTCTGGACCTCCATTCAACGGACCACTACAGAGTCATTGAAAAATGCACCGGGCCGAAGCTGGTTTGGCTCAGTGGTAGAGCGTTGGTCTGCGGACTGAAAGGTCCCAGGTTCGATTCCAGTCAAGGGCATGTACCTTGGTTGCGGGCACATCCCCAGTAGGGGGTGTACAAGAGGCAGCTGGTCGATGTTTCTCTCTCATCAACGTTTCTAGCTCTCTATCTCTCTCCCTTCCTCTCTGTAAGAAATCAATAAAATATATTTTAAAAAAGAAAAGAAAAATGCACCGGGCCTCCTGTTGGTTTATAATTTTGAGAATGTACTCCACGCTTGGCCTCCTGGAGGAAAGCTGGGTTCCCAAGCCTGTTTCTGCATGTGATCCGCCAGGCGCCTCCCCGTCCGAATGCCACCCAAAGGCGCCGGGACCAAGAGTGAAAAGTCACATGGTATCACAGTGTCATTATAACAATGGTTTGGACCTCAGGGACCCCGTACACACGCCCAAGGGGTGCCCAGGGTCCCTGGGCCACCACCCTTTGGGAACCACCTATGTGTGGTATTGTTTTGTTTTGTTTTTTAAATATATTTTATTGATTTTTTACAGAGAGGAAGGGAGAAGGAGAGAGAGTTAGAAACGTCGATGAGAGAGAAACATCGACCAACTGCCTCTTGCACACCCCCTACCGGGGATGTGCCCGCAACCAAGGTACATGCCCTTGACTGTAATCGGGACCTGGGACCTTTTAGTCCGCAGACCGACGCTCTACCACTGAGCCAAACCGGTTTCGACCTTGTTTTGTTTTTTAATGAATTGATTTTTTACAGCGAGGAAGGGAGAGGGAGAGAGAGTTAGAAACGTCGATGAGAGAGAAACATCCATCAGCTGCCTCTGCACACCCCCTACCGGGGATGTGCCCGCAACCAAGGTACATGCCCTTGACCGGCATCGTACCCGGGACCATTCCATCTGCAGGCCGACGCTCTATCCACTGAGCCACACCGGTTAGGGCAGAGGTGTGGTACTGTTCTGAAAATGACCTGAGTGCAACACATTGTGTCCAAACAATGATAAACGAAACCAGGAGGCCTCCATACCCGCGGAGGCACACAGCCTTGGGGGTCAGCCCGGCAGGCTCCGGAGACTCCCAGGGTTCAAGTCCTCATGCGGACGCTGACTCGCTGTGTGACCAGGGGAAGTTAATTGACCTCTCTGGGCCTTCGTGTAGGAGGTGGGGACCGCAGTAAAAGCACCGACCTCCTCCTGGGGTTATGGAAGGTAAAGTGCTCGGGGACTTGAATGCAAAGCGGGAGGCACAAAAGGGTAAATTATGCAACTAATTTATGCAAAGCGTTGTTATTAAGCAGCCCTCCGGCACAGCAAGGCGGTTACATAATTGCTGCTAAGTGGTCTCCACAATACACCGCCACGTGGAGCGGAAAGCCACGGCACCGGAGGCATAAAGCCGAGCCGAACACACACAGGCCACCTACCCGCCGGTGTGCGGCTGCACATGCAGGCCTGCGTGCACAGAATGTGCACGGAGTTCTCTTGAAATTATACATCAGAAGAACGACAAAATATATAAAAAGCAAAACAACAACAACAACAACAACAAGACATCCAGCGTGGCTTTCTTTTGTTTTGCTTTGTTGTTGTTGTTCATCCTCATCGGAGGATATTTTTCCATTGTTGTTTTTTTTTTTTTAATATGTTTTATTGATTTCCTACGGAGAGGAAGAAAGAAGGATAGAGAGTTAGAAACATCAATGAAAGAGAAACACCGATCAGCTGCCTCCTGTTCACCCCCTACCGAGGATGTGCCCGCAACCAAGGTATATGCTCCTCACCGGAATCGAACCCGGGACCCTTCAGTCCACAGGCTGTCAATCTATCCACTGAGCCAAGCTGGCCAGGGTTAGCATGATTTTTTAAAATACATTTTATTGCTGAAACCAGTTTGGGCTCAGTGGATGGAGCATCAGTCTGTGGACTGAAGGGTCCCGGGTTTGATTCCAGTCGGGGGCATGTACCTTGGTTGTGAGCACATCCCTGGTGAGGGCTGTGCATAAGGCAGCTGGTCGGTGTTTCTCTCTCATCGATGTTTCTAGTTCTCTGTCCCTCTCCTTTCCTCTGGAAAAAAAAATCAATAATATATATATATAATTGATTTTAGAGAGAGGAAGAGAAAGAGAGAGAGAGAGAGAGAGAGAGAGAGAGAGAGAGAGAGAGAGAGAGAGGAACATGGATGTGAGAGAGAAACTGGCTCCCTCCTGCATGCACCGTGACTGGGGACCGAACCCACAACCTGGGCATGTGTCCTAACCGGGAATCAAACCGGTAACCTTTCAGTGCATGGAGCGACACTCAACCAACTGAGCCACCCTGGCCAAGGCTAGCTTGATTTGTTTGTGTGTTTGTTTTGTTAATCCTCACCCGTGGCTATTTTTCCATTGATATTTAGGGAGAGGAAAAGACAGAGAAAAACATCAGTGTGAGAGAAACCCATTGATTGGTTGCTGCCCGCAGGAGCCCTGACCAGGGCCCAGGCCAGGAGGAGCCTGCCACCGAGGTGCCTTTGACTGGGATCGAACCCAGGACCCTTTGGTCTGCAGGCTGATGCTTTATCCACTGAGCCAAACCTGCTCTGGTTAGCTTGATATTCTATTTTATTTTTTATTGTTTTTCTTAAAATATATTTTATTGAGTTTTTACAGAGAGGGAGAGAGAGAGGGACAGAGACTTAGAAACATTGATGAGAGAGAAATATCGGCCAGCTGCCTCCTGCACACCTCCCACCGGGGATGTACATGTCCTTGACCGGAATCGAACCCGGGACCTTTCAGTCCATAAGCCGACGCTCTATCCACTGAGCCAAGCCGGTTTCGGCTAGCTTGATATTTTAAAGGAGATAAACGTTAAGACTGGGGATTGTTACCTTCTGGACAAGATGAGCACTTTTCCCAGCACCGGGACCACATTCTCCCCTCCTGCCTGCAGGACCGACAGCTCCCCTGGGTCAGGCTGCCGGCAGCCCTCGTTGACAGGAACATCCTCCCCCACGGAGCACACGTCCCAATCCCTCATCGGCACGCGGCTCCGGGCAGCCGGGGGCCATGGGTTCGTCCTGACAGTATCTGCCATCCCGAACCCTGAGCGTGACCACCCGGAAGATGACTCAGCATTGTCCCCCCAGGGAGCCGGGTCCTGCTGAACCCTCGTTCTTTCCTGCTAACTTCCACCCCACCTCCTCCCACCCTCCCTGCCCCAGGAGGTCCTGCCAGCCCCACTCCCTCCTTTGTTTTTTTTAAAATATATTTTTATTGATTTTACACAGAGAGGAATTGAGAGGGATAGAGAGTCAGAAACGTCGATGAGAGAGAAACATCGATCAGCTGCCTCTTGCACCCCCCCCCCACTGGGATGTGCCCGCAACCAAGGTACGTGTGCCCTTGACTGGAATCGAACCCAGGACTTTTCAGTCCGCAGGCCAACGCTCTATCCATTGAGCCAAACCGGTTTCGGCCACCCCCTCCCTTGTTACCCAGACAGAGACCGGAGCCCCCAGAGATGGAAAAGACTTGCTCACAGGAGTTTGCATCCGATTCCTAAAAGGCAGTAAAAATGCAGCCGCTCAGAGAGTGGACCGTGGGGTCAGACAGACCTGCATGTGGATTCTCCTTTGCATCCACCAGCGAGACGGACCTGAGTCTCAGTCTCTCCATCTGCAAAATGGGCTCCCAGGGCCGCCTCGTGCTCAGGAGAATCCAATCTGGGAATCAGTGAGGAGCGCTCAGCACGCACCCCTGTCCAACACCCCACGTGCTTGATAAAATGTGGGTGTGGCTGACGTTCTGAGGGTGCCCGGGGGTTAAATGAAGGGAAAGCAAAGTGGCTCAGTCCAAGGGGTGTTGTCCGGTGTACACCCAAAGGTCCCAGGTTCAATTTCCGGTCGGGGCACCCATGGTCAGTGTTTCTCTCGGTCTCTCCCTTCCTTTTCCTCTAAATGTAATCTCAGCCGAGACCGGTTTGGCTCAGCGGTAGAGCGTCGGCTTGGGGACTGAAAGGTCCCGGGTTCGATTCCGGTCAAGGGCATGTACCTTGGTTGCGGGCACATCCCCGGAAGGAGGTGTGCAAGAGGCAGCTGGTCGGTGTTTCTCTCTCATCGATGTTTCTAGCTTTCTATCTCCCTCCCTTCCTCTCTGTAAAAAATCAATAAAATATATTTTTTATATTTTTTTAAAAAACGTAATCTCAGGTGATGAGTTAAAAACAACTGCCCTAGCTGGTTTGGCTTAGTGGATAGAGTGGCAGTCTTCGGACTAAAGGGTCCCAGGTTCGATTCCTGTCAAGGGCACATGCTCGGGCTGTGGGCTCCATCCCCAGTCAGGGGTGTGCAGGAGGCGGCCAGTCAATGAATCTCTCTCATCACTGATGTTTCTCTCTCTCTCTCCCTCTCCCTTCCTCTCTGAAATCAATAAGAATATATTAAAAACAACAAGTAGAGATAAACCATGGACACCAGCAACAGGGTGGTTAAGATGGGGGTGGGAGGGAAGAAGGGAAGTTGGTAGGGACTGGGGAGGGGGAAAGGGGGAGAAAAATGGGAGATATCTATAATACCATCAACAATAAAAATATATTTTTTAAAAAACTTGAAAAATAATAAAACTTGCCGAGACCGGTTTGGCTCAATGGATAGAGCGTCGGCTTGGGGACTGAAAGGTCCCGGGTTCGATTCCGGCCAAGGGCATGTACCTTGGTTGCGGGCACATCGCCAGTAGGGGGTGTGCAGGAGGCAGCTGATCGATGATTCTCTCTCATCGATGTTTCTAACTCTGTATCCCTCTCTCTTCCTCTCTGTAAAAAAATCAATAAAATATATTTTTAAAAAATAAAATAAAACAAAAACAATTATCAGGTAAAATTTTAAAAAAGAAAAATAATAAAACTTTTAAAATTTAATTAACAACAACAACAACAACAAAAATAACAGCCATAACTGGTTTGACTCAGTGGACGGAGCCTCGGCCTGTGGACTGAAGGGTCCCAGGTTCGATTCCGATCAAGGGCATGTATCTTGCTTGCAGGCACATTCCCAGTAGGGGCTGTGCAGGAGGCAGCTGATCGATGTTTCTCTCTCATTGATGTTTCTAGTTCTCTATCTCTCTCCCTTCCTCTCTGTAAAAATCAATAAAATATATATTTTTAAATAAAATAAAAATAATAACAATACAAAACCAGGGCACAGGACTGACGGGCTAGCACTGTGTTTGTGTTTCCTTTCAGACACATTTCAAGAGCAAGCTTTTCAAACATCCAGGCTGTTTTTAGACCCTCACTGTAGACGGTGCGATCACAAGTCTGAGCCCAGTGTGTGTCTGTGTGTGCGTGTGCGTATGTATGCGTGTGCGTGTGCATGTATGCGTGTGGGTGATAATCCCCCACACCGGGGCTGCTGGGAGCCTGCCCTGAGCTCCTGAGAGGAATGTGTGGCTCACACAGTAGGTGTGCCATGAACGGCTAACACTGAATGTCTGTGGGCAGAGCAATCCCAAGAGCGCCTGTGTATTGATCCTGACTGGAGTCTTCTGCTGTCCTGCATGTTTTATAAAGTCCTGCTGCTGGCCGAAACCGGTGTGGCTCAGTGGATAGAGCGTCGGCCTGCGGACTGAAGGGTCCCAGGTTCGATTTCCATCAAGGGCATGGACCTTGGTTGCGGGCACA
Organism: Pipistrellus nathusii; assembly: GCA_963693515.1. Classification (NCBI taxonomy): domain Eukaryota; kingdom Metazoa; phylum Chordata; class Mammalia; order Chiroptera; family Vespertilionidae; genus Pipistrellus; species Pipistrellus nathusii. The sequence goes on along the minus strand of OY882872.1, from coordinate 47,165,078 downwards.
TCCCCAGTAGGGGGTGTGCAGGAGGCAGCTGATGGATGATTCTCTGTCATCGATGTTTCTCTCTATCCTTCTCTCTTCCTCCCTGTAAAAAAATCAATAAAAATATATTTAAAAACACACACACAGAAAAGAAAAACAAACAAACAAAAAAAAAAAACACTTCATGCCGAAACCGGTTTGGCTCAATGGATAGAGCGTCGGCTTGGGGACTGAAAGGTCCCGGGTTCGATTCCGGTCAAGGGCATGTACCTTGGTTGCGGGCATATCCCCAGTAGGGGGTGTGCAAGAGGCAACTGATCGATGACTCTCTCTCATTGATGTTTCTAACTCTCTATCTCTCTCCCTTCCTCTCTGTACAAAATCAATAAAATATATATATTTTTAAAAAACACTTCATGTCTGTGGGCAGAGCTCATTTTTTATTGATCCTGACCAAAGTCTCTTGCTATCCTGCATGTTTTATAAAGTTCAACAAACGCCAATCTAACCTCATTCCCTGACCCTAGGGGTATAGACCCCCCACCCCCAGCCTTCTGGAGCTGAGCATCCCGCTCCCCCCCCCCCGCTTCCCACCCCCACCCCACCCCGCACCCCGCAGGCGCAGAGACGTGTTTGAAATAAAGTTTATTGAAGTTTCTGTTCGGTATTTACATATGATACACGGTAAAGAACAGAGCCAGGCCCCCCACCCTCCCCTCCACCCCCTTCCCTCCCCCCCCAGCCTCGTTAAAAATCGCTGCGTAAAGACGAGTTAACTGCCCCGGCCCCGCCCCCCGCCCCCCCAAGATGCGAACTAAAAGCCCCGCCCGCCCGGCCTCCCCCCGCCCCGGGCCCTGCTGCCTCCGTGTAGACGCTGTGCTACCTCGTCCTCCTCCCCTGACAAGGGGGGTGGGGGCGAATTTCTGGGACCCCCCCCAAAAAAAAATCTGTCCAAGGGGGAGCACGGGCCCTTGAAAGAGAGAGGCCAGGGTTTGGGGTCTGAGGCGGGGAGGGGGGCTTCAGAGATGGGGGGAGGGGTGGGGGAGGGGGAGGTGCCAGAAAAATGGAAGACTTCCAGGTTTGGGGGTGTGGACCCCCGCTACTGTCTCTCCCTCCCCCGACGGGGCCTCGAGGGGGCAGAGGCGGGCGCAGGTGTGGGGAACCCCCGGTCCCCCTCCTGGGCGGGGTGCGGGCCGGGGGCGCCCAGGGGTTTGGGGCGGGCGGACGGACGGGAGGGAGGAGACGGTCAGAGGAGGAAGGGGCGGGAGGGAGAGAAGCGAAGGGCAGCAGAGAAGCAAGAACACTAGTCAGACGGCAGGTGGCCCCCGGGAGGCCGAGAGGAAAAAGGGGGGCTCCCCGGGAGCAGAGAATGTGGGGGGACAGGGTCAACCCGACCCACTGCCTCCAGGCCCCCTCCCCCGCTCCCCCGTCTGTGGGTGCAGCAGAGGCCCCTCCCTGCCCACGAGGACCCCAAGATGGGGGCTGGGGGGGAGACGGGCCAGGACAGACAAGGGGGGGGCAGCGGGGAGAAGAGGATGGCTGGCATTCCTGGCGGCTGCCGCCCCATCTCCAGCCCAGCGCCCCTTTGGGAAGGCGGCAGGGGGGCGCGATGGAACCCAGAGGACGGACTAGGCTGGGGAGGCGGGGCCTGGGAAGGGGCGTGGCTTCGGGTAAAGGGGCGGTGCTTGAGGGGCGTGGCTTCAGATAAAGAGGTGAGTGCTGGAGGGGCGTGGCTTCAGAGAAAGGGGCGGGGACTGGAGGCACGGGGCTTCAGTGAAAGGGGCGATACTAGAGGGGGCGTGGCTTCAGAGAAAGGAGCGGGTACTGGAGGGGCGTGGCTTCGGAGACAGTAGGCGGTGCTGTGGGGCGTGGCTTCAGAGAAAGGGGCGGGGTTAGAGGGACGTGGCCGTTTTGAAGCGACGGGCTCAATGGCGTGGGAGGGGATGGCCAGGACAGGGGGCGGGGTTGTGGACAAGGAGGCGGGGTTTGGTGATGGGTGTGGTCACTGGGGAGAGGGCGGGGCCACAGCCAGAGCGGCGTCCCGGTGGGGGGGGGCGCAGCGGAGACCCGGGAGCCAGGGAGCTGCGCTGCTGGGAGGGGGGGCTCCGGGGAGGAGGGGGGGCTCCGGGGAGGAGGGGGGTTCCCCGGGAGGAGGGGGGGGCTCTGGGAAGGAGGGGGGGCTCCGGGGAGGAGGGGGGGCTCCGCGGGGAGGAGGGGGGCTCCGTGGGGAGGAGGGGGGAGGCCTTCGGGGAGGGGGGGGGGGGCTCCGGGGAGGAGGGGGGGCTCCCCGGGGAGGAGGGGGGTTCCCGGGGAGATGGATGGGGTTCCCGGGGAGGAGGGGGGGCTCCCTGGGAGGTGGATGGGGTTCCCGGGGAGGAGGGGGGCTCCGCTGGGAGGAGGGGGGTTCCCCGGGAGGAGGGGGGCTCCCCGAGAGGAGGGGATTCCCTGGGAGGAGGGGGGCTCCCCGGGAGGAGGGGTCTCCCCGGGCGGAGGAGGGGCTCCCCGGGAGGTGGATGGGGTTCCCCGGGAGGTGGATGGGGCTCCCCGGGAGGAGGGGGCTCCCCGGGAGGTGGATGGGGCTCCCCGGGAGGAGGGCTCCCCGGGAGGGGGCTCAGCAGGGCGAGGTGGAGATGTGCAGGTGGTCCGGGTACTTGATGGCCGGAGGGTAGTTCTGCGTCATCTGGATGGACACGTCGCTGGAGATGTCGGAGGGGCTGCGGCCGCGGCGCCAGGACTCGGGCTGCAGGAACTGGCCCGAGTAGTCGGAGCAGTCGCTGAGGCGCGGCCGGTAGAAGGCGGGGTGCGGGCGGTACATCTCCTCCTCCGCGTAGCGCTTGGTGAACAGGTACACGGACATCACGCCGGCCCCCTGCGGAGAGACACCGTCCAGAGCCGGACCGGAGCCCAGGCCCCTGCCCCTCCCTCAGACCCAGGAGCCCAGCCCTCCTCCCTCAGACCCAGATCCAGGCCCCTGCCTCCTCCCTCAGACCCAGGAGCCCAGGCCCCAGCCTCCTCCCTCAGACCCAGGAGCCCAGGCCCCAGCCTCCTCCCTCAGACCCAGGAGCCCAGGCCCCAGCCTCCTCCCTCAGACCCAAGAGCCCAGGCCCCAGCCTCCTCCCTCAGACCCAGGAGCCCAGTCCTCCTCCCTCAGACCCAGGAGTCAGGCCCCCAGCCCTCCGCATGGGCCAGGGACGTCACCTCTTTGAGGAGGAAGGAGGAGGCGGCGAAGGCGAAGGACCAGCCGTAGCGGTAGTGGAAGTACTGCTCGGAGCTGCTGGGCCGGTTCATGACCTCGTCGTTGATGCTGGAGATGTACAGGACCAAGCCCACCACCAGGGAGAGGCCTGTGGGCAGAGGGCGCCCGTGGTCCGCCAGCCGCGGACCCTCCCCCTGCCACCTCCCACTGCAGCTCTCTCCCTCTCCTCTCCACACTGGCCTGGTCTAATGTCTATCTTTTAATTTTTTATATTTTTAAATATATATTTTATTGATTTTTTACAGATGGAAGAGAGTGGGATAGAGAGTCAGAAACATCGATGAGAGAGAAACATCATTCAGCTGCCTCCTTGCACCCCCTCCACTGGGGATGTGCCTGCAGCCAAGGTACATGCCCTGGACCGGAATCGAACCCGGGACCCCTCAATCCACAGGCTGATGCTCTATCACTGAGCCACACCGGTCTCAGCTAATGTCTTCTCTTTTTAAAAAATAATTTGTTTTCTTGCCCTGGCCGGCTTGGCTCAGGGGATAGAGCATCAGCCTGCGGACTGAGGGGTCCCGGGTTCGATTCCGGTCAATGGCATGTACCTTGATTTGCAGGCACATCTCCAGTGGACAGGGTGCAGGAGGCAGCTGATGGATGTTTCTCTCTCATCGATGTTTCTAACTCTCTGTCCCTCTCCCTTTTCTCTGTAAAAAAAAAAAAAAAAAAAAATCAATTAAGAATATATTTTTTTAAAGTTAAAAATATTTTTTCACAAGATGTTCTTCTGGCGAGGCAGGGGGACGGACGCTCGTCTGTGTTGCTGGAGGAGAGTTTGGCCACAGCTAATAACACCACAGAGGCATTTGTCCTTGAACCCAGCAACTTCACTCCTAGGAATTTCCCCTCAAGACACATCTGCCCCGCGACGGGAAAGCTCACAGGCACAAGTCGATTCGCCGCAGCAAAATACCAGAAAGCACCCAGATGCCCTCGATTCATGCACTGATCTATAAAGCATCACCCACAGGGTCCCGAGCCACCGTGCAAGGAGGAGGAGACAGCTCTATGAGCCGACAGAGATGGAATTCACTGATAGTTAGGCTACATCACTAAGTAGGAAAAAAATGGGGGGTGGGGGGGGAAGGGGGCTTGCTTGTTTGGATCAGTGGATAGAGCGTTGGCCTGTGGACTGAAGGGTCCCGGTTCGATTCCAGTCAAGGACACATGCCAGGTTGCGGGCTTGATCCCCAGTGGGGGGCGTGCAGAACACAGCCGATCCATGATTCTCTCTCATCATGGATGTTTCTATCCCTCTCTCCCTCCCCCTTCCTCTCTGAAATCAACAAAAATATATTTTAAAAAATAAAAAAGCAGGGTACACTACGACACATATATGAATACATTTTTGTGGAAAGAGACAAGGAAAAGGAAAACAAATGCAGCTGACGACCTGCAGGGGGCAGGTGAGAGCAGGAAGGAAGCCACAGGGAGGAAGTGACCCGCCCTTGAACTTGGAGCTTTGGAAGGATGCCAATATGTTCCCTATTCAAACGACACATTCAGCAAGGATGGAGAAACCTGAAATCCAATATGAACACACACAAGCAAAACCAACTCCACGTCTCATGAGGCCCAGGACAGGAGGGGGGACGCAGTAACCCAATAACATGCAGAGAGAGCTCTGATTCCAGCTCTCAGGCCAAAGACAGGAAGGCCTGCGGAGAAACAGTGAACCTCACGGAACAGGGTTCCTGTCAGGAGTGGTCCAGGGCTAACGGTTCTGAAATTATTCTGTGCACGTTGTAGGGTTGAGCAAGTGTGCAAATATCTTGGTGTTTGGGGAAGCTAGCAATCTATTCTTTCTCTGAAGATAACCCTAGCCAGTTTGGTTCAGTGGATAGAGCGGATTCTCTTTCAGCATTGATGTTTCTCTCTCTCTCTCCCTCTCTCTTCCCCTCTGAAATCAATAAAGATATAGATATATTTAAATCTTTTAAAATATATATTTCATTGATTTTTTTACAGGTGAAGGGAGAAAGATAGAGAGCTAGAAACATCGATGAGTGAGAGTCATCAATCAGCTGCCTCTTGTACGCCCCTTACTGGGGATGTGCCCACAACCAAGGTACATGCCCTTGACTGGAATCAAACCCAGGACCCTACAGTCCACAGGCTGACGCTCTAGCCACTGAGCCAAACCGGTTTCGGCAAGATATATTTTTTAAAGAGTAATTCTTTGCAGAGTTAGAAAACACCATTTGCACCCTAACCGGTTTGGCTCAGTGGATAGAGCATCGGCCTGGGGACTCAAAGGTCCTAGGTTCGATTCCAGTCAGGGGCATGCACCTTGGTTGTGGGCACATCCCCAGTAGGGGGTGTGCAGGAGGCAGCTGATCGATGTTTCCCTCTCATCGATGTTTCTGGCTCTCTCTCCCTCTCCCTTCTACTCTGTAAAAATCAATAAAATATATTTTTTAAAAAGAAAAGCAGCCGAAACCGGTTTGGCTCAGCGGTAGGGCGTCGGTCTGCGGACTAAAAGGTCCCAGGTTCGATTCCGGTCAAGGGCACCTATATTGGTTGCGGGCACATCCCCAGTAGGGCGTGTGCAAGAGGCAGCTGGGCGATGATTCTCTCTCATCGACGTTTCTAGCTCTCTATCCCTCTCCCTTCCTCTCTGTAAAAATCAATAAAATATATATTTTTTAAAAAGAAAAGAAAACTCCATTTATAACCTTCGGAGCCATAGGAGCTCCCTCGGCTGCAGAGGAGCCTGCCGCACACCCGCTTCCCCCCGGGGTGGAGCGGGCGGGCGTCGCCAGCACCGCAGGCTGACCCCACGGCCGCCGCGGCGCTCCCGCTGAACATGTGTGACCCGCATCGGCTCCCGGGGAATCCGGGGCACCGTGCACACCGCCGGCTGCACCTTCAAACAGCCGGCAGGAAAGACCGTTTTTTAAAGGCACAGGAACTCCACCAAAAGGAAAGGAGATGACCGATGGACGAGAGAGCCTTTTTATGGAGACGGTGCTGAGAGCCAAGAAGGGAAGGACGCGGTGCTGAGAGGCGTTCACGGCCCCACGGGAAAGCAGACCCGCCCGTCACCTGCCTTCCTGCGGCCATAGACACGGAAATGTCCAAAATGTCCTCGGAAAAGCACGCCGAGGAGCAGGGGCCCTGCCCACCGGCCACCGTCCAGTCCCCCCGACCCCCGGGTCAGCCGTGGAGGAGACAGGAGACAGCAATACGCTGTGTTCATGGTGGGTGCCAAGGTCCACGAGCACCAGGTCAGACAGGCAGTGGAGAGGCCCTGTGACATTGGCCTGGCCAAGGTCAACACCCCCATCAGCCCCGATGGAGAGGAGAAAGCTTATGGTCCACGGGCTCCTGACGCGGATGCTTTGGATGGTGCCAACGACATTGGGATCCTGTAACCCGAGTCCAGCTGCCTCATGCTAAATATAAACGTGTTACACTGAGGCCTGGCCGGTGTGGCTCAGTGGATAGAGCGTCGGCCTGCAGACTCAAGGGCCCCAGGTTTGATTCCGGTTATGGGCGTAAAAAAAAAAAAAAAATCAAATCAGCCAAAACCGGTTTGGCTCAGCGGATAGAGCGTCGACCTGCAGACTGAAAGGTCCCAGGTCCGATTCTGGTCAAGGGCATGTACCTTGGTTGCAGGCACATCCCCAGGAGGGGGTGTGCAGGAGACAGCCGATCGATGTTTCTCTCTCATCGATGTTTGTAACTCTCTATCCCTCTCCCTTCCTGTCTGTAAAAAAAATCAATAAAATATATTTAGAAACTAAAATCAAGCATGACCTGATCAACAGCAGTGTTACAGGAAAAATGCAGGGCTTGATGGCCATACAAAACCATGACCCAGGGGCACAATTGGGAAAATGTGGAACGTGGGAATGCTATGACACAGCTGCCCAGATTTCTTCAGCATATAAATGGCGAGGAAACGACAGGAGAGGGGCTGGCATGGGCTAACAGAGGCTTCGGAGCCCTGGCCGGTTTGGCTCAGCGGTCAGAGCATCGACCCACGGAATGAAGGGTCTTGGGTTCAATTCCTGGTCAAGGGCATGTACCTCGGTTGAGGGTTTTGCTCCCTGGTCCCAGTCAGGGCACGAGCAGGAGGCAACCAGTCCATGTGTCTCTTTCACATGGATTTTTTTTCTCCCCTCCCCGCTCCCCCACCTCTTCCCTCCCTTCCACTCCATCTGAAAATCAATGGGAAAAATATCCTCGGGGTGAGGATTTCCAAAATCCTATCTAATAAAAGGGTAATATGCAAATTGACTGTCCCTACAACTCACAAGATGGCTGCCCCCATGTGGACACAAGATGGCCAGCAGGGGAGGGCAGTTGGGAAGGACCAAGCCTGCAAGGGAGGGCAGTTGGGGGTGATCAGGCTGACAGAGGAGGGAAGTTGGGGGCAACCAGGCCTGCAGGGAAGAGCAGTTGGGGGGGGGGGGACCCAGGCCTGCAGAGGAGAGCACTTGGTGGGGGACCAGGCCTGCAGGGGAGGGCAGTTAGAGGTGACCAAGCCAGCAGGGGAGGACAGTTAGGGGCAATCAGGCTGGCAGGGGAGTGGTTAGGGGGTGATCAGTCTGGCAGGCAGAAGCAGTTAGGGGCAATCAGGAAGGCAGGCAGGCGAGCAGTTGGGAGCCAGCAGTCCTGGATTGTGAGAGGGATGTCCGACTGGGTCCCAGTCAGGCATCCCTCGAGGTTTCCCTAATTGGAGAGGGTGCAGGCTGGGCTGAGGGACACCACCACCACCCCCATGCCCGAATTTTGTGCACCGGGCCTCTGGTATAAATAAATAAATGAAGTGCTGGAGGTCTATCCGCTGAACACACAGGTGGAACACGGATCCTCCCTTACACCAAAGCAACTGTATTTAATAAAAATTTTTAAAAGGCGTTTACGAGACAGGTGGGGACGATGAACACTTACTAGATATTAAACGATAAGAAGCTACTATGCTTAATTGTTCGGGCGAGACTATGGCGCCGTGACAACCACGTTAAATAACAAAACGTGCTTTCCCGGGGGGGTGGGGAGGAGACGCCCAGTACTTTGGTGGGGACGGCGCCTGGAGGCGCGAGGCTGGCTTTCGGGATGACGTGGCGAGGTGCCGAAGGGAGGGAGGGCGGCGCGGCTTAGAAAAAGGCTCACCATATGCTGATCATTGTTGCGACTCGGCAGAGGAGCGCGTGGCATTTCTCTAGACTGTTCTCTCTCTGTGTGTTTATAACGGAGTACATTCCCAAAAGCCGGCGTTGTAAATAAAATAGTAGGAGAGCTGGGCTGGGCTAAAAGAGACATCGACCCAATACTGGGTGTGAACCTGGATGACATTCTGGTTGTGGGAGAAAGCTAGAAAAGGCTTTTTTTTTTTTAACTTTTTAATTTTTTTTTAAAGAACTCTCACTTTTGCCCTAACCGGTGTGGCTCAGTGGATAGAGCGTCAGCCTGCAGACTGAAAGGTCCCAAGTTCGATTCTGGTCAAGGGCATGTACCTCGGTTGGGAGTGCATCCCCAGTGGGGAGTGTGCAGAAGGCAGCTGATCGATGTTTCTCTCTTTTTGATGTTTCTAGCTCTCTATCCCTCTCCCTTCCTCTCTGTAAAAACTCAAATATATATATATATATATATATATATATATATATATGTATAATTTTTAAATATATTTTATTTTTTTTCACAGAGAGGAAGGGAGAGGGAAAGAGATAGAGAGAGAGCTAGAAACATCGATGAGAGAGAAACACGGATCAGCTGCCTCCTGCACCGCCCCCCCCCCCACTGGGGATGTGCCTGCAACCAAGGTACATGCCCTTGACTGAAATCGAACCTGGGACCCTTCAGTCTGCAGGCTGACGCTCTATCCACTGAGCCAAACCGGTTTTGACAATAAAATATATTTTTAAAATAAAATAAAATAAAATAAAGAACTCTCGCTTTTTAAAAATTGATTTTAGAGAAAAAGGAAGGGGGGAGAGAGAGAAAAACATCAATGTGAGAGAGAAACGTCAATCAGTTGCCTCCCATACACGCCCCGACGGGAGATTGAACCAGAAATCTAGGTGTACCCTAATCAGAATCGAACCCACAACGTTTTGGTATATGGGACGGCACTCCAACTAACTCAGCCACCGGCCGGGGGAAAAGGCGGTCTTGAAACCACTGGGACGGTTTGAAAATGGAATCCACTGTCTGAGGAAATGACTGTAAAGTCTCTTGTGGAATGGTGTTTTAGTTATATAGAAGCATGTCCTTATTCTTAGAGATACAAGCTAAAATGTCTCCAAATAAACCATCCTGATGCCTGCTACTTACTTTCAAATGGTAAATTTTTAATACGTATTTTATTGATATTTTTACAGAGAGGAAGGGAGAGAAATAGAGAATTAGAAACATCGATGAGAGAGAAACATCAAACAGCTGCCTCCTGCACACTCCCTACTGGGGATGTGCCCGCAACCAAGGTCCAGGCCCTTGACCAGAATCGAACCAGGGACCTCCAGTCCTCAGGCCAACACTCTATCCACTGAGCCAAACTGGTTAGGGCTCAAATAATAAATTAAAAAAAAAAAAATATATATATATATATGTTATTGATTTTTTACAGAGAGAAAGGGAGATAGAGAGTTAGAAACATCAATGAGAGAGAAACATTGATCAGCTGCCTCCTGCACACCTCCTACTGGGGATGTGCCTGCAACCAAGGTACATGCCCTTGACCGGAACCAAACCTGGGACCCTTCAGTCTGCAGACCGACACTCTATCTACTGAGCCAAACCGGTTTCTACTCAAATGGTAAATTTTATTTAAATGTGTGTGTGTAGCAGGAGAAAGAGAGAGAGAGAGAGAGAGAGAGAGAGAGAGAGAGAGAGAGAGAGAGAACAGGAGAGTGTTAATAAAATGCAGGATCCAGGGGAGAATGGTATACCAGCATTCATCGTATTTTCTGTAGATTTTTTAAAGTTTCCACTAAAACATCAGCGTGACTGAGGTGAGGTAAAACCATGACCTACTTCTTTTTCCTTTTTTTGTAGCATTATCACCCCCTGACATTCCATTCTCCACCTTCTTGTGCGTTTTCATCACACATCT